>CM042980.1:15960831-16341061 GCA_023678885.1 Pogostemon cablin | reverse complement strand
AACGAAAAGTCTTTGACAAACCGTCGATAATATCCAGCTAATCCCAGAAAACTACGAATCTCTGTCACGTTCTTTGGACGCTCCCAATCTAGTATAGCTTGAATCTTCACTGGATCGACGTAGATTCCTTCTTTAGAAATGTGATGACCCAAAAAGCTTACCTCGCGAAGCCAAAATTCACACTTCGAGAATTTAGCATAAAGCTGATTTTCTCTGAGAATGTTCAGAGCAATTCTTAGATGATGAGAATGCTCGTCGTCCGATTTAGAATAAATAAGAATGTCATCAATGAAGATGATGACAAACTTATCTAAGTACGGCCGAAAGACCCGATTCATAAGATCCATAAAAGCTGCAGGAGCATTTGTGAGTCCAAAAGGCATAACACAGAATTCAAAATGACCGTATCTGGTTCGAAAAGCAGACTTAGGGATATCAGATTCCCTAATCTTGAGTTGGTGATAACCAGATCGCAAATCAATTTTTGAGAACACAGTTGCTCCTTGCAATTGATCAAACAGATCATCGATTCTTGGAAGAGGATATTTGTTCTTGATTGTCACCTTGTTCAGTTGACGGTAGTCGACACATAGGCGAAGTGATCCATCTTTCTTCTTGACAAAAAGAACTGGAGCACCCCATGGAGATGTGCTAGGTCGTATGAAATCCTTCTCCAATAATTCCCCAAGTTATGTCTGGAGTTCCTTAAGCTCAGCAGGCGACATTCGATATGGAGTAATCGATATAGGTGTGATTCCAGGAAGTACGTCAATGGAAAATCAATCTCTCGATTCGGAGGTTGTCCTGGTAAGTCTTCGGGAAAGACATCAGGAAATTCATTCACGATTGGGATGTCATCTAGTTTAGTCTCAGAAAGAGAAGTATCGATGATAAATGCCAAGAATGCCTCACAACCCTTACGCATTAATTTATGCGCAGTCAACATTGAAATAAAAAAGAGGGATCTCGTTTGAAGTTTACCTTCAAAAACGAGTTCTGAGAATCATGGTCTACGAAAAATAACAAGCTTCTCGTGGCAATCGAGAATTGCATGATGAGAAGAAAGCCAATTCATGCCAAGAATAACATCAAGATCAATCAAAGGCAATGATATCAATTCAGCCTCTAAAATGACATCTTTGATCTTCAATGGACAACCAAGGAATACCGAATCACAAATTAGACGCTCTCCAAGAGGGGTATGAACGATAATTCCAGGTGACAAATGAGAGATAGGATAATCTAAGATCGCAGTAAGATCATCCCGGATATAAGACCTATCAGAACCTGGGTCAAATAAAACGTAGACCTGATGGTCTCCCACAAACACATGGCCTAAAGAAGCAATATTAGGTGAGATTGTGATTTAAAAATTCGAAAAGATAGAATTTCTTACGAATGTTTTATTCGTAATCAAGTGGCATAACAAGGTGGGGTTAGATCTAGCATGTGAAAATACTCAGATTATAAATTACCTGTCACAACCTTCGGATCTGAGCGAGCCTCTTCCTGGGAAATATGAAATACTCTAGTTTGCTTCCTTCCTTGCATAGGTGATTGAGTACTAGGGCCGCTTGAGGCATCGGGCACTCTGGTAACTGCAGATCGAGTATCTCTGGGTGTAGAATATGTTAGTTTACCACGAAGCTGACCAGAACCCTGACTGCTCGCTCCCATAAGCTGAGGACAAGAACTTCGCATATGCCCCGGCTGTCGACACTGAAAACATACTTGAGGAGCCTTACAGGGGCCGTCGTGATATTATAAGCAATTCTGGCACTTGCGATTTTCACCAACCGATCCAGAGACATTGCTCCCGCCTCTACTAAACTGCTCCCGAGGTTGAGGAAAACTAATAGATGCCGAACTTGGTGCGCCACGCGAAGATCCCACACCCCTATACACCTTCGATGCATTTCCTGGAAATGCGCTCCCTTGCCTTTTCTTTTGAGATCGTTCTGCAAGCTTATGTCTCGCCTGAACTAAACCTTCTACCCTCAGGGCTTCTTCTACGAGATCGTCAAGACTCTCGTACTTGTCTCCGGACTTGATGCGATCTCGAATATTTAAATTAAGACCATCTTCAAATCTCTTGCATAAGTCTCTCGTCGTATATGACTCAGGAGCGAATTCTCGCAATTCCAGAAATTTGCTTTCGTACTCAACGACCGACATAATGCCTTGAAAGAGATTGAAGAACTCCTTTCTCTTCTGATCCTTGATGTACTGAGAGAAGTATCGATCTTTGAATCGTTCCACAAAGATAGCCCACGTAATAGTAACCGAAGATGTCTCTTTTAGATTCTGCCACCATCGTCGTGCATCTGGGCCTAACAGCTTGGTCGCAATGACCACACGATAACATTCTTCAATCATCAAGGTGTCAAAGGTCTCTGTAATCTCCTTTAACCATGCCCCCGCTTTAGAAGCATCTCTTGCACCGTCAAATTTCGAAGTCCCCATGTTTTCAACTGCTTTCACCAAATCAGGTATAAAAAGTGCATCTCGAGAAGCAGAACCTCCTAAAGCCATTTCTGGAGTAAAAACTGGTACATTAGATGTAGGTCGAATCGATTCATTAGCACGAAGAACCTCTTCAGTGACAGTCGTAGTTGTATGAGCCGTTGTAGGTGGTGGAACACCATGTATTCGAATGTGATCATAATACAATTGGTACTGCTCGGGTGTCATCATGTGCTCAACCCGCAACTGGGCCCGTGGTTGCTCTACTTGGGAAACTGGCACCCTATGATCAGAATTGATAGGGTCCATAACCGTCGGAGGAATGACATGATCAGAAGAAACATGCCCTCGAGGTCCACGAGGAACAGAAGAGAGTAGAGGACTCGGAGGATCACGAGGAGCGTGTCCTCGACCTCGACGACGAACTGGAGGTGCCATAATGACTGAAAGGAAGAAAGGAAAGAAAATGCAAGGTCAATGTCAAGGCAATACGATACCTTAGGATGACATAGAAACAAAGTTGGACTCATTGGCTTGACACAAAAAGAATGAGAATCATAAAACCAGGCTCTGATACCAAGAAAGTTGTCACGCCCCGACCCCAGACAGAACGCGACAACCGCCACGTTAACCATAAATTTCGCAGAATGGGTGCACTCCACTCCACAAAGTTTATAGAAAACGTAAGGCTTGCTATCAAGTACCTGTAGAGCTGAACAACTGATAACAACGAGTACAACCCGAGGACATCATCTCAAAAAGTATCAAAAAGGATTTACAAAGGTACAAAATACAACGGTGTAACTTAGTTTAAAGAAAATATACATGAACGATATAACATCGCGAAGGTACAAAAAGAACATCAAGGGGGTCACCAAATATAAACTATACAATCTCGCCAATGAATCCGTCAATTTACATAAAAGAGAAAGTACCCAAAATACGGATTGGATGACGAGCAAACGATAGGAAAACCTCCAATCAAAACGATATCAACAGCCTGAAAAGGAAAGAATGATGGGGGTGAGCAAAACTACTAGCTCAGTGAGGTGATAAGCCGGTCACCCCGACCCTTATACGAAGCATGTATTCCACTCGCGGTTCATAACATAAAATCCCACATTTCGTCCCACAATAACTATTTCTCACTCAGTGTACATATTAATGAAAATAAAAACCTTAGTGCACATTTACGAATAACACAATTAGTTCAAACAACATGTTATCACATAAAAGACGCGTGGGTAGTCAATATCCTCCTCGAACTGAGCTCTCCGTCGAGGGACAGTCCAAGCCCGTCACCGTTACTCTAGATAAAATGCACATTAATATTCTTTCTCAATACGCCAAGTGCTAAAGCTCACAATTCAATATCGACGTGAATACTTGAAATGATCAAACATATAAACATATATGACATGCATGTCCCACACCGGTGACGTTGACTGAGCCTATAATAGACTAATCCATCTAACGATCACCCTCCAGAGTATCAGTATTTGGCAAATGGACAGGTGCCCCGTTAGATCTAACTCACCCGGGTTTGCCAATCCCGGGCAACTTGGTTGTCACTCTAACTCACCCGAACCGCGACAATTCGGGCTACTTAACCAATGTCGCTCCAACTCACCCGAACCGTGACCAATTCAGGCTACTTAACCTTGGTACCAGGCATACATATGCATATGCATCATAAGATGAATAACGACTCAGGTTAGAATCTTAATTGGCACACAAGAATAACCAGAAATCAATTCTCAAATAATTCACAATAAATGCTATCAGATATTGAGCCGACAAGGCTCTTCAACATAAGTTAAAATCAATAATACTCATAAAATGGCTAATAGGACTCCAACCAGAGCAATCGAGCCAATCAGGCTCTTTACCACATAACATAATACCAAATAATTTTCTTATCAATTAACTAAAACTAAAATAAATGCACATTTATCGAGGGTCCACACTTCCCACAAGAGAAGGCGTTCCCGAATTATCAACTCACAAGGAAGTGATTAACTCTATCCGGAATCTGAAGTCGGTCCCTTGCCCTTCGTTGATGGTTCTTTACCTAGAAAGGAGATGAGCAATTAAAGACAAATTAAATATAACTAACTATTAACGTTAACATCCCTTTCATTGCTAAAAACAAATCCTAATCGAGTTCGAACGAGTCGATATTAAATAAAAATGGTATGTAACTCCTTAACATCAGTTCCCAATCCCACATAACCCGTTTCAATAGATTAACTAAACGAAACGATAGAAAATAAGTTTGAATTCGACATAAAAATTCTGAAATTTTCCAGCTAGCGGCAGTTTACGAGAAAAATCATAACTAATTGTAGAATAATCGGATTGAGGCGTTTCAGGTGGCTACGGAAAGCTAACGAGTTCAGCTACGTACAAAAATTAAGTTTGCAAACTTTCGAGGGCAATAGGTATGTTAAAATCAGTTCGAACAGTCTGCAAATTACCCACATACCAAAAAGAAAAACCCCACAAAATTACAAAATCATGGAAGAAGGAAGCTTAATTCACACACCACTTACCTCAAAACCACTTAGAAACCACCTAGGATGAGGGTTGTAAGGGAGAATTTGATCAACAAGGGTTTCTCCTCTTCACTCTTTTCTTTCCCCTCTTTTGCTTTTCTTCTCCCGTTCTTCTCTTTTTTTTTTTTTAACTTTAGCCTTTCTAATTATATATCAGGCCATTTAAGTGGGCTGAAACTTTGGGCCACAAAATAAATAAATAAATAAGTTTGGGCTTTCTAAAAAAATCTAGCTGGGCTTAATTGGGCTGTCCTTTTGGGCTATAAAAATAAATAAATAGGTTTTGGGCTTTCTAAAAAAAATCTAGTTGGGCTTAATTGGGCTGACCTTTTGGGCTATAAAAATAAATAAGTAGGTTTTTGGGCTTTCTAAAATAAATCTAGTTGGGCTAAGTTAGGGCTGACCTTTTGGGCCATAAAAATAAATAAATAGGTTTTGGGCTTTCTAAAATAAATCTAGTTGAGCTAAGATATTATAAAATTCGTGTCTGTATTGGTTATTGTATAATTCTTATAATGCAAACTTTGATGTATTCAGCTGCCATTTGTTCTGTGCTGAAGAATTGGAGCGACATGGATTGGGAAAAAGCTAAGGAGCATATGAAAAATAATCAAGTAGTTGACCTTGGTCTTTAGTTTGCTTATCTTATGCCTTATAATTGTCCAAAGTCTCTAAGTTTGTCTTTAAATGAGATCAGATATTCTGGGTTTATCTGAAAACTACAAATCTAAGCATAACTTTTAATTTTCCCTGGAGTTATATGATGGTGGTTTTAGATTAATTCCGGCTTCATAATTGCTTATTTATTTGTTTACTTTCTGCAGTTTTGTGCATTATTAGGTTACTCCTTTAGTTAGTGTAAGAAGTTTGGAAGTTTGAAAGCAATTATCCAAACAAGTTGATTAACATGTTATATAAGGACTTGAAAAAGAAAAATGACTACATTAATAAGGACTTGAAATTTCTTATATATTTTATTCTCTTATAGTTTATTCTTTCACTATTTTGTTAATCATTTATTAAAGGCGTGTGAGATTTTGATCAATTGCTACCTATTCATAACTTGTGCAACTCTTAATTACACTTTCTGAAAAAACTTGAGTATCATTATCCCCATTGAGATCTCTACTGTGATGGTTCTTCTTAGTGGTTCTGGAAGATTGATCCTTTTTGTTACCTTTCAGAACTATTAGATTAGGGACATGAGAATATACTTTAGAAACACATGAAATTGTTTATGATGCACTATAACCTTTATAAGTAATTTCTAATATAATCCTCTTATATTGAAGCACTTTTCATTGTATGCATGTTGCATGTCCATATTTTGTTGTTAGTTGGACATTTTTTTACATAACAATTTTAGGTTTTGCTTTTCCAAACAATTAAAACTAGATGTTTGTGTTGTAATCATGCACATGCAGCAGACCACACAACCAGTGGTAATTATATGCAGTTAATTTTAAGAGAAAGGTTAATTAGTGAAAATTAGCTAAAGATTGAGGAGCTTATTCAGAATAACTAATATATTCCTTAATGTATGGAAATCAGAGAGGCATATGGTTAGCAAGATCCAGTTAAAAATAGTGCATCACTATCTAATAAGATTTTCTTGGACAAGAGCATCATATGTTTAGGTTTATTATTATTTTATATCATCATTGCTATTGATTTTTTATGCAATTTGGTGGCTAATTCAACTATTTTGCAGTTGAGAGTGAACTCCACAAAGTCTATGATAGGATACCTACTCGGTGCAGCTGGTGCAGTGAAGGTTGTTGCAACAGCAGTGCAGGTGTATTTTTTACTCCATATATAATATTAGAGTTTGCAAATAAGAAAATAAATTTCTGCATAATTTGTTGACTTATTTATCATTGCACTAAACATTTCTTTTATCTGACAATCAAAAGAAGGAAAAAATTATAGTCGGGAATGGGCAATTTGAGGTGATGAGTTAACCCTTCAGTTTCCAGGTGCAATAATTGATTGTGATAGGCATTTTGAATACTCTGAACAAAAAAATTTATGGCACTTCTTGATAGTGATAATCCTTGTATTTTATTACAATGTTTTGGATGCTTAATTTATAGGGTTTCTCAGTTGGTTAGTCTATTCATTCTTTTAGTTCATTGAAATTTATGCTCCTAGGTTTCATTTGTTTAGTGGTCTGTAATCATATGATTAATTTATGTGTTACTTTGGTAAACTTTGATACCTTATTCCACTCAAGCACAAGACCTTTCAATTGCTTAGTTTTGATACCTTGTTGA
This sequence comes from Pogostemon cablin, assembly GCA_023678885.1. Taxonomy (NCBI): domain Eukaryota; kingdom Viridiplantae; phylum Streptophyta; class Magnoliopsida; order Lamiales; family Lamiaceae; genus Pogostemon; species Pogostemon cablin. Next base: position 16,333,770 of record CM042980.1, on the reverse strand, counting down.
ATGACCGCTCTTAAAATCTTAAGCCGTTACACACACACGCACATATTGTACTCAGTTTCCTCATTTAACATCAGTTTCTACAGGAGTATGAAAAAGTATGGTACTCAGTTAGGTACAAATTAGCTTCCAAATACAGTGATTGACCAAACCAACTACTTATTACTACTTTAATTGTAAAACATCTAGGTCCCTAAGCAATATGATGACAACCAATGTGGTTGTTTTGTATTGCGAAAATAATTGAATCAAGTGTATCCATAGATAGATCCTCCATCCAATCATTGGTAATACTATATATATTCATTAATTAATTTCTATAAATGATTATACCATTCTTCTAAATTTGATATACATTTTCTTAATATACAATTCACACAAAAGAAGTGCGGATGGAGTGGGCAAAATGTATTGAAACATTCATAATGTAGAAAAAGGTAATTTTTTTAGTATTAGTTAAAAAATGTATTGAAACTACTTAGGAGTATTTGTTCGTTGTATTGGAAATTGTGTTGGATGATAGACTATTAGTGCTTCATGTTGTAATTGTTTAATATGGAAGAATTCGCAAAAACTAACTTTGCATAAATTCATAAAATGTCTTTGTAGGGGGTCGATCATTTTCCTTCTATACTTTTATTACTTTTTAAAACTTTGTAATGTAATAAAACCACTCGTTGTTGCTTTATGATTGAGTTTTTAAGTTTCTTTTTAGTAACATATATCGCAAGTTCATCCTGATTTTAGCTAAGGTGGTTGTGTAAAAGGATTATCTTATGGAGGTTATCTTGATGTTCATCTTTACGTACAAATTAAGTTGGATTATCTTATGGGGGTTATCATTTATTTAATTATCTCCCTTTTTAATTTGCATTCTGAGTTGTTGATCGATCTTATTAATCCTTTTAATGCAGGAGATATGTGTAGCTAACTGTGATGGAGTGGATGTATAGTTCAAAAGATGGCTTTACATCATGTTTTGTGGGTTGGACAGGTCATCAGGTTGCAGTAGATATGTATATATATGTATAGCTACGTACGTACATGTGTCGTACTTCTTTTGGTATATATTATTAGCATGTACATGTATCATACTTCTTTTGGTATATATTATTAGTTAACTAATTTGAATTGTGGGTTAGAATGTTAGACGTTGGGTATATATTTTTGTGGGTTGGAATGTTAGACGTTGGGTATATATTTTTGTGGGTTGGAATGCTAGACGTTGAATTTGGATATTTCATGGATGCATGGATATATTGATTAATGAATGAGTGCGTTTATTGAAATTCCATTTAAATTTAGAAAATTATTGTTGAAATAAATAGGCAGGTGATCAATAGCATTTTGAAAGAAAGATATTGGTGAATCACTGACATCTATAACTCAAAAGATATCAGTGATTCATCGATATATATTGTTCTAAATATTTTAATATCAGCTAATTTATATCGGTGAAACTTTTAAAAGATATCGGTGAATCACCGATATCTATTACCCTAGACTTATAATATCAACTTCATTAATATCGGTGATTTTATAATAGATATCGGTGTTTCACCGATATCTATATTGATAAAAGGTATCGGTGGTTCACTGATATTTATTGTTCAAATCACCTATATATATATCAATGAATTTAAAATAGATATCGATGATTCGCTGATATTTATGTATTTAATAGATATTGGTTAGTCATCGATATCTATTTAGGGGATCTTTAATAACACCTCCATTAATAACGTTGGAATTACGAATAGATATTGGTAAATCACCGATATCTAATGTAACAATAAATATCAGTGATTCACCGATATCTATTTACGATACCTTTAATAACATCTCCATTCATAACGGTTGAATATTGAATAGATATCGGTGATTCACCGATATCTATTTAGAAAACCTTTAATAACATCACTAATAACGGTGGAATATTGAATAGATATCGGCGATTCACCGATATCTATTCACTAAATAGATATCGTTGAATCATCGATATCTATTCACAGTTTTCTAGTAGTGATCTCTCAACAGCCTTTCCACCTTCATAGCTTTCTCGGACTGTATGCTTACTTATAATGCGATACTTTCACTTCTATATTTAATTTCTATTTTCATTTCCAAATGAGAAGAAATAAAAGAATGCGTAGCATCAGTGTCAAATAATACAATAGCAGGTATGCCTTTGATTTGTATAATACCTGTAATGGTTTCTAGGTCCTTGGAAGCTTCTTGTTGAGTTAGGCAGTAAACTCGAGCCTTTTCGGTGGATTCAAATCCTGTTCCAGCATTTTTTGTGTTTGTCATGGGGCACTGCCACTGAGTATGTCCTGTTTTTTACACCAGTAACATATACCTTTTCCCTTCAAACATGGGGCTGAGTGGTTCTTCTCACAAGTATTACAAGCATTCCCTGATGGCTGGTTATTAGCACCTTGGCGCATAGGTACTCTTTTGGCTAGTGGTTGATTGCTGAGTGATAAGCGTATTTTGTGCACTTCAATTTAATCCTCAAGTATAAGGATGTTAATGGTAGAGACAAGTACCCAAGTTAAATACCGTTCCCATATAAGACAGTTAATTATCTATTTATTTTAAATTACTATTCAACTAGAATTAATGTAACCAATTTAAAAGGTATGAATTTGATTAATATCTAAAGAATCGAAATAACAAATAACTTATTAAATAAAAGTAAAGCAAAGAAGAATAATTCTATAGTGAAATAAGAGATAATGACAACTCTAAGATATCAGGTGTAGTGCAATTGATTTGGTTTCCTAGATGTCCTATTATTCATTCATGTTATATCAATAGAAATACATCACTAAGCACTATTAGCTCATCAAATATGATTCGATTTCAAGTTAATAGTATTATTCAATTTATATCAAAAGATGCGTGAGTAATCTTGAACCTCCTTCCTAGATACTAATAATGCAAACTTAAAGAACCTCCGGATGGCCAGTTTGACTAACAAATATTCTCTGAAAGTACTACTCAATCTTATTCACTTCCTACTTGAATTCTTAATTGCTTTGTTCCACTAAGAAAATCACGTGTCTAGTTTACCAGCCCTTAGAATTATCGTGTTCACGGACAAACTACTATAATCCCTAGTAAATAGATAATATAAACTATGTATGCACACAAGCTAATACAACATGCCAAGCATCACGGGCAACATCAATGGTATATTGTGAAGACGTTACATACATATAAACAAAGTCTGAATTAATCAAATAAATTAGAATATCAATAGCATGAATTCACAAAAGTTGTCTAGGTTTCCAAATCAACTACCTTAACCTTCAATTCCTAGAACTGTAAAAAGGATTTTAGCCCATGAGATTACACACAACCCTCACGGCTAAGAATTCCATAACAAATTCAACAAAGAAAGATTAAAGAGAAAGATATAAAACCCCTAATGTCACGTGGTTTACGTTATCCCTCTGTCTCTCCGATCGAATTGGCTCTCTCCACTGCACTTAAATCTTTTTTCGGACCATGGAATGATGGGATGGATGATCTGATTGTGTGTGTAGGTGGATGGATGATGCGTGAATTGAATTCACGGTGTGTTTCTGTGGAATTTGATCGGTCTCTTTTTCTCCAGGTGTCTTGATCCCTTTTATACTCTGGGCCATGAATTTGACTCCACTGGGCTATTTTTCCATGTTTTCACGCACTGGAGGGTGAAAATTATAATTTTTGGCCTAAACTAATGCAACATGAGTTGGGATGGCAACTCGAGTTGCAACACGACCCGTGTTACGTTGATGCGTAACTCGTGTAACCCTAACACGAGTCGTGTTAATAAACTGTGCCATCGCCTGTCAAGTCATGTCGCGATGCTCTAAAACTGAACTACCCACGGACCCCAATACGAGTCATGTTGTAAGTCGTGTAATAACTTGCCAACTTGTGTTGGCTCTCTGGACGTTTCTTGGCGCTGCTCTGCCTCATACGACATGCTACACGACCTGGAACAGACGCAACATGACTCGTGTTGCAAGTTGTATTGCAACATGATAAGTCGTGTTGCACGTTTTTGCATTCTGATCATCTACGACACTCAACACGACTCCAGTAAGAAAGTCGTGTTGAGTCTTGCAACTTGTGCTGGCTCTTTTTGCGCTTGTTTCTTGCACGTCTTCGGTTCTGCTTCATTTTAACTTGTTTTAACATTCAAAACTCAACAAAACACCTTAGTAACACCATAATCATGCAAAATACGTAAACCACGCAATCCCATATGAATATATGACCTTTTTCTAATGAAAATAGTGTAATGTGAGACCGAAAAGAGGTAAATTTCCACTCTCATCACTGAGTTTTTGAGGTGTCCATGCCCCCTTACGTTTTCCATTGTTGACAGATGGTTTTTTCCTTGCAGAACCTAGATCAAGGCATGCCTCCACCTCTAGAGCGTTTTCAACAGCAATTGCATAGACCTGGTTCATTTGCACTGTAAGGATGCTACTTATCTCTTTTCTTAGCTTCAGTGTTCACTATATGGGGCGCATACTAAGACAACTGATTGTACTTCCGTTCATACTCCATAACAGACAAGTTCCTTTGCTTCAGATTTTGGAACTCATAAGCTTTTTTCTCTTGATAAGTCAACGGAAGGTAGTTGTGGAAGAACGCTATTTTGAAGTCTTCCCAAGTCATCGCCGCCATTTGTTCATGAGTCTGTGTACTCCTCAATGCTTCCCACCCGTATCCTGCATCTCATATGAGTTGGAAAGCTACACAAGAGACTTTTTCAGCATCAGTACAGATTAAATGGTTGAATATCCTGTCAAGAGCGCGAATCCATTCATCAACTAATGTCGGATCCCCATGGCCATTGAAAGTAGGTGGATTGTATCGCCTAAACTGTTCAAGTATGGTGTTCGGGTCATGCTGTGGTGCGGCTGGGTTTGAAGTCGTGGTGAAGTGTTGCGCAAGGCCTTCTAGCACAGTGGTGAGCCAAGCTAAAGGGTCAACCACTAGTGGATTTGGAGCTGGGCAAATGGTGCTCCAGGTGCGGGTCCTTGAGATAACCGGGGTGGTTCCGCGGGTTTGTCACCTTTCAGCCATTTCCTATGGGATTCATTGTGTTAAACTTGTAAGTATAAAAAAAGAGAAAATAACATGTCCTTTTCATTAATAGTACCAATTTTGACATAATTAGCTTCTACAATCAAAACGATGACGAAAATTAAGTTGAACCTAGATCTCCAAGCTTATGATCGTTTCTAGAGATGTACAATAAAAGTCTATAACATAATAGTCATAATAAACATAAAAAGTAGCTAACAACAATAGGAAATGATAAATAACGACAACACGTCCTCGTAAGTTATTCATTTTACAAGTCGTGAACAACATCTAACAGACAACATACAACTTTACATCTAACACCCTAGCTGTACATCTGCGCCCCTCCCTCACTAGCACCGCAGGTGTTGCAACGGCTGCTCGATTCCTCTGGAATAGGATGAGGGAAACCCAGATCCGGAGGAAAGCCGTAGATGATCGGTGGGGTAATCTCGTAAGAAATCTTAATAAGGGGAAGGTCAGGAAAGAAGATAGGTGCCGAGCCATCTACAGGAAGCTGAACACCCTCGGTCATGATAGGGTAATCATCGAAGCTAAAGAATTCGAGGTTTGGTGTCCCAAACGAGTCCTCAGGGAAGTAGGGAGGTCCCTGATAGGGCTCATACATCCCTCAGGATGCTCTGGGAAACTTAAAACACTAATACAATCACCCACTACACATTAAATATTACTCACTCCATCCGCCTCATAGAGTCTTATTTTTCCATTGGGTGTCCGTCCCTAAAGGTCTCATTTTTTATTTTTCTATTTACACACATGAGACCTACACATCCCCACTAATATAATTATAATAAGGGATTCACACACCCATTAATATAACTACCCACTACACATTAAATAATAATATTTCTTAATTCACGCGCAAAAATATTATACTAATTAATCAACATGTGAAAAACAAAATGTAAACATTAACGCATGACGAAGAGTGTATGACTAATTATCTGGTGCACCCACTTTTAGTAATTTATATACTTATAAATAAAAATTTATACAGTTTGTTAGTAAATTTTCTTTAAGTTTTTTTAATGAAAAATTGAATGTAAAAAAAAATAATTATTAAGAAACTTGTATACAATCTTTACATATTTTTAAATTTGGGCGTCCCATTTCAATCTTTACATTTTCTTTTTTAGTAAATGAGACTCACACAAATTAATTATTTCTCTCTTCATGGGCATACACATCATACTAAGGCCTTCCACAATAATAAAATAGAGAAAGTAGGTTTTTTGTGAAATTGGGCCCACCTTCTCTCTCCTCCCACCTCTCTCCATCTCACGTGTCTTCACAACTTTTGCAATCTCCTCATCTCTCTTGCTTTTCAGAGCCACTCTCTCTCTTCAAAAAACCCAGGTAGTATACATACTACTTGGGTTAAAAACCTCCACTCTCCCAATAGTTAAAAAACCTTGCTTTAGGTTTTTTCCATATCCACCTCAGCAAAAAACATCCCTATTGGGGAGGGCCTAATACACATACATACATTACATTAAAATATTATTTCTATCACCTCATTACACATTAAAATACTACATTCCTTAATTTCACACTCATTTTTTTGTTGAAAATATATCACTTTACATTAAAATATTATTTCTCTCACCTCATTACACATTAAAATACTACATTCCTTAATTTCACACTCATTTTTTTTTTTGAAAATGTTATTTCTCTCACCCCACACACTTTTCACTACACATCTAGATTCGTTTCGATTTAAGACCAAATCATACACAATTTTCTAAAAATTAGAGGGGTTAGTTGTAGTAAAATACATGATATTCCTCTTTTTTTCCAATTTAATCACGAACAATTTTTTTATCAAAATAATTCATTATCTTTTCTTCTTCCCTCAATTTAATAATGAACTTTTTTTTTATCAATTAAATACACGATCTTATTTCATTTTCTCAAATTTATCACGACCTTTTTCTTTTATTAATTAAGTATGTAATATTTTAGTTTTTACAATTTAATTAAAATTCTATACATATTAAATATTTGAATATAATGTACAAATTGCATATTAAATATTAAAAATTTCATAAAAATATACATAAAATTGTATAGCAACTCAATTTAAAATTAATTTAATTAACTTTTTAGATAATTAAAGAATTGAAAATTTTAAATAAAAAAAAGAATGTTTTTAATATAAAGGACATTATTTATGAATTTTTTTAAATTCTTGAATTATCTTAAAAAAATACTCCCTCTGTCCCATAAACAAATTCACACTTTTTATTTTTGTCCGTCCCATAAACAAGTTCACACCCCCAAATATAAGGAAATACACAAAAATCAATAATCTCACAACACACTTTAATTTCAAAATTGACACCATTTACAACTCACATAACTTACTTTATAATTTATTTATTACCTAAAAATACCAAACTACCCCCAAAAAATAACTTTTTCTTAAACTCCGTATCTATAGTAACTGTGAACTTCTTTATGTGACGGAGGGAGTAATTAATTATAAATTTGAGATATAATATTATATGAACTTTACTATTTTTTTATAATTTGTTTTACATTTAATATGTGATTTTTGCATTATATTTCAAGTATTTATTGTGTATTGATTTTTATTAATAGAATAATTTTAATTAAATTAAATTGTAAAACATAAAAGATCACATGTTTAATAAATAAAAGAAAGTTTGTGATAAATTTGAGAAAATTATAATAAGGTTGTGTTGAGAAAATTATAATAAGGTTGCATATTTAATTGATAAAAGGAAAGTTCATGATTTAATGGAGAGAAGAGGAAAAGATAATGTTTTTTAAAAAAAAAATAGTTCGTGATTAAATTGAAAAAAGTGAGAAAGATCGTGTATTTTACTGCAATTAACCCAAATTAGAGCTCAAATTACGTAAATTTTCACTCTCATCATTAAGCTTAAATCTAAAGTAAATGATAAGTAGAAAATTTTTATTTTAATTTTTATTATAAATTTATTTAATTATTCAAAATGAACAACTATTAGCTATCTATGAACAAATCTTCTATGATTACAATATAATTAAAATTTATTAAATTATGTATATTACTAAAATCGAAATATGTTTAAAGATGTATATAATTAATTTACGTATAGTTTTATAATTCTTTTAGAGAATTTTCGAATTAATAATTTATTTATTATTTTTATTTTATATTATATTATGAGTTCTTTTTTTTTTAATATCCCCAACTATAAAATATTCATACAATCATATAAAATAAACTAAAGATATAATTCTCTCAAGGGCCGACTATTCGCACCCCTGAATATATTAAATGCACCCCATTTACTTAGCATATCCCAACATAATATTGTAATATATATTTATATTACTAAACACACTCCACTTGAGACATTTTTACCCTTAACTAGTAAATATTTTTATTAAATAATTGAGACATTTTTACCCTTAACTAGTAAATATTTTTATTAAATAATTATAAACCCTAAGAAACCCTTACATGAGATAACATCTGGAGATTGAGAACAAGATTCATCAGCTGTCGCCATTTGAGAGCTCTTGAACAACATCCCAACTCTTTTAGTAATGTACATTTCACTAAAAATTTTAAGGCATATCAAAATCATCAAACTTTGTTATTCTTGAAATCTGACCAAAATCCGTTGCCATTAAACGAGATGGCCGCAATCTGATTTCGTAAGTAGTTAACAAGGCGTACCAAAAAATAATTTGTCGGATTGGGGATGATGCATATGCGTATCGTCTTGTGCTTCAACAATTCATCAATATACATACTATGACCAAATCCATTCAATCTATGAAACACACATGAAGATATATGACGAAAATGATAAACCAGATTATTTTGTGATGATGATGACTGATGTATCAGATGATGATGTGGAATGAGGGATTTCACCCATAAACATTTCCAATTCATCATCATCTTTCATTTTTTGTATTTTTATTTTTTTTTTTTCTGCAACTTTCATCTCCTGAATCTTCACTCCCTTGAAATACTAAAAACAAATTATCAATCAACTTTGCCCTTTTTATTTTTATAATTTTTGGATAGAAATAATTAAGATTGAGAACTAAGAGAACGATAACAAAGATTTCTTAAACTAATTGCAAAATAAATAATTAAAGGGTATTTATGTCTTACTAAATTAAAATATTTTAATCTAGATATTTATGAGTGTATTTAGTGGTGCGAATAGCCGGTCACTTCTCTCAATTATCAAATTGTATTCACGCAAATTAATAATTACACAACCATTATATAACCATTTGAATAAAGAATTACTCCAATATGAATTCGTATACATAATACAAATAATTATTCGGATAAACAGTTTTAATAGCAATTCGGATAAACACATTACACAATTATTCGGAAACTGTTTTGTCTATTCGGATAATCATAGTTAACAACTATTGGGAAATTTGAATGTTTACAGCCTCAATTTCTAAAAAGCCCGAGCAGATGAGAGGTATGAAGAAAGACGAAATGCGAGGAGAGAGAGAGAGGGGCATAGGGGAACAGTTGCTTTTTGCATTTTTGATTGGCCCCATAAATATTAATGAGGGGCACTTTGATAAAAGGTGTTTAAAAACGGGCATTTTGATTTTTTACTCAGCAGGCATTTGTGATTTTTTTCCTCTGACAATGGGCATTTTTGATTGAGTCCCTTTAATTTATAGGTGATTTTTTTGAAAAAAAAAGATAAAATAAAACAATAACATTCAAATCTATGATAATAATGAAGGAGAGTTTAATTAAACCATAATTAAAATTTAAACAATATCTTAGAAATTAGTTAGCGGAAGTCTTTTGGTGATTTGTGTGGAGTGACAATTCTTCACTCATTGTTCACATTTCAACACTTATTTAAATAGAATACATGTTACTTCTAAATACTTCCAACCCTCGTCTGCCACGTCGGCTACACAATGTCATCTAGGTAAAGGAAACATAGAGGGGGTGAGCACATAAGAATATACTCAGTAAAGGATTTCCTGTTAAATTTCACAATTGAAAATAATTTCATCTTTTGAGAAATGAACATCATGAACATTAAGAGTAAAGAGAATTAACTCATAGTCAGGTCGCTCAAAAGCGCTCATTATTTAATCTATCAAAGTTATGCGAACATGTCCATCTTTTCTTATTGACAATAATGACAACTGTACGTACAGGTTTCTGACCCACCGGTCATTGGTAAAATTTTCATATATATTCATAACATCAATTAATGTAATTAAGTTCAATATATAAATTGTAACAAAAAGCACACCTTAAGGAAGACAAGTTTCACAAGCTAAAATATAATTGAAGGTTGAGTACGAGCTTTGACGAAGCTAGTGTCTTCTTGTCATCTTGATGCCTTTAAGAATTTAAATTTACTTTTTAGAAAATAGATATACTTATTCATTTAAAATTTTCTAAGATGATTTGTTTCAAATATCATAATAACACATGTAATTCCTTTTCAAATATTGTCAAGATATAATATTATAAGTTATTATTAATTTTTTTTCTCAAGTTTTTTTTATTTATAAATAAATATATATATATATATATATATATATATATATATATATATATATATATATATATATATATATATATATATATATATATATATATATATCTTGAAATCAGGTTTAATTTAGTGTTAAAAAAATAAAATTTTCTATAATTAAGTTTTTACATATGTAAATCTTCCTGACCATGGTTTTATTTTTTTTCTCGTTAACCCCTTCTCTCTCTAAGCCTATTTTCTCCTCCTCTCTACACCTCCGGTAAATTTTCCTGGTGAGGGGGCGGGTGCTCGGCTTCTTGCCGACCTGCCCCCTCGCTATTTTGTCCTCACGCTGGAGGATCCTCATTATTACTTTAATCCATGGCTGTGTGGATTTTTACAACACTCAACCTATTGCTTGGTTTTCAAATTTCACTCGGTGGGTTTATCTCCATCAAATACTTCTTAGAGGGCAAAGGTTGCTATTTCTTTCATATACTCCGGCTTCTCAGGCCATTACTGTCTAAATCCATTGAAGAATCAGTTTTGCTTCAGCCATTTATGGCTTTATCTTTCCTACGACTGCACTTTCGATAAAGTTGTTTTGCCGGAATTTTTCCCGACTTCGTCTGCTCATTTTTTTGGCATTGTTCGCTTCTACTTTAGGTCTGTGTGTGAAAGATGATAGCCGCTCATCAGCTTTTTCCTGTTCACAACTCCGGCGGGGCCTTCCCCGTCAAGTTTCTTCGCCTCAGACTTGGTAGATTTTGTCTTTCTGGAGCCGCCTGCTCATGGCTGAGCTTTCAGGGATAATGGGGGCTTCCTTAGTTTCTCTCCGTTGTTTCTCTCTCTGGATTTTCAGTCCTTTCTCTTTCGCCAGTTTGTTTGCAGCTACCGGCCGTTTATCTGCTCCGGCGCCTGCAAGATGTTGTTCATAGCCAATAATCCTGCTGGAGCAGTTTTTCTTTTTTGGTAGGGTGATGGTGACTTTGCTAAAGGGTATTTAATGCTTATGTACCTTTTTCCTACCCTACTTTCTTTTGCAGCTGTCCTACTTACTTTCTGCTGGAGCATACTTTTAGCTGCTAGGTTAGTTCTAGACAGGCAGCCTAGTACTTTTTTCTTGCTTAGTAGAGGGAGTGGACCAGCCGCTAGCAATCTCCTCCATTCTAAATGATGTACCCAACCATTAGGGATCTCACCGCTCATGTCCTGGGGATTGGTGAATGAGGTAAATCGCAGGATGTGCCTCAAGTGGCTTATAGAGAGGGCTTACTATTTAACTTGTGCTTGCAAAGGGCTAAATCCATGCCAAAGACATGATTTGAACTCCAACTCTGCAGCTACCAAGCTCAGTTGGAAGGCCTTTCCACTCTCCCCTCTATCACTTGAGCTATGCCCTGGGGGCAATCTCCTCCATTCTAGGCATTTTTGATCGTTGTCCATTTAGCAAGCACTAATTGTCAGGCCAGCAACGTTCTCATACTAGCAGCCTCTCGGTTGGTGGCGTTCCTCTTTCTCGATGGTGCTTGTACACGAGCTTCCAGTCATCTCGTCGGACCCATACACATCCTGCCATCTGGCAACTCTCCTCCCGTGAGATGCTCATGGGATTCACATTGGGGATGCTAACTACTCCTATTGGCGACCAACCGCTACTACCAGCTGCCGTAGTGGCTTCCCGCTATCTCCACTGGTGCGTGTTGCAGATTCCGGCTACCGCCTGCCCTGTTCTTGCAAGATTGGTGCTGCCGTATGGCAGATAGTTTATGAATAGGGCAATTGTGATTCACTCTTTGTCGAGATGCACACTATGGAACTTGACCTATTTCTAAAACTCTATGGCTGTTTCACTTTCGATCTTCTATGGAGTTACTATTTGTTTCAGTTTGCTGTGCTTTATAAGTTTTCTTCTTTGACGATGCACCTTGGTTATGGATGATATATGATGATTGTTGCTCATTTTGTTGCAATAGGCTCCAGTTTTGATTGTCTATGCCGGACCTATTGGATGCTATGGAGTCTTGGTTTGTGTGGCAAATCATTGCCTTACGATTTGTCGAGATTTTCCTTATTTTGACTGGTCTCTCCTTCGAGTTTGGCAACTTTGGATTTTCGTGCACGTAGCTCTGTTCGGGGGAGAAGGGTTTTTTATTCCAACGTGGCATCCCTCTTTCAATGGCTTCCATGCTAATCTACGCCCATTTGTTGATCACAAAGCCTTAGCCCGATTATGGCAAGGACCTTCTACCCTATCAGCCCCGATTTAATTGCTACAAATACCACTCCTCGTGCTCTCTTCTAGTGGACAGTCAACTCGCAGAATTCTCGGCGCCTCTGGTTTTAATCAGCCCGTTCTTAGTTGTTAGACGAGTGCATCATACAACCAATGTGGTGTACAAATCATGTTAGTTTTGGTTGATTTTTTGTCTTTGATCAGCTTGTTTGGATCATTTTAAGCTAACTGTTTGGCTCTTTCTTCTCTGTTTTATTCAGTTTCCTCTTGTCCTATTTCTTTGTCCCCTTTTCATTTTCATTTACCTTTTTTTATAATATTGCCTAGTTTGATAAATCTTCCTGACCATATTACTTTTGATCTTCCTAATGCTCCTCTCCATATCTCGATTGGATACGAGAACTTCACTGTTTTCTGTTCTTCTTGTAAAAGACTGGGTCATATTGATTCGGACTGCTGGAAAAAAATGCCCTCCTCCCTTGCAGAAACGAAGTGCTGATGGTGAGGCTTTCAGGCCTCAAAACAAGAAGGCGTGGAGGGCTAAAGAGGCAACTAAACCTACTGATGCATCTAATCTGAATCAGGATGTATCTGTTCATAATGCACAGCTGCCTACTATTTCACCGGTCATTTAGGTCGAGTCTGTGGATGATTAGGTTGCTGTCCAAACTTCACAGCAGCCAGTTGATGCAGTTCATGCTGGCTGTTTCAGGACTGCCCTTCCTTTGGTGTTTTCCAATCCTTTTGTTGCTTTGGATAATTAGGAAGCTGATGCTTTCTCAATATCAGACATGGTTGCTACTCAAAATCTGGTGCAACACGCTCAATTTGATCCCACTCAGAAGGAGCTTTGCTCACAACTTCCAGTTACAGCAGCTCAAGAAACGACCACCTCTACTGAAATTTCTGCTGATTGGATTGCCGCTCCGTCTATTCCCCCAACAGTCAGATGCATCATTGGTCCAAATTACTGATCATACCTATGCTGAGGCCACTGCTTCTCAAGGTATGACTCACGCTGAATCTTGGCTCACTGTCGGTTCTTTTGAGACGCCCCCTATGGAGACCACCTTGACACACCAAAACCAATTTGATGTGTTACATAATGATGAGGGGACTGATCTTGAACCTGCTGTGGGCAATGATAATATTTCAATTGGAGAAGAGGTACTTGCTCTTCATATGGAGAAGGCAGGTCTCCAGGTTGAGAGGCAAGAGCACTCTTATTCGCAACACCCATCTCCAACAAGCACATCGCCTTCAAAGATAACTAAGGGCTTTACGATTAAATCTCCATTGGCTAATTTGGCAGCTTCCCCTGCCCTTATTGATGAGGCTATGATAACTCTAGTTATCTATTCTACTACACAGCCCCATTCTTGCGCACCAGATTCACAGGCAGCTCCTCAATTGGAGCTCTCCAACACTGTTATTCATGCTTCAGAATTTGATGAACATCAACTTGCTAACAGCTGGATTCTAAGGTTATGACTAAACAAAAAAATTAGAAAGAGGATTTGGACAAGACAATTGCAAACTCTCAGGATGAGAACTTTCCTTCCCTTAGCACCATAAAACTAAAAGGCGGCACAACAAGAAAAAAAGGTGTTACTTATATTTCGGCTTCTAAACTGGTTACACGTTCCCAAACAGCAAAGCAGCAGAGTGTACCTCCGGATATTTGAGATGTTGCAAGTAAACAAGATTGGAGCAGACTTACAAAAAAAAATAATACTTATTTTTAGATAAGCACTATTTCTGTTAAGGCTCTTTGCAAGAGCTTTCTTTTTTGGGCTGCCTGTTTGGCTCTTTTTGGCTTTGCCATCCCCACAAAATCTTTATCCTTTGTTCCCTTTTTCTTATTTTTATTTACCTTTAATAATATTACGTAGTTTGATAAATTATATTATAATACTCTCTTTAAACTTTCTCGTTCTTCTCTCTTCTTCAAGTTCTTCTTGTTCCTCTGTCCGGTAAGGGGGTGGGTTTCTGGCGCACTTAATCAGCGTCGAGACCTACCCCCTGGCCCCCTTTTCTTTTCCTTTGCTCGTTTTGTTTGCTGCTATTCCACCTCGGTGTGAATCTTTTCTTTCCATGCTTTGTGTGGATTTTTCATACCTTCCTTGCTGTTTTTCTTGCTGGTTTTGAGTCACAGGTCCGATTCTCATGGTATGTCATTACTGAAAAGCGCGCTCATCTTTTTGGCCGGACTTGTTTGGGTGCAGTTTCTGGCAACTCGTCCTGCCCGCAGCTGGCTTCTTTCAACGCTACTGTTGCTTCAGCGCTGCTGTTCTGGGCATTCTTTTAAGACGGAAGTCTTGCTGTTCTTTTGAGGCCCAGTTCTTCAGCCTCCGCCTGTCTTTGCAACACGCTGGCGCCGACTGCCCTTTTGTGCTAATCTGGATCTTCCGCCTGCCTCATATGGCGGATCTTTCTTTCGCCGGTGGTGGCCCTTCTGGCTGCATCCTAGAATCCCGTCAGGTGACGACGCTGCCGGTTTCAATTTTGCTTCATTGCTGCGCCATCTCCAATAGCTACTGGTGTCCGTTTGCTTTTCTGGCTCCCGGTGCCTGCTTCCGCCATAGGGAGGTGCTCTGACATTTTTCTGCTGCAGTTGACGGCGAACCAGTTCTCGTCCTTGCTGCCGGCATATTCACATATAGATTTACTCCACATCATCGGTTAGTCCTCTCAATTGCACGGCCATCCTGATTCCAAGTGTTTGCAGTGACTGTTCTATGGTAATTTTCTAGTTACCAGAAAGCAGGCTCGCGGGAGAGCAAACTGACTCTACATGCCTATCACTTTATCCTATCTGCTTTCTGTACTTTATTTGGAAACAGCTTTCGGCTGCTGCTTTACTGTGCCTCTTTTTTGGCATTTTCAAAAGAGCTTGATAGAGACATGGTAGTGCTCATTTAATGATTTTGGGCCCACACGCAGCCTATGTCTTACTTCTTCCCTATACATTTGACCTTGTTCGATAGAGACGTTTTCTGCTTTTTCATGGTCTTGAGTTTTTGTTGATTTCTTCACTGAAAATTCAAGTGTGAATTCCTTAAACAGATAGCATACAATCAACCTGCGAGCAGGTATGAGGCTTGGGTAATAAGAAGCTGTCTCCCGGATTTACGTCCAACACTTTTGTCGTAGGAAAGTCACTACCGGTAATGAAGCTGCCTTGGTAGCAATCATTGAAAAATTCCAGCGTCTACAGCGAAAACTGCAACTATCTGCAGTAGGTAAGTTTGGTGGTACACCCTTTTGTCAAAAAATCATAAACACCACTACCCTACTAGTTGAAATATACATTCCCCTCATTTCCAGTCCATGCTGCACGTTGAGGTTTTTTAATTCGACCTCCAGGCCTTTTTTACTTTTCACACGTATGCATTAGGAACCTATTGCTACATCCAACTTCCATGCATAATCAATAGAGATTAGTGTACTTAGATGAGTCTTGCCTTTGCTAGTCTCTTTAGACAGTTCATTTCGACCCATGTCTTCGGTTTTGAGTGGAACACGACTTAAATGGTGTTAGTGCACATTGCTAACAAAGGGGGAGTAGGGCTACAAACTCCCGCGCGGCAATCCTATTCAACATCCTAAGCCTGTTACTGATCATGAAGCCCGAGGTCAGCCCTTTCTATTTTTGCTCCATGCCACTACCCGTTGTTAGTTATGGCCCAACCTCATGCCGTTGATTTTGGTTAATCTCATGATTATAGTTGGTTCCATTGTTTAAGTCAATTTTTTTTGCTCTCTTGATGTACTATTTAATCATGTTTTTTATTCGGAGTCACCTGACTCTTTTGCAAGCCGTTTGTTTGACTCTTTATTTATCGTTGTTATCCTTGTCCCTTATCATTGTTCCCCTTCTAATTTCCTTTTATCTTTTTAGTATAATTGCGTAGTTTGATTAAATTATATTATAATATTAATAAAAATACTTATTTTAAAAATTGACTTATTTACTGTCTTTTTTTTAATATTATTATAATTTATGGTGTTATATTTATAGCGTGATGGGCGTTTTCTCAACACACAATTAATTCCCAAGTATGAAGGATGTTATTGTAGCTTAGACAATCGACCAAGTTAAATATCGAACCCAAAGGACGGCGTATTATCAATTTAATTATTTACTAAATTAATTAAGAAGAAGTGACAATAAAATTAAGATATCAAATTATTAATCTACTAACAAAAATATTAAATAAAAAATAAAATAAATTAAGCACTAGAAGAATATGAAAGTGAACCAAGAATGGAGAATAGGTAGCTCTAGGGTAGTCCAATTTTATTATTTAACTTCCCTCTCAAATGCAGACCGACTCTGCCTTGTGAACTATAGACGCATAACTGAACCATGCAAATCTACTCTATAGACACACGTGAATAATCCTGTAACACGTGTGAATAACTTTGGAGCAAGAGACATAATTTCATCCCCCCTTTCTAGGTACTATCAGTATCAATTATTTCTCACGTCTGGAATCTAACCCGATATGATCTTCCTTTATAGGTACTATAAAATTATCCTCTTTATCCTGCTTACTAACTCGAATTCAATTCAATTAATAAACATTCATATATGATAGTTCTAATGAAGTTTCGGAGTCCCCTCACTTAGAATCATAACATCGAATCCTGTTCAGCGGTGAACGTACTCAATCTACAACCAAGATATATATTCAGACTCTATAACCAATTGAAGATGCACAAAACGATCGTGAATATGGATTAAGAAAGAATAATCATATATAAAATCAATCCACAAGTAGTGTTGTATGGAGGAGACACAAGAGAGTTTAATTAATTTATAAAACCTTCAAAACCCTAGATCTACCAAAATGGTTCTAGCCCATGATGTTGCGAAGAACAATCATGGGGGTTGGATAGATCTTACCCATATGTTTGGAAAATAAAAGATAAATTAGGAAATGAATAAAACCCTAGATGTGGGTGTCGTCGCATCCTTCTCCATCTTGAATCCTCCTCTTGAATCTCCTCTTGATTCCATAGACGAATCTTCAAAGTGATGGATGAATGGAGGAAAGGATGTGGATGATGGTTGGGGGTGATCCCCCCTTGTGGGGTGTAGGATGATTGTGTTGCGTTGCGTTGCTCTTGGTGTGATCTACATCTCCTTTTATACCTTGTAAGCTCTCCTTATGGACCTTGGATGAGCTTTTTCTTGAAAAACACAAAAATACACGCACCGGGAGTGTAAAAATACGGATTTGGAGCTATCCCGCATGGTGGTTTGACCTATGGGCTTGGTCGAACCATGGTTAAATCAATATCGGCGATTTAACGCAGCTTCAGGCATTTGGTTCGACCCTGGTTGGACCATTGGGATTGGTCGAACCATATCATCGAGGTCGAACCGGCTTGCGCAGTCTTCGAGCTCTGATTTGAGTGATTATTGAGCTCACACGATCCTCTCTTCCTTGAATTTATATAAATATAAAGAACTTGTAAGAACTCTAACATTTGAAGATGTAACAAGTTATGTAAAATGGCACAGTAGTTCTGTTCGGCACAGCTCGCGCGATGTCACTATTTTGATCATAACTTTCTCGTTTGGACTCCGATTGAGGTGTTCTTTACGCCAAAACGATCCTCTCTTATGTGATTTTACAACTATGTATTACACTTTCAATTCAGAACTCCATAAAAATACAGAAAAATTATACAAGTTGAACATGCGTTTTTCAGCATTCATACACAAGTTGCACATTTTCTCCAACTTTGCACTTTTGATCCTTTTTCCATCTAAAACATAATAAAACACCTCAAACATACCATTTTCTCACATATATTGAATATAAGATACTTGTGCTAATATATGACAATAATTCCCATAAAAAGGTGTTAGATTGGACACTAAAACACACTTATTTTCACTCTTATCATTCCCTCAAATTTATCCATTGCTCGTCCCGAGGCAACAAAATAAAAATACAGAGAAAGAGAGTAAAATTAGTGGGGAAACAATGACTATGACCAATACCCCCTTCAAAATACAATTGTCCTCAACTTAGGTCATGCAACTCTTATTACATGTAATAATTAATTCATAGCATACACGATAAGACAATCACCACCAATTCAAATGCTCCATTCACATGTTCTCACAGGAAGTATATATCACTCACACTCAAGTGTAAAAGATGTACACTTATGAGTTAAGGTGTTTACACTCAAATTCAATTCAAGTGTATGTGTAACCATAAGCTTGCCAAATGTCTCAAACTCTCCACTATTAAAAGTATGGTTCGACAATGAGATCAAAAAGGACTTTTCTTTTGGATGTAAAGTTGGCTCTTTGGTTAAGGTAGAAAATATATGGATAAGTGACTCAAAACTTGGATCGATCAAGCGGCCGTCTCTCTCAATCTTTATTTTTTTTCTCATCACTTTTCTATTCAAGCACAACATTCTCTTCAAACTGTCCTATTTTTCTCCTTCAAGCACAACATATTTTTCATTTTCAACGTTTTCTAGCTCTTCAACTCCATCATTCTCTTTTTCTTCACTTTATTTTTCTTTTTTCTCTTTTGAGGTACCAGTTTCGAGCACTAGCACTCGCATCCTCCATAGGATACTAGATTTAAGCATTACCCTTGGGTGTTTGATTCAATGGAGTACTAGATTTAAGCACTACTCCATGAATTTTCCTTTTCATCCTTAACACTCTTCTTTCATCATCCTTATCATACCTCAAATTACCATTCTCTTCAATTAAGATTTATTGGCTATAAAAATAATGGATTTAAAAAGGCTTAAACGGGCTGACTAGGGATTTAATAAATTCAGGTAAAGAATATGGGAAAAGATGGGCTAAATAGCAAAGATGACCTAATATCATTTCCATAATCTGCTAGAGTAATCTTGAATATTCAAGGAAACTCAAGGCAAATTCTAGAATACACGCACAAGAACGATACTCACCAGAAAAGAAAATATCATGTGATTATGTACATGATGAACGAGGCTCAAAATCTCACATGGATTTTTAACAAGTAACAGATCACTTTTCATGGTAACCAATATCCCACAAGTACACATAGAACTTCATACCACAATATAACTCAAGTACACTTCCTTCATCATTTCAAGAGCATATGAATTTCATGCACAATTTAAAAATATAAGCTTACGTGGATCACAACCATAAACTCAATCCTTCTGCTCCGATGAATTAAAAGCACACATAAAAATTAGAATTTGGAAATGAGGGCACCTAATATCTTCTTCAAAACATGCACGAGCTCCTTGAGTTGTTCAACTTGGTCAGGTCAAGCCTTAGTGTAGAACTAGTCTTTCCACCTAGTTACCTTTTCTATCATCAAAACTCAAGCACACCTTATCATCACATGATTCATCAATTATAATATAGGAGATACCAGAAAAATAAAAAAGACGAATTAAAACTCGACCACTAACACTAGGAAACACAAATACGACACACTAAACATTAGGTAAGTTGCAAAAAATCAATATACCAACACCTATTAAAATATTAATACGCCCAAAAAAATCAACCTCCTAACAAACAAACAACAAACGAAAGGAAAAATTACACCATTAGTGCTCATAAGATGAGGTAAGTACATCACACCCTCAAACTTAGTAAAAACGTAAGTCGAAACTAAGTTTGAAAAGAGGTGTAATTGCCAAAACGTGAGAACCTTAAATATTCCTCACTCACACAAAAGAAATAAAGCAATAGAACGGAAGGGATAAGCCCCCAAACAGGCACTCATGTTTAACGTCGGAGAGTCAAGACGATGTGCCACTTTTTAAGAATACTAGATCAGAGGGTGGTCTTCTCACATCCTCACCTTCAAGTACTTTCTTTTCCTCTTATTGTCTGCACTCAACACCTCACCTTCTTAGTCACAAAAATATGATCCTTGAAAATTCCTTCCTTCCATGGCTGTCTAGACTCCTCCTTGTCAATCTTCCACTCAAATCCAGAATCATCTATCCTATTAAAATCAAGATTAAACAAGTTAGAAACCACAACTATGCTCTTGCATGATTGAGTCTCCATGGGCATCTTCATTGCTTGATCAAGAGAGAAAACCACATCTTCATTATCCATCTGTAGTCTAAGCTTCTCGGCTCTCAACCTCTTTACTCTTTCCTATTTCTTTTCCACTATAAGCTCAATATTCTGACCTTGGGATGGCCATGGAGTATCATTAACATCCGGTAAGGCATTTTACGTGAAAAACAGTGCTAGATAGGATGGTTCGACCTCGGTTCGACCTCGGTTCGACCTTGAGTATTGGTCGAACCAGGTATGTAGTGGTCGAACCGAACATCTGAAAGTTCGGTATCTCTCTTACAAGTCGGTTCGACCTTTAGAGTTGGTCGAACCAGGGCTATGTTGGTCGAACCTGTCATCAGAAAGTTCAGAGTCTCGCGGACAGGCTAATTTGACCATGGTTCGACCTTTAGGGTTGGTCGAACCAGGTCTGTAATGGTCGAACTGACCATTAAAATGTTCCAGAGGATGCCCAGGTGCTTGGTTCGACTTAGTTGATGTGGTTTGACCTGATGTTTTGGTCAAACCACGGTCGAATCGAGCTCCTGGAGCTCCAGAATCTGTTTCCGGCATCATAGGTCCCTCATACTGTATTTCAGACCTTAACGTGATGGCATGACACTCTTTTGGGTTCATTATGCTTTGAGACGGGAAAATTCCTTTCTCCAATATTTGTGTCAATTGATTCACGTTCCCGACCATCTGCCCCATCACCCAAGTAAGGTCCTTCAACTGCTTAGATAAATCTGAATGATTAGCATTCATAGTAGTCTCAAGTCTATCCACTCTTGCATCATTCTTAGCCATGTATCGATTGAAGGTATCTTCAGCACTCTTTACTTTTTGCTGTTGTGCCAACTTTGTAATCTGCTTCTGCTGGGACTCTAGTAGCTTGTTGACGTTAGCTAGACTAGAGATGATCTCATCTTTCCTATTTGGTTCTCCACTTGATGTTCAACCTTCGCTACCTTGCCAAGTACATATGGGCCTCTTACTCTTTCCGTAGGCCAGTTACGTGAATTTATAGAGATGTCTTCAAACAACTTTTCTGCTACAAGTGTTGTTTTAGATAACAGTGCTCCTCCTGATGATGCATCAATAAGAATATGCTTATGTATTGAGCTTTAGACATTCCTCCTGAGCATATCCTTAAACTTGTCCCACGCCTCATAAAATTTTCACCCTGATTCATAACAAATTGGGTGATATATTGCCTCATTCTTAAGGTCCTTGAGGATGACATGTATCTCTCTAAGAACTTCTGTTGCAGTTGGTCCCATGTAGTGCAGTTTGCTGCATCAAGAGTCTCATACCAAGCCTTCATCCTATCAATCAAGGAAAACTTGAATAGGGCAATTCGCCTAGCATTATCATTAGCTCCAGCACCTTTTTGAGTGTTTACATAACCAAGAAATCTTTTGAGATGCTGATATGGATCTTCAAAATAACCTCCAGAAAAGGGATTCTTTTCTACCATGTTAATAAGAGCGGGGTGTATCTCAAAATTATCATCTTCCCCCTTGCTCCTATCAACCCATGTTGCCAATTCCATTGTACTTGAAAATATCACGTACGACAACATTATTCGGATTCTGCCTTGCTCCGGCCATGTTTAGCACTGTGTGTTATTCCTTCCTTTCTTTCATTTCCTTTTCCTAGTGTACAAGTACCTCAGAAAAATTTAAGGTTAGATAGAAATAAATCATCACAATAAAAGTCTTAATCAACTAAAAATAATAAAATCAATAATAACAGCCGTCCCCGACAACGACGCCAAAAACTTGATGGGCATTTTTGCAACATACAATTAATCTCCAAGTATGAAGGATGTTATTGTAGTTTAAACAAGCGACTAAGTTAAATATCGCAAACCAAAGGACGGCGTATTATCAATTTAATTATTTACTAAATTAATTAAGACGAAGTGGCAATAAAATTGAGATATCAAATTATTAATCTACTAAAAAAATATTAAATAACAAATAAAATAAATTAAGCACTAGAAGAATACGAAAGTAAACCAAGAATGGAGAATAGGTAGCTCTCAAGTGCAGGCCGACTCTGCCTTGTGGACACATCACTGAACCATGGAAATCTACTCTATATACACAAGTGCATATGCGTGTAACACGTGTGAATAACTTCGGAGCAAGAAACATAATTTCACCCCCTTTTTAGGTACTATAAGTATCAATTATTTTTCACGTCTGGAATCTAACCCGATATGATCTCCCTTTATAGGTATTATAAAATTACCCTTTTTATCCTGCTTACTAACCCAGATTCAATTCAATTAATAAACATTCATATATGATAGTTCTAATGAAAATTCGGAGTCCCCTCACTTATAATCATAACATAGATTCCTGTTCAGCGGTGAACGCACACAATCTACAAACAAAATATATATTCAGAATCTATATACCAATTGAAGATGCACAAAACGACCGTGAATATGGATTAAGAAATCACAATTATATATAAAATCAATCCACAAGTAGTGATGTACGGAGGACATACAAGGGAGTTTAATTAATTCATAAAACCTTCAAAACCTTAGATCTACCAAAACGGTTCTAGCCCATGATATTGCGAAGAACAATCATGGGGGTTGGATAGATCTTACCCATATGTCTGGAAAATACAAGATAAATTAGGAAACGAATAAAACCCTAGATGTGGGCGTTGTCACGTCCTTTTCCATCTTGAATCCTTTTTTGGTTCTCCTCTTGATTCCACAGACAAATCTTCAAAGTGATGGATGAATTGAGGAAAGGATGTGAATGATGGTTGGGGGGTGATCCCCCCTTGTGGGGTGTAGGATGATTGTGTTGCGTTGTATTGCTCTTGGTGTGATCTACATCCCCTTTAATACCTTGTAAGCTTTCCTTATGGATCTTGGATGAGCTTTTTTTTTTTGAAAATATGAAAATACACGCACTGGAGGTGTAAAAATATGGATTTGGAGCTGTCCCGCATGGTGGTTCGACCTATGGGCTTGGTCAAATCATGGTCAAATCATATTAGCGATTTAATGTAGCTTCAGGCATTTGGTTAGACCATGATTCGATCTTTGGGCTTGGTCGAACCATATCATCGAGGTCGAATCAGCTTGCACAGTCTCATCGTTTCGCATATAACTTCCACATTCGAGCTCCGATTTGAGTGATTCTTACACTCACGTGATCCTCTCTTTATTAGCTTTCTATAAATATAAGAAACTCACAAAAAATATAATATTTGAAGATGTAACAAGTCATGTAAAATGGCACAGCCATTCTGTTCGGCACAGCTCGCGCGATGTCACCATTTTAATCATAACTTTCTCGTTTGGACTCCGATTGAGGTGTTCTTTACGCCAAAATGATCATCTCTTCTGTAGCTTTCCAACCATGTATCACACTTTCAATTCAGAGCTCCACAAAAATATAGAAAAATTACACAAGTTGGACGTGCATTTTTTAGCATTCATACACAAGTTGCACATTTTCTCCAACTTTGCACTTTTGATCATTTTTCCACCTAAAATACAATAAAACACCTCATACGCACCTTTTTCTCACATATATTGAATATAAGATACTTGTGCTAATATATGACAACAATTCCCATAAAAAAGTATTAGATTGGACATTAAAACACGTTTATTTTCACTCTCATCATAACGTAAACATGATAACTTAAATCTAAACATACTGAGAAGTTATAGTTATAATAATAATAATAATTATTATATCTTAAAACATACATGTTACATATTATAAACAAAAAAGAATGTTTTGATTTTATTAGGTAGCATCATGAGAGTAATTTAGGGATGATGTGAAATTTTCTATGAATTTTGACTTTTAATAAACTTTCAAAGGAAGGTTCATTATTTGACCACCAAACTTGCTAAAGAAGGAAAAAGCGGATACATTATTTGACAATCAATTTAAAAAAAATAAAGAAGGTTTTGGTTTTTTTAGTGGCATCATTAGAGTAATTTAGGGATGATGTGTCATTTTTTTGGAAATTTGACTTTTAATAAACTTGCAAAGGAAGATTCATTATTTGACAATCAAACTTGCGAGAGTGTGGATACATTATTTGACCATCAATTAAAAAAAATGTCTTGATTAAAATTTTACATAAATCTTAAAATATTTTTAATTTTTTTAAATTTTGAATCGTTTATAAGTAAAAATTATATCAAATTAATCTGTATCACATGATCTTCAATTTAACATCCATATTACTAATATAGTGTAATTGGAGTAATATTATTCTCAAATTACATGAATATCTTTTTAATTTTTATTATATTTAGAGTGGAAGATTTTAATTGATGATGTGTCATCATTATGAATAAGAATGATAGTAATTTTCTTGTTTATTTTAGTTTTCATTTAAGTTTATAATAAATAAAAATAAATAATTAAATAAAATAATTGTGGACAAATTTGATTGGTAGTGTACGCACAATAATAGAAAATTTATGTCAAAAGTTATCAACAAACATTTAACACATTCTTTATATATATATATATATATATATATATATATATATAGTTAAAAATTTTATTTAATCATATTTGTTAAATATTTATTTCTAATAATATAATTTATATTTATATTTAATTAATAGTAATGTAATTTTTTGTAATTATTGTGTGCACACGGGTGCATCGTGCACCTACATTCATAAATGTATACAATTATGAATAAAAATATATACAATTATATATAAAAATATATACACTATGTTAGCGAATTTTTTGTTAATTTTTTTAATGAAATAAAAAATTGAATGTAAAAAAAACTACACAATTATTAAGAAATATATATACAAATTTGAATTAGTTTTTTTAATGAAAAATTGAATGTAAAAAAACTATATAATTATTAAGGAATATATATACAAATTAGAATTAAAATTTATATACATGTAGATGTAGTGTACACTCGAGTGCACCAAATATCAACTCTTTTTTTTATAGAAAGGTTAATACTTGTTCTTTTCCCCGTAAAAAAAATGTTGTTATACTTTAACAATTTAAAAGTCAATTATAATTATTTTTATTTTAATATTTAATTAAAAGTACATATTTAGGTTGATATTTTTTAAGACATGTTATAATAAAATTAATTAGGAAAAATATTTTATATCTATGTTTAACCCTTAAAATTATGTAAGTTCCTAAAATTTCAGTTATGTGTTATAATCATGTCCATCGTCATATACATGCTTGAGAATGATTTATGTAAATTTAAAAATAATTCTTTATTCGCATATTTTGATATCAACATCCCTGAAGGACCGTTCCATTGTTCCAAACGAATATATCATTCGGGTACTCCAATCAAACACACAATATATTGTTCGGATACTTTAATCGAAAACAATATGAAATCTTAAGTATTAGGATATATTTATGTCTTATAAATTATGAATATTTTAATTTAATTATTTTTTTAGTACGTTTAACAAATTTAGATGTTCGAATAGCCGATTTAATAAAAAAATCAATTATCCCGTTTATTACGCGAACTTTATACTAGTTGCATAATATTGTAAGTACAAACAAATAAAAATTGAATATCCAAAACTGCAAATCTTCTTCTTACTTAAAGATTTTCAGTAAATTAGCAGAATTATCATTTCCATCAGAAAAGATTTGATATATTTCTTGCTTACAGAAAAGATTTGATCTCTTTCTTGTTTAAAAGTTTTAAGGTATACTAGCAGCATTATCTCATAATGTTTCTACGGTTACCATTCAGTCTATCAAATCCACAAAATACAATGTTAATACGGTTTATTGTACTAATACAGATCCCACGTAACATGCTATCAAGACATAAGAAGTGAATGCTGAAATTATTCTACTAATATTCTACGGGTAACAGAAAACACAGAAAGCTAATATTGATAATATTCCACTAATATTCTAGTGCTAATAGAAAACACAAAAAGCTAATATTGATAATATTCTATGGCTAACTGAAAACACAGAAAGCTAATATTGCTTTATGGCTAACATGCTTTCAAGACTCAGAAAAACAAAGAAATAAATGCAGATAATATTCTACTAATATTCTACAGTAAACAGAAAACACAGTTTCTTACGCTAACATGCTTCCAAGACATAATAAGAATAATAAAATAAAATACAGAAAATACAGTTGCTTACGCCTAACATGCTTTCAAGACAAAATAAGAATAAGCAAGAGCTTCTAACTATACAATCTATTTAAATATTAAAAAGAGCAGTTTGTGAACATGGTGAGACTGTCAAGTTTAGCATCTTATTTATTTATTATCCTAAAGAAGAGTGAAGATCACCTTGATAGTTTAGGGAAGATATTTAGTGCAGATCAGTGACGGAGTCAGGATCCGAGTCGAGGGGGGCCAAAATACATTGTAAAATTCAATACAAGAAATATTAAAAAATAATAATAAAAACAAGTATAAACAGAGAAAATATACTAGGAATAATATATAAAATAAATATTAGGAAAGAGAAAAAATATATTCTACAAAGGAATTAGGAAAAAGAAAAAATATTCTAGAAACAATACATTAAAAAATACTAGAAAATGAATAAAACATACATCCTGCTTTGGTGGATTCGAACACAAGACCTGTACCTACTGGAATATCACCAAAATCACTGGGCCAAAATATATAATATGATTATTTACCATATATATATAATAATTATTTGTAAAAGTTGAGGGGCCCAACCCCCCCGGCCCCCCTCTGCCTCCGTCTATGGTGCAGATGGTGAAAAGAACGATGACTCTCTCCGTAAGCCGTCACTGCTCTGAGAAATCTCTGACTATTGATATGGATGCTTAGGCCTCCTCTCCTTTTTGTTTCTTGTTTTACAGTAGGTGTTTGGAAAGAATGATGGTTGGGTGGAGAGAAGAAACAAGATAAGAGGGTTAGGGAGTTGGAAATGGTTCTGTTCTTTCTGGAAAGAAGGAAGAATATGAGATGGTTATAGGAACTCTTAAGATTTCATATAGCTGCGGTAGGAGAATTGGGGTGAAAGAGAATGGGGATATGAAGAGAATAAGGGTAGTGAGATCAAATGATGGTTATGAAAATTCCCAAGATCTCAAATTCCTGCAGGAGAATGATATGATGGGATTCTCTCCTCAGTCGGCCTTCAACGTTTGGACTATATCAATGTATACGAAGTTTTGTCTTTTTCCAAAATCAAAACTGAACCTTTATGTGTATCTAATTTTTTGTCTTTTCCAAAAACGAACTGATAAGTCGTAATTTTACTTCATTATTTTAAATGAATTCACATATATTTTGTATAAATTGTGCGTTGTTATATGTTAATTATGACTTATTTACGTGTCACACATAAGTACTATAATTATTATATTTCTTGTTCAAACAGGCCTAAAATAACACATTTTCTTAGGGGAGTTACAACATATACTAATGGGTCAAGACAATCATCATTAAGGGTTGAGGATTATATGTCAATTAAATTAATTGCTAATAATGGTAAGATATTCATTTGACATAGACACCCTTCAAAATGAAAAGAAAAATAACAGGATGGGATCATCACACACCCACGCATCATCTGCAGATTGGGGATTGGCAAGGAGCCCCGCCACCATCAAGACATGAAGAACATTGGATTTTATACTTTTAATTATGTAATTTAGTTTCTAGTCCAAGGAGATATGAACTTTCCGTTATGAATTTACATGAATGTTTATGATTAAAATTACCAATTTGTTTTATAAATTTATCTTATGAATGGCTTTGTTGAGATTCATGATATTCAATTGCTAGTTTAGATTGGCCATCTATACTTGTTAGTTGTGATATCAAATGTAATTTTACTCGATTATGATCCGTAATTATCATAGTTTGGCAAATCTAGTGGCGAAATGAGGGAGTACCTCTAGAATTCATAGGGTCTTGGTTATATGATTCGCTACTCCCGTTTTCATATCCTAGTAGTCCTAATATCTAAATCCTAATGCACTCTTAGGTTCGAACCTCTTTAGGTCGCTTGAGGGTAGTTTAATCTAGAGGTCGTACCCTAGGTTATAAATCTTAAGGATATTTCGGGTTGATTTGGTCGTACCATTAGCCTAGGGACTTGAGTTTATAAACATGTTGGTGTTTTAGGAATTTCATCTATGTGAATTAGGATACGGAAGGGGATCAAATCCTTGGACTATGTTTTCAATTTTATTTGTTTATCTTATTTTTATATCTTTTGCTATTTAATTATTTATTTCATGTTAGTAGTTGTTAGTTTCAATCCAATTCCCCCCCCTCCGGTTACTTTAGAAACACGTTAAATTCAATTAATGTTCGATTACTTTATTGAGTTCGACCCGTACTCATCCTACTATATTTTAGTGGATTAGTTCGGAAAAATTATTAATATTATTTTTGGTGGGCCGACGATAGCCTACTACCAACTCAACCCTTATAGATACGTTGTTGTTGTTGTTGTTGTTATTATTATTATTATTATTATTATTATTATTTTTTTCTCTCTTCTTTTTCCAATTTTTATCAATAATATTATATATATATATATATATATATATATATATATATATATGTATATGTATGTATGCACATATCTCATTATTATTTATTATTATATATATACAAGTATAGCTATATATATCTATTATTATTATTATTAATACTACTACTACTACTATTATTATTATTATTATTATTATTATTATTATTATTATTATTATTATTATTATTATTATTATTATTATTATTATGGGGAAAGTATACAACTATTACACTATTGAAGGATTAAAAATTTTAATATATGATTCAAGCAGTGACTATACTACTTCAACTAGAAATATTATATCAAGAAGTCTTCCAAAATTTTTGACTTTTTTTTGTTATGGCCTTTTTTATTAATTATTTGTTAATTAAAATTTTCTTTGTACTTTTTTAATAAACTTTATATTTTACTTTAGTGATTTAGGGCATGTTTGTTTGGGGACTTTTACCACTATGGAATGGGTATGAGATTAAATAAATGTATTTGGTTTCTTGTATGAAATGGAATGATTCCTTAAAAATAAGGAATCAACCATTCCACCCAAAAAGGAGTTGAATGGGAATCATTCCAATCCATTCCATTCCCATTTCAATTCTCCTTCAAAATACGAAACACCCCCTTAATTGTTCAATTTTAGATTATTTACATATATTCATAATTATAGTTAATAATTCTTAAAGACAAATTCTCTTGTGAGACATTATATATGTGAGATGGTTTGTGAGACGTGTTAACGTATGTCTATTATATAGATAAAATATGTTTAATTGTTGTTAAAATATGTTTTCTAACATATGATAAATAATGAATTAAAGTATAATTTTAGGGTGTTATAATGTGATTCATTATTGACATACTTTAACTATAAATAAGCATATTTTACCTTTATAATAAGCATACTTTAGCAATGGGTCAATCCGTCTAAAAAATTGTCTCACAAGAGAGTTTCTCATTCTTAAATATAGATAAATATGTTTTTTAATAATACATAAATAAATAATATTCCCTCTGTTCCATGAATCACAAGAGAGTTTCTCATTTATTTTTATTTTTTTCGGTTATATGAATCATAAAAGGTTTCACCTTTATAAAATACAGTAACAATTGACATATCAATAGATATTATTCAAATTATCATACATTTAATAAACATATAACATATTTAGCCTTTTTAATTTATTATGAAAAGACATACTTTTTTTAATTGGTAAATATATTTCAAATCAAATGGTTACAAGGTACACTTGGAGTATATAATGCTGATACCAAATCAAAATTTAAGAAGATGCTACACCTCCGATTATCTCTTCCCCATATGAAATATTTCATTGATTCTTGCTACATCCACTGTAACGCCCCGAGTAATGCTTTGAAGTTGGGACGCTACTAGATATATAAATTCCCAAAAATAAAAGAGGGTTCGAGCATGCATAGCAGAAATTATATAATAATTCCCAAAGCGATAACATAGTAAAGTAAAAGTGATATAGAGATTGTTTTACACACTAGCATCTACTTTCTCAAGTAGACCGAAATATCCAAAATAAGTGCATTCGGATGATATATCTGAAATAGAGTTCTAATAAAGTACTATAATATAGACCATAATAGAAATTCCTCTAAGGGTTTGGGACATCTGCAGGGGCCTCTTCATCTTCTAATCTTGTTATGAAAATCAATATGGGGTGAGTGTATAAAATACACTTAGTGGGTTAACAAAAATGATTACACAATTAAAAATAAATATGTATGTCAAATATACCATAAGATGTAACACTTGCCAATTTTAATAAAATAATTTTGCATATTGTCATTCGATAACTCATTGAAAATATCTTAGACCGAACATTTGTCTCATAACTTGTGTTAGTTGGTATATGTGTATCGAGTTGTCACTTAATATAAGTGTTAGTATATTTGAAACATTTATAGTACTGAACCGTCGCCGATAACTTGTGTTAGTTGGTATAGGTGCACCGAGTCGTCACCCCATACAAGTGTTAGTAAGAAAATATTTGTCATCGAACTAAAAGCACACATGACACACATCATGACATATAAATAACACATATAACATTTTAACATAACAATCATGATATAAAAGTTACACTCGGTGAAGAGTGAACATTATCCTACCTTGAGCTTTTAGGAAAAAAATAGTATGATGAACTAGGCTTGCTCGTCGATCTCAGGTATGCCTATATGGGTATACTAAACTGAGTTCTACTTCTAATAATAATTCTTAATACTTAAACTAAATTCCTAATATAATATAATTAAGAAATAAAGTAATTATTAGCTTAAAAATATAAATAGTTAATCGTTAAATAAAATGTTCATACTTAAAATAATAACTAGAAATACTTATTTCTTTTAAAAAGTTAAAACGGTATTTATGGTCTTGGTCTTCAATTATAGTCATCTTAATTTAAAAATATCGATACAAATAACATTAATTTTATTAAAAATGGATATAAAATTAAGATTTTACCCTAAATTATAATAGTGGTAAAATTATTATTAATTAGATATTACTCATATGTGCTTTGCACGAAAAAAATTAAAGTATATTATAATTTTATACTTTAAAGGTGTTTGAATTGAATCATTTCAAATCCAATGAATTTGAAAATAAGTAGATTTTAAATTCCTTAAATTTTAAATCAATTCATTTGAATTCTACTATTTGAATAAATTATGAATTTTTGAAAGTTTTTCAAATTCATAATTCAAAAATTATTTTTAAAATAGAATTTTATATATGATAAATAAAAATAATAAAATTTTATTATATTAAATATTAAAATCTAAATTTTTATTAAAAATAATTTTTTTTGGAGGAAACTCTACCACCCAACCTACCCCCACCCACCTCCAAAAAGAATTTTTAATTAAATTTTTATATTTAAATAATAAAAGTATTACCACCCAGTCCTACCCCTTACCCACCCCAAACCCCCCGTCACCTCATTCCACCCACGCCCATAATAAAAGAAGAATGATACCTCAAATGGAATGATTGAACCTGAAAATAAGATCAAATAAAAGTATATAATATCAAATAAGTTAAAGTATATAAATAAGATTTATAGAATTAAAAAGAAAATAAAAAATAGTAGAGAAACCAAAATAAGATAACAAAAATTAAAAAAAAAGAATGATACTTCAAATAAGAATGATTGAACCTGCACATAAGATCAAATATGAGAATGATTGAACATAAAAATAAGATCAAATAAAAGTATAAAAGATAAAGTAAAGATAAGAAAAAAAAAATGATACCTCAAAATGATTAAACATGCACATTAAATCAAATCAAAGTAAAATATACATAAGATCAAATATGAGAATAATTGAATATAAAAATAAGATCAAATAAAAGTATAAAAGATAAAATAAAGATAACAAAAAAATATAATGATACCTCAAAATGATTGAACCTGCACATTAGATCAAATCAAAGTAAAATATAAAAATAAAATAAATTAAAGAAGATTAGAAATAGTACGAAATTGAAATAGAGAAGAGAAAGAAGAAGAAAAAAATTAAGAATTTGATTAGGTAATGAAAAGATTTATATAGAATGATTTGAAATAATAAAATTGAAAGCAATCAACGACGTAGGAAAAAGGTGGAAAATTACCAAAGATAGCATTGAAAGATTTGATATTATAAAAATTAGTACATTGATTGACAATTAGTAGAATATATGCCAATAATAATTTTCATATTTGTCAAATTTATATTGTGATTAAAAATAAGTAAATAATTTATTATTAGCATAAATAGAATCTATGATTGAGATCAAAAGTAATAGACGGTCAAGATTAAAATTGAAAATAAAAATAGAAATTAAGTTTGCTACATATATATATATATATATATATATATATATATATATATACACACTAAGCTTATTAAAAATTAGTTAAATATGCCAAAAATATTTCATATTTATCAAATTTATATTGTAAAATAAAAAAGTAAAATTTAAATAATAAAATCCATTATTAATATAATTAAATTTTATGATTGAAATCAAAGCATTATTTGGACGGTCAAGATTAAAATTGAATTATTTCTAGATAAAGTAAAATTGAAAAAAAAATTGAAAACAAAAGTAAAAATTTAGGTTTGCTTTTATATTGTATAGATAGATAGATGATTAAACCTTTAAATTTAAGGAGAATTATTGAACCTAGATTATAAATAATATGAAAGTTGAATATGTAAAAGAGAAGAAAAATAAGAAGTATTAGAGGAAAAAAAATAAAAAGAAGATTAAAAAGAAGAGCAAAAGATAGAATATAAAATATGAAAATATGGTTCATATAATTATTATAAAGGAAACACAAAAATTGAAGAGAAAAAAAGATAGACAAAAAAGAATGATGTCTTATTTGACTTACGAATAAGATCAAATATGAGAATGATTGAATCTAAAAATAATATCAAATAAAAGTATAAAAGAAGATACACAAAAATCGAAGAGAAAAAATAAGATAACAAAAAATTAAAAAGTATAATGATACCTTTAAGGAGAATGATTGAACTTGCATATAAGATCAAATAAAAGTATAAAAGACAAAACAAATTAAAATAGATTATAAATAATATGAAAGTAGAATATGTAAAAGAGAAAAAAAAGAAGAAGCATTAGAGAAAAAATA
Organism: Pogostemon cablin; assembly: GCA_023678885.1. Lineage (NCBI taxonomy): Eukaryota > Viridiplantae > Streptophyta > Magnoliopsida > Lamiales > Lamiaceae > Pogostemon > Pogostemon cablin. The sequence continues at coordinate 16,299,634 of CM042980.1, read as the reverse complement.
AACAAAAAGAGAATGAATGGACCTACAAATAAGATCAAATATGAGAATGATTGAACCTAAAAATACAATCAAAGTATAAAAAAAGATAAAATAAATTAAATTATGAAAATAGGATTTATACAATTATTATTAAATAAAAAACACAAAAATCGAAGGGAAAAAAAATAAGATAACCAAAAAATAAAAAGTATATCGATACCTTTAGGAGAATGATTGAACGTGTATATAAGATCAAATAAAAGTATAAAAGACAAAACAAATTAAAGTAGATTATAAATAATATGAATGTAGAACCTGTAAGAAAAAGAAGAAGTATTAGAGAAAAAAATAAAAAGAATAATATCAAATATGAGAATGATTGAACCAAAAAATAATATTAAATAAAAGTACGTATAAAAGAAGATAAAATAAGATAAATTATAAAAATATGGTTTATTATAGAATTATTAAAAAAAATACAAAAATCGAAGAGAAAAAAAAAGATAACAAAAAATTAAAAAGTATAATAATACCTTTAGAAAATGATTGAACCTGCAAATAAGATCAAATAAAAATATAAAAGACAAAACAAATTAGAGTTGATTAGAAATAATATAAAAGTAGAATCTGTAAAAGAGAATAAAAAAAAAGGCATGAGAGAGAGATAAAAAAGGGAGAAAATTAGAATTTGATTAGCCTGAAAAGATTTATATATAATGATTTTGATTAATGACCACCATGATTGAAAGTAAATATTTATAGAGACGATTCTAATAAAAATAAAATTTATACTATATTACTTGAAATTAAGCATATATATTAATTAAAAATTAATCAAATTTATATTGTTAAACTAAATTAATAAAAAAGTAAAATTTAAATAATAAAAATATCCATTATTAGTATAATTAAATTTTATGATTGATTGAAATAAAAAAAAATTATATGTTATATTAAATTAATTATAATATATGAATATTGATTGATATATTAATTTAAATTAAGTATATATTGATTAAAAAAATAGTTAAGTAAATATTTATATAGACGATTCTAATAAAAATAAAATTGATACTATATTAATTGAAATTAAGCATATATTGATTAAAAATTAAGTCAAATTTATATTGTTAAATTAAATCAATAAAAAAGTAAAATTTAAATAATAAAAATATCCATTAACAGTATATAATTAAATTTTATGATTGATTGAAATAAAAAAAAATTATATGTCCTATTAAATTAAATTATAATATATGAATATTGATTGATATATTAATTTAAATTAAGTATATATTGATTAAAAATTAGTTAAGTAAATATTTATAGAGATTTTAATAAAAATAAAATTGATACTATATTAGTTGAAATTAAGCATATATTGATTAAAAATTAACTTAAATTTATATGATTAAATTAAATCAATAAAAAAGTAAAATTTAAATAATAAAAATATCCATTATAAGTATAATTAAATTTTATGATTGATTGAAATAAAAAAAAATTATATGCCCTATGTATAATAAATTAAATTATAATATATGAATATTTATTGATATATTAACTTAAATTAAGTATATATATTAACTTAAATTAAGTATATATTGGTTAAAAATTAGTTAAATATGCCAAAAATATTTCTTATATTTACCAAATTTATATAGTTAAATAAAAAAATAAAATTTAAATAACAAAATCAATTATTATTAGTATAATTAGATTAGATTTTATTATTGAGATAAAAAACAATAATTGGACGATCAAGATTAAAATTGAATTATTTCTAAATAGAGTAAAGTTGAAAAAAAATTTTAAAACAAAAGTAGAAGTTTATGTTTGCTTTTATATATGTATATATATTAAATATTACAACTTAAAATTAATATATTTATATAAAATTATAATATTTGATAAGTTTAATCAAACTACGCAATATTTTAAAAAGGTAAAAGAAAATAAGAAGAGGGACATAAGGAGAGGAAGAAGGGGAACACGCCAATAAAAAAGTCAAACACGCTGCTGGCTAAAAGGAGCCTAAACAGGTGGCTCCGAGAATCGAAATCAAATAAAAGCATGATTAAATGTTACAATTACATATGTAGCACTTATATAAGTTTAATATGTATGTATATATCATACGCTGCAATAAAACTTTCGAAATATATATATATATATATATATATATATATAATTGTTATTAATACAAAAAAATAAATTAAAATATATAATTATAAGTAAAAAAAATATACACATCATAGCTATTGCCATGGAGCATACGCCAGGTTTTGAAATTTTAAAATTATTTATTTATTTATTTATAATTAATATATTTTTATAAATTGCAATTAATTAATTCCCTACATTATATTAAATTCCCATTTACACTTTACCCTAAACTTAAAATTATTACAATTTGACGAAACTAAAATTATACAACTCTGATTAAAAATTCGAAAGCATTTTTGGAATCCTCGCAAGGCGAAAATCACTTCTATAACAATTTTCATAAAAATAACGAAGTTTAAAATGACGCAAATTCGAACTCGAAGTGGGTCTCGTTATAACTTTTTCACTTCATATCCAAACTCAAAATTAATTATATGTTTGTGATCCTACTGAGAAGAGTTTCAAAATGACATATAATATCAAAGTTAACTCACACCGAAACAAAATATGTCATTAAAGTGTTAAAAATTTTGGCGGAGCTTTTCTAATTCAAATGACATTCATTTCACAAAAAATTTATATATTTGAAATCTATACATCGAGACAATCATTTTTATATATAACATTCTAAAAACTTTTAACAAAATGAGTAAGTTATGAAAGGAGCAGTGTGTGAAATACATATATATACATATAGCGTATGCGTATATATATATATATATATATATATATATATATATATATATATATATATATATATATATATATATACTCACCTCTTTGATCGGGTTCTCCCTTTTATAAACTCCCAAAATTAATAATGGCAAAAGGTACATGTATAGATATAGAAAGAAATTAGTTATTTAATGAAATAAAATTTACTGCAGAATCTAATCAAATCTGCTCAACTGCTACCCAAGTTTAATTGATTACCAACGTCCACGTTAGCCTTTCTGACAACCTAACTTATCAGGTAAGAAAATTATTATTATTATTATATTAATTCTATATATATATATATATATATATATATATATATATATATATATATATAAAACAAACTTAAACTTCTAGTTTTGTTTTCAATTTTTTTTTCAATTTTACTCTATTTAGAAATAATTCAATTTTAATCTTGACCGTCCAATTAATGTTTTTTATTTCAATAATAAAATCTAATCTAATTATACTAATAATAATGAATTTTGTTATTTAAATTTAAATTTTTTATTTAACAATATAAAATTGGTAAATATAAGAGATATTTTTGGCGTATTTAATTAATTTTTAATCAATATATACTTAATTTAAATTAATATATCAATCAATATTCATATATTATAATTTAATTTAATTTAATATACATAGGACATATGATTTTCATTTGATTTCAATCAATCATAAAATTTAATTATACTAATAATAGATTTTTTATTATTTAAATTTTACTTTTTAATTGATTTAATTTAACAATATAAATTTGATTAATTTTTAATTAATATATGCTTAATTTCAAGTAATATAGTATCAATTTTATTTTTATTAGAATTGTCTCTATAAATATTTGCTTTCAATCACGATCGTTCATTCATTAAAATCATTATATCTAAATCTTTCAACCTAAGCAAATTCTTACTTTCTCCCTTTTTTTCTCTGTCTAATGTTTTTTCTTTTTCTTCTCTTTTACAAATTCTACTTTCGTATTATTTATAATAATCAACTTTAATTTGTTTTGTCTTTTATATTTTTATTTGATCTTATTTGCAAGTTCAATCATTCTCCTAAAGGTATCATTATACTTTTTAATTTTTCTCTCTCTAATTTTTTTTTTCTTTTTTACAGATTCTACTTTCATATTATTTATAATCAACTCTAATTTATTTTGTCTTTTATATTTTTATTTGATCTTATGTGCAGGTTCAATCATTCTCTTAAATGTATCATTATACTTTTTAATTTTTTGTTATCTTTTTTTTTCTTTTCGATTTTTGTGTTTTTTTTATTAATTCTATAAACCCTATTTTTATAATTTAATTTATTTTATCTTCTTTTATACATACTTTTATTTCATATTATTTTTAGGTTCAATCATTCTCATATTTGATCTTATTCTTTTTTTTCTCTAATACTTCTTCTTATTATTCTCTTTTACAGATTCTACTTTCATACTATTTATAATTTACTCTAATTTATTCTGTCTTTTATATTTTTATTTGATCTTATATACAGGTTCAATCATTCTTCTAAAGGTATCATAATACTTCATAATTTTTTGTTATCTTATTTTTTTTCTCTTCGATTTTTGTATTTTTTTAATAATTATATAAACCCTATTTTCATAATTTAATTTATTTTATCTTCTTTATGCTCTGATATTATTTTTAGGTTCAATCATTCTCATATTTGATCTTATTTGTGGGTCTAATCATTCTCTTTTTGTTTTTTTTTCTCTAGTGCTTCTTCTTTTTCTTCACTTTTACAGATTCTACTTACATATTATTTATAATCTATTCTAATTTATTTTGTATTTTACACTTTTATTTGATCTCATATGCAAGCTCAATCATTCTCTTTAAATGTATCATTATACTTTTTAATTTTTTGTTATCTTATTTTTTTCTCTTCGATTTTTGTGTTTTTTTTAATAATTCTATGAACCTTATTTTTATAATTTAATTTATTTTATCATCTTTTATACTTTTATTTCATATTATTTTTAGGTTCAATTATTCTCATATTTGATCTTATTGGTAAGTCCAATCATGTATCATTTTTTTGTCTATCTTTTTTCTCTTCAATTTTTGTGTTTCCTTTATAATAATTATATGAACCATTATACTTTAATATTCTATCTTTTGTTTTTGTTTTTATTTTTAATCTTCTTTTTGTGTTTTTTTCCTCTAATGCTTCTTCTTTTTTTTTCTCTTTTATAGATTCTACTTTCATATTATTTATAATTTAGGTTCAATTATTCTCCTTAGATTTAAAGGTTCAATCATCTATCTATCTATAAATATATAAAAACAAACCTAAACTTCTACTTTTGTTTTCAATTTTACTCTATTTAGAAATAATTCAATTTTAATATTGACCTTCCAAATAATACTTTGATTTCAATCATAAAATTTAATTATACTAATAATAAATTTTATTATTTAAATTTTACAATATAAATTTGGTAAATATGAGATATATATTTGTCATATTTGACTAATTTTTAATAAGCTTAATATATATATATATATATATATATATATATATATATATATATATATATAATTAATTAATTTCTTTTTTTATCTTCAATTTTAATCTTGATCGTCTATTACTTTTGATCTCAATCATAGATTCTATTTATGCTAATAATAAATTATTTATTTATTTTTTAATCAACAATATAAATTTGATAAATATGAAAATTATTATTGGCATATATTCTACTAATTGTCAATCGTTATACTAATTTTCATAATATCAAATCTTTCAACGCTATCTTTGGTAATTTTTCACATTTTTTTCCTATGTCGTTGATTGCTTTCAATCACAATCGTTTATTCTTTCAAATCATTCTATATAAACTTTTTCCTTACCTAATCAAATTCTTACTCTTTTTTTCTTCTTCTTTTTCTTCTCTATTTCATTTTCATACTATTTCTAATCTATTTTAATTTATTTTATCTTTTATATTTTACTTTGATTTGATCTAATGTGCATGTTCAATTATTTTGAGGTATCATTCTTCTTTTTTTTGTTATCTTTATTTTATCTTTTATACTTTTATTTGATCTTACTTTTATGTTCAATCATTCTCATAATAATCTTATGTATATTTTACTTTGATTTGATCTAATGTGCATGTTCAATCATTTTGAGGTATCATTCTTCTTTTTTTATTTTTTGTTATCTTTATTTGATCTTTTATACTTTCATTTGATCTTATTTTTAAGTTCAATCATTCTATTTGAGGTATCATTCTTCTTTTATTATGAGCATGTGTGGAATGGGGTGGCGGGGACTTTGGGGGTGGGTAAGAGGTAGGGTTGGGTGGCAATACTTTTATTATTTAAATATTAAAATCTAAAATTTTATTAAAATAAATTCTTTTTGGGGGGTGGGTAAGGGTAGGTTGGGTGGTAGAGTTTCCTTCACAAAAAATTATTTTTAATAAAATTTTAGATTTTAATATTTAATATAATAAAATTTTATTATTTTTATTTATCATATATAAAATTCTATTTTAAAAATAATTTTTGAATTTGAAACCTTTCAAAAATCCATAATTTATTCAAATAGTGGAATTCAAATGAATTGATTTAAAATTCAAGGAATTTATTGAATTTGAAATGACTCAATTCAAACACAACCTAAAAATATACTTTAATTCTTTCCGTGCAACTCACGGATGGGTAATATCTAGTATATATATATATATACATATATTTATCTCATTACATAATTATAATTATATATAATTACATATATATATTATTAAAAAAATATGGTTATTATTGTGGGTATTACTGTTGAATTGTATATTAAAAGCATAGTTGTATGAACAATGTTTTAACAATATTTGAAATGAGAATCATTGATTAAATGATTACGTCTTATAATTTATTTATATGTTGATGCAATAGTCCACTTACTTTATATTGTAGATAATATGTTGTGCGACAACACGCGGAAGATCATATTATCGATTTCCTTATAAAGTATAAATAGATGCTCACAACCGAGATAGACTGGGACTCTCTATCGGGATGGTTGTAGTGTGATTTGATATTAGTTTGTCTTGACTATAGAATCACATTAGTGCACTTTGTGTGTATTGAGCAGGACCGCTTGAGATCGTTCGATTTATACTGACTATATAGGAGAACTTAATCTCAGTTATTATGGATGTTCGTGCTCTTAATCCTTATACAATAACCTCGGCACGTAAGATAGTATGGATTTATTTGATTCATCAATGAGTGAGATTTACATGTAATTAAATCAACAAACTCGGTGAGTTTGAAAATAGTGTTGTCTTTATGGTGTGCTGTTGATTGTAGAAGGAATCCGTGTCCGATAAAATAAGTTGATGATGTCCCCTTGAGGAGCTCATAAGGATATCATGTAAAACCTGCAGGTGGGTTTATTCCGACATGATAATGAGGTTGAGTGATACTACTCTCTGATGAGATATTATTTAATGGAATTGTCAATAACTTAATTAATTAATGGGCATTGTATATCTCAAACGCGGGGAGACTAACAGGCTCATAATAAGGGTTCATAATAAGAAGGAGTCTATAACGTAATTATGGGATTAGAGCGGCAATGCAGTAATAATATTTTAGTGGAATATATTATTATTATTGGACTTAAGTATAAGTTTTGGGCTAAACTTGAATACTTAATCCCAATGGAGGCCCGACTCTAATTTCTCCTCCTGGTCCCTGCTGTAGCCCATATATAAGTTATCTCAGTTGTCCGAAATCCCTAAGAACACACGCCTAACTGTGAGTGGGGTAGAAAGAACAGCAGATTGAGAGGATCTTGAAGATCGTCGCCCACACGACGTCAAGATTGGACTTGGGAATACAGCAGAAGATCAAAAGGTCGTTTGCTGCTGCTGTTCGTCAACTTTTACAATTTTTCTGAATTTGTGTGGAACCCAAAATTGGTGGTGTGATACACCTTGGAAAGCCACGGAAGAGTGGATCTTTTTGGCGCAAAAGTCACTCAAATCGGAGATCGGATGAGGAAGTTATGCCCAAAATGGTGAGGACGCACATGCTGCCGGCGAGAATTTCTCTTCTTCAACATACCCTGGTGAAAGGTATTATGATTTTATGTTCTTGCTTCAGCTGATATAGAATTATATGGAACTCTAAAGGTTCACGTTAACCAAACGATCGAACGCCAACAATTACATCCACTTGGATTCTTTTAACTGTTGCTCAATTGCCATTGTTCCTCCTTTAAATAGGGGCATACCAATTGTGATCATCATCCTTCTTCTTTGTTTGTCTCTAGCAGAGCTTAAGTAGATATACCTGAAAGCTGCCTTTATATTGCTATGCCTCCATCCCCATCCAATGTCTAAAGTGATCCTTCTCCATACCTCTATAGCATAAGGACATTCAAAGAATATATTGTTGTTGATTTCTTCATATCCAATGCACATACCACATAATCCATCACCTTTTGCATTCCACAATCTATCCTTGGTGAGTGACCTCTATCTAACAAGAAGTCATAGGCTGAAGCTATGCCTAGGCAAAATGTGTTTGTTCTGTACTGCTTTGTAGATGAAGCTTTCTCTAACCTGTGGTCTGATCAATTCATAGAGCTTTGAAGCCGAGAGCCTAGAGTTTAAAGTGTAATGCTGAAAAGATATATACTTGTGTATTAACATACATTCATATTGTTATTCCTATTTCAATCTTGTGTGGTATTTATTATATTTATTTATTTTGTATTTTAACTATCACATCATTCACATTACTATTTTATTCTTGTGTTTTATGATATATTTTTTTGTTGAAATTTTCTAATATAAGTTCAAAACAAAAATGCAAACTCTTTAAAATATTTTTAAGTAAATATATGTGCAACACACAGTTGAATTTCTAATTGGAGAAGAAATCACGCACTATAGAGTATTAGAGTAAGGAAAAGATATAAATAAGATTGGGTGGGTCATTTAGAGTAGGAATGTAAACAGATAGGGTAGGTACGGGTATGTCTGCTCTACATACTATCTCAGTTTTATTTTCATTGCGCTTGTCCTACTCTATTACCATTATATATATCATCGGGTATTGCAAAAATATTGTTCATCGGGTATGTGGATAATCCGTGGTAAATTATTACTCTCAATTTTTATAAAAAGTACTCCCTTCGTTCCACTACAACATACACATTTTACCACTTTCTTCCGTCCAACATAAAGTGTGTATTTGTTTTTTTGGTAAATGTGACCCACACAAATTAATTATTTCTCTTTCCATGGTTCCACACATCATGCTAATTCAACTACCTACTTTTACATTAAAATATTATATTCCCCAACTCAATACATACTAAAATATTATATTTCTTAATCTACGTGCAAAAAATAAACCCTCACATATCAATGAGACGAAGGGAGTAATGTGTATAGTTAAAGTTGGTCTACCCTACCTGTAAAAGCCCAACTTACCCTATCCTATATAGATCTTAATTTTGTATTTGAAAGAAAAATTCAAAAAATCATTATTAGTATAGTATATTATAAAAATCATTAATATTCACTCCGTCCGATTTAAAGAGGGTCTTTTGCTTTTTGTACGTTGGTTAAACTGTATTATTATTATTTAATGTATAGTGGGTAATTGTATTAGTGGGTATGTGGGCCTCATATATTAATTGTATTAGTGGGTGATGTGGGTCCCAAGTATATAAAAAGGAAATGAGACCCTTTGTAGCGGACACTCAAAATGAAAAAAGAGACTCTTTAAGGCGGACGGATGAGTATATAGAAATAATTTCAAAATATATTTGATCGGTGCTTTCCTAATGATTTGAGCAAGTGTACTCTATCGTTGTGTAGTGCTGATGACCAAGTAATAAAATATGGAACCTAAAGGAGAATGATAATACATCCGTACTCTAAATAATTAAGTTTGGCTTCATCAGGACGATCAATAGATGGATTGATTGATTAATTACAAATTACCAACTATTAAAGCAAATAAAGAGAGAATAGAAATCAACAATAATAAGTGTATGGATGGATGAATGAAGGTAGATCAACCTAAGAAGGTAGTAAGCTAGTTACACTATGGAAAGGTTTACTAGGCTCGTGAACATGTGTTAATGAATGTCAAGGATTGGATACTATAGACTCACAAATTATGCTAAGTGCTCCTTTACAAGACACAATATAGATGTGACTACAAATGTAATCTAGAAAACGAACCTAGGAGAGTCTTCCTATGTTTCCTATTCCATTTCGAGTTACTAAGGTCCTATAAGAAGGTCCTATCACGAGGTCTAAGTTCCGAGTTAAGGGCAACTCTTCTTAATGTCTTATTGTGAGGTTCTAAACATGCATTGGTCTTTACAAAGTCAAGTCATAATTACAATAGAGTCAATCCATACAAGGAAATGATTCAATCAATTAACCACAATACATAATTGAGTTTACACTCCAACTAGCATGCAATGAAAAATCAACCACACAACTCAATACATGAAATGAGAATAATCATTCATAATAGAAAGTATTTCAACCCAATCAATTCATCAAACACCTTGTGCACAAAATCTAGAATTCCAAACCAATCATAATAACTAGCCTCACTAAGAGACTAACCTACAATATGCATTATACAATCATTACAATCCTTACATTGCTCTATTTGAGCCAAATAAAGAGAAAAAAGTACAAAATAGAAGGTGATTTGTTTCCCTTGAATGGTTGAGCTCCTCTTCTTCTATCATGCCCAATTCCTCACCAATTAAAGTTCTCCTCCTTAGATTTAGGATGGGTGGAAGGATTATGGATTAAAATGTGGAAATTGATGGTAGAGTGGATGGGAATGAGGTAGAGATGAATGGAGAGGATGTGTGTGAGAATTTAGTTGTAGAGTGTGAGTACTAACTGCTCCAGAATGAATTCCCCCGGTATTAATCATGCAATTTAGATATTTATAGCCATGGAATCTTCTAGAATCTTTGATGATAAATTGGGCAAACTTGGAGCAAACTCGACTCGAGCTCTGGACTCAACATCAGCTCCAACGTCATTTTTCAACAGTTCCTTTGGCGTGATAAAACTCAACTCGAGTTTCTGAAGTTGACAAATAGGGGAGGCCAAGTTCATGTTTTTGAAAAGTGCAGTTGACATCTGATGATCGACTTACACAACTCGACGTGTGTTAGGGTCGGAACTCGACTCACGTTCGGCACACATGTCGAGTTGCCATGCTTCTTATCCATTTTCATCCATTTCGGCTCCCGTCTCCGTTTTGCTCTATTTTTCACTTGTTTTACGTATATTTATGATCATTTTCACGTATTTTTATTTCGACACACATTATCTTCATTTATCAACATAAATTTATGACAAAATAATTAATAGTCAGTTCCTCTTTAGCCATTCAAATAAAAGCAGTGACTCCAATGGGGAGGATACTTATTATTTGCACCTAAGTGTACACCATTATTTGATCCTAAGTCCATTGCCCAAGCTTGTGTTCCTTACAGATGGAGAAGTACACACAAGTTCAGATAACTTCCTACAATCATTATAAAGAAGTTCGTACCAATAATCCATGAATAAACTCATCTGATGGGGAGAAAGACATTGTAGCCAACACACAAGTTTACTCACATCACTTACAAACCAATAAGGGAGGCCGCAGGAATTATTTACCAATCTCCTCTCCCACTTAGTTATTTAACACCGAGGGTTTTTACATGCATATAATATTCAACAATAAAATACGCACCCTAGCATGCTCCTATTACGACACATAAAGCAGTAAATCACAGAGAATCATGCATACATATATAATAATAATCAGATAATTAAATCAATTATGGCAGTTATATATCAGTGAATTTGATTGTTCGCCACCATGCACGTATGCGGGCAACGTAGACGAGGATCGACCTGCCTAATTAGGTCGCGGGGTTTGAGGCAGTGCCCTAAAACCTAATCTAAAAATCAGAAGCTGGTCTTCACGAATTTTTCTCTAGATTCCTTGCCCGGCAACCTGCTCCACCACATTGCAACACGCCCGTATGTCCATCCACCGTGCATATTAACGTGCGCGCAATGTGTCTAGCCGTGTAGGCCACATAGTGCTTCACCCGGCCTTTTCGCATGTCGCCGTGCACGTAACCGTTGTGCCATAAGAACACTTCTGTATAGCCTGCTTGGATGCCAACGAGTGCCAGCAACTCACGCCCGGCCTTCACGCGGCCACTTGACTCGCACCGTGCATACCACCAAACGGCCAGCATGCGTGCCTTGACACCATGCATCCTTCCATGTGTTGCTTGCATGAAAACGAGCGCCAAGATTCGATGTCATGCACCCGCCAGTTCGCATGTTCCTGCATGCCCTACACACCCAGCTATCTTCCAGAACGCCCGGAGAGTGCCTGATAATGAGTGCTTCGCCCGACAATCTGCTTGGTATCTGCTCACACCGTGCATGCCCAAGCTATGACACGCCCGACGCCACGCACCCTGCTCCTGGAAAACGTGTGCCAAAAGCTTTTCACCCGCCAGTAACCGTGCGTGCTACACACGGCATCCACGAGGCCAACACTCACCGATCAGGCCGACAGCAAAAATGCCACAGTGCGCCTGGCGAGCGCACATCTTGGCCTTAATGCATGCCAATGTGCAAACCTGCTCGCCTCATCGCCCGGCAACGCATGCCAAGCCTCGTGTCGTGTGCACCGACATGCGCTAGTGCTGTTGCTCGCCTATTTGCTCACCGATCAACTTTACCACTCGATGCCCGACTCTTCATATGGTACTCTGCACGACACAGTGCCTGAAACCGTGCATCATAAGCACACCTCTGTGAGGTATGCTTGCATGCCAGCGAGCACCAGAAGTCGACACTGCCGCAACTGAGCGTATCAGTCGACGAGCGCCCACCAACAACATGCTATCGTGCGGTATGCTCGACCTCCTGCTCGCCAACCAGCATCATCACACGGCGTCCATTCGGTCATCACTTATCTTCGCCCTGAACGACCATCAACGTATAGGGTATACAAGCATAACAAGTAATATACTAAACCCTAATCACGTTGAACACATAAACCCTGTTGGATTGTATACTAAAACTCTAGCCTTTTATATGAATAATATTTTGATATTATTTGAAATGAGAATCATGTGATCAAACGTTTGCAATTATGTTGTTGCAAAAGTCCATTTACTTTATACTGTAGATAATGTGGTGTGCGGCGTCACACGGAAGATCATATTATCTGCTCCTTACAAAGTATAAACAGATATTCAGAAATGAGATATATGAGGACTATCGGTATGGTTGTAGTGTGATTTGGTATTAGTCTGTCTTGACTATAAAATTACACTAATGCACTTTGCGTGTATTGAGCAGGACCGCCATGAGATCGTTCGGTTTATACTGACTATATAATAGAACTAGATCTCAGTTATTATAAATGTTCGTACTCTTAATCCCTATACAATAAACTCGACATGTAAGCCAATATTTATTTCTTTGATTCATCAATGGGTGAGATTTAATAGTTGAATCAATATGCTTGGTGAGTTGGGAGATGGTGCTATCTCTATGGTGTGCTGTTGATTGTAGAAGGAATCTGTGTCCTAACGGAATTGGTTGATGATATCCCATTGAGGAGCTCATAATGATTATCATGTAAACTCTACAGGTGGATTTATTCCGGCATGATAATAAGGTTGAGAGGTACTACTCTCGGTAAATATATTAATTAATGGAGTTGTCAGTAACTTAATTAATTAATGGGCATTGAATCTTTAACACGGGTGATTAACGGGCTCATAATAAGAAGGAGTCCATAACGTAATTTGGGATTAGGGTGGTAGTGCAATAATACTTCTTTAGTGGACTGATTTATTATTATTGGACTTAAGTATAAGTTTTTGGCTAAACTTGGATGCTTAAGCCCAATCGGAGGCTCAAACCCTAATATCTCCTTCTGATCCTTGTTGTAGCCTATAAATAGTCAATCTCAGCAATCCGGATAATCACTAATACACGCCTAAACACGTGAAAAATGAGGAGATTAACAGCAGATTGAGTTCGTCTTGGAGATTGTTGCGCACACAACGTCAAGACGTGGCTTAGGAATACAACAAAAGATCGGAAGGTCGTTTGTTCTTGCTTATCAACCTCTACATCAAACCCTGGTGAAAGGTAATACTCCATCCGTCCCATAAAGAAGTTCACAGTTACTGTAGATACGAAGTTTAAGAAAAAGTTACTTTTTGGGGGATAGTTTGGTATTTTTAGGTAATAAATAAATTATAAAGTAAGTTTTGTGAGTTGTAAAGGGGAGACAATTTTAAAATTAAAGTGTATTGTGGGGTTATTGATTTGTGTGTATTTCCTTATTTGGGGGTGTGAACTTGTTTATGGGACGGACAAAAATAGAAAGAGTGAATTTGTTTATGGGACGGAGGGAGTACGATTCTACTCTTATGCTTCCGCTGCAGTAGAATTGCATGGAACCCTAATGGTTCACGTTAATCAAAAGATCCAAACGCCAACAATTGGTATTAGAGCGTAGGTTCTATGGTTAAACGTGATACGTTAGGCTAGGGTTTATGTGCCTTACATGAAATTAGGGTTTAGAATATTGTGATATTTTAGCTCCAGAACCAGCTGGGAAAGGCAACCATGAGGCCTTTCATTTCATCAAGCTTAGAAGACCAGATGTTGGGGGAATCAAACAAAATCAAGGAGTCTTCTGGGAAGAAACCGGTCCTGATTTCTACTTATTCCGAGGATCAAATCTCGACGCGAAGAGCGATAGGTTTGTATACCTGCATTCAAGCCATGGTCAGGTGAAATTCCCATTCAAGTTCGAACACAAGTCTATGAATGGGTCTTTCCTATTAAATACCTTAACAGGAAAAAAAGACAGTGTTTGCTGAAAGGGCTTTTGAGGAAAAGCGAGAGCTTCTTTTGAAAAATAAGATACTGGTGAGTAAACAAACTCATCGGAAATACTGTAACATGACCCACTTTGGGCAGTGGACAAACAAAATATGCACAAGCTTCTCTACCCAAACAGAACCAGAGTTTGGAAAATGAGTGAGGTTGGGCATAGGGAGAATAAGGATTGCTGAACTACCTCCAGCAAAGGATACACGTCAAAGAAGAGTGTAAAACCTCTTCAAGACACCCAAAAGCCAAAGGACCCTTCGGATACCATAGGGGAGAAATGACTCTCCAAAAAAGCAAAAGCCAGGTGACCCTGCAAGAAAACAAAGCCATGTGATCCTACAACAAAAGGGGCCAAAAAGAAGTGGACATGGCCAGCTGATAAAGAAGGACATCCAATGTAGCCAGCTAAGGAAAGCATCAAAGACATGTGACGTAAGCAGCAATGTCACAAGAAGTAGAGAGACTTTGGAATTCGGATTTCAAGTCCACAAGCCCCTATAAATAGAGAGTTTGAGAAAGCAGAAGACATCGACCATCATCCTCTGTTTTCTCTCATTCAATAAACATTGTAGTTTTCTTTCTTGTATGAGTGTTTCTGTTTCAGCTACCATAGGTAGCTAGAGGAGTAAAAAAAAGTATTGTTACTGTTTTAAGTTGGTTAGTTATGAGATTAATATGATTTAATTAATGAGCGGAAGCATGCTGAGCCTGATATAGTCGTAATGGACTATATCCATTTTGAAAGAAAGAGGACAAGAAAAGGGATAAAAAATGGCAAAATTGTAAATTTCTGATAAAATTTTAGTCAAAATTTTTCTAGTCAAAATTAGGTCAAAGAACTGAGTGTATGAGTAAGTGGATTTTGATGGGTGAATAAAAAATTTAAGGCATAAGGATAAAAGGGTATATTTTTGGTCAAAATTGGAAAAAAAATCAAATTGAGGGTGTATTAAGTAAAAAGAGAGGTGTAGATAGCGAAGCCCTTTTTATGAGGGTGGGCATATTAATGTTATACTCCCTATTAGCATTTTTGATTGACAAAAGCTCCTGTACCCCAGGGGACACGTCATATCTATATGTGAACACAATTCTCCCCACTCCATAATCGATATTCTATTTAAACTTATATATTACTAGGGGTTTAAATTATATAGGGCATGAAAATTACAAAGGGCACAAATCTAAATTCGTGTGCCGGGCGCACAAGAGACTCAATATTTTTGATTATTTCCTGTAAATAAATAGACGTGGTTACACTCGACACGTGGCACCTTTCATTTCACTATTTTTTATTGTGTGACACGTTGGAGCTCAACGATACCGTTTTGAATTCCTTCTGCAGTGAAACACACTCCCTGGCGTTGGAGTGGAAGAAAACTCGAGGGCGTCGGCTTTCTTTCAAGTCAAGACGAAGAAGAAGCGAAGGCAACGACAAAGAATTTCTTATTCTTAAGTGAAGACGAAGATTGATATACACACATCGCAACTCTGGATTATTACAAGTTCACGTGGTAAACCTTCACTGAAAAAAAATCGAAATGGCCGGTATCTCCGTTTTTATCGGCTCCGCTTGCAGTCGCATACCTTTGATTCATCACTTTCAGGTTCTCTTAAATTCATGATGTTGCTTAATTCTGTTTCTTCTGGAATTTGAACATCTTATTAATTTCTGATTACTTATTTATGCAGATTCCTATATCCACAAGCATAGCAGCAAGGAAATTCCAATATGGTCCTAATAAGCTTCCCGTCTATGCTCGATACTCGCAGTCGCAGAACCTCTTCACCTCCAGTCTTCAAGGTAATATGCGTTCTGAATAGGGAAGTATGTCTGACTGAGAATTTAAGTTTTCAGTTTGGGGAATTAGAGATATTATTTGCACTATTCAGAAACGTTGTGGACAACTGTTGTCTTAGAGTATGGCCGTGGAGGCCATATATGAAGTAATTAGTAGTATGATTTAAAAGAATGGCCACATCCAACCACTCTTCATTGCTTGAATACTTATTAGGCTTTACAGAATGCCAAATCCAAAATGGAGAAATGACAGACAAGTATGAGAATGGAGTATTCTAAATTTTATCATTTTCAGTATTTTTCTCATTAGCTTTAATTTTCTTTTATCCTATATAAACTTTTTGTTTATGTAATAAATTATTTATCTAAAATTAATTATAATATATTGATTATTTTACTTATTTAATTTTTTTAAGGTATTTTAATTTTGCATTCTTTTAGTCGATTTTGGTAAATTAATTTCATAATGTATTATGTACTACTTTTGGCTGAAAAATGAAAATAAAAAGCAATGTAAAAATATACAAGTATGGTTGGAGAAGGTCTTTTTTTTTTTAATTTTTAAAATAGTCAAATTCCCTGTATATTTTTAAGAATAGAAAGCACTAAACAGGAGGACAAGGCTTTAGATGACCTTAGAGAAGTCGAGGAGTTTGTTTCACTTGGATGGCCTGGCCTCTTGAGAATTGTGTTTATTTAGGGCATCAGGACTGTCTCTGCATGTTGGGTCTGTCTTCTGGTATTGTCCTAGTTCTTGTAGTAGTACAGAGTCTTGGATTGATGTTGAGTAGTTCTAATTCATAGAAGTAGTCTTGTTTCATGCGTATGTCATGGCTAGGGTGGTTTCAGAGTCTAAATGTGAGGGTCCTGTATTTGAACTAATCCCTAATAATTTAGTGGTTGTCTTGTGAATCACGCAACCATGTAATCATTCTCATGAGTACTTCACATTGCTGCAGATAGTATTCAGAACTTGCCCAAACTCCTGGAAGATATTGTCCAGACATCCATAAATACTGGTCCTCGTGGAGCTCTTAGACTTGCTCAAGGTATACAAGCAGTTATTGGTGTTGGCAGTGAGTGGGTGACTGATGCTTCGAAGGTAATATTATTGTGTTATTAGGGTATTTTTCAAGTAAGAATAGGGATGTTAACTATTCTCAAGGTTTCACTTTTTGTTTTCTTCTTTAAACCAATAAAGACTCATGTTCTACTCAGCACATTGATGCTATTAAGCAGTGTCTTGAAATGTTGTCCATGCACTGGCTGCCTGGTTTTTCCTAATCGGCCTATCTAATGCCAGTCCATCTAGACGGCATTATTCGCTACCTGCATCTTTTTGTGTATTTTTATCTTTGTTGGGTTGGATTTGTTTCTGTTAGGTATGAAATGGTTTTATTGTTCAATAGATATTGTTGAGAACTATGCTCATCTGTTGCTTGTTCGGGCACTGATAAGGATTAAAAAAAAGAAGTCAAAATAAAAAATTTCGTGTTAAAAACAGTAGACATAATAAATTTATAATATATTTTTAAATGCTTCAGATGTGCAGTATGTTAAAGGGGTAAAACTAGTTCCACATTATGATAGTCTCATCCAGAAAGTGTACTTTTATCATTTGTTTATCTTCAACCCATCAAATAAAGGAAAAAGATGTGAATCAAAATGTCTAAAATAATTTTAAATGAAATAAAATTATTAAAGAGCTATTATTAGTCCATCAAAGTACTTTATATGTGAAGAGCCAGTTGGCTGCCTGCCTCATCGACGTCTTCCAATTTCTGTTGCATTGTATTAAGGGGAGTATTTGTTAAAGAAACTGTAACCTTTCAGGACTACTTGAAGTACCACGAGGGAGTTTTACTAATATCAAAACATAATAGATTTCATTTATAAGTGAACCTCAGTGATAGTTATTATAAATTTGTAATTTACACTTGATAAAATTTCATGTTTTCTTACTTCTCTATGCTATCCATTGTTACGTTAATTATTTGTAATTATTTTGTTATGTTGTTTAGAAACATACTTGCCTATGTTCTGCTTAGTCCCGATCGCACCTTTTCTTATCCAAATCATTGAGAATATCATCTTACGTACCTTCTGTGACTTGCAAGTCATTGCCTTACTCAGTTTTGCTTTTATATATTATCAAGGTTTCAGAAACCGATATTTGGGTGAACACTGGCTGCCTACTCCACGATCAATTATTAAATTTTCTTAATTGCTAATATTAAATTTTCATTATTTTGTTCCGTTTTTTACATTCCTCCTCTAATATTTTCCTTCACTCATGGGTGAAATTGTAATGTGAAACAAGAAATTCAATATGCTATACATCAATATAACAAGATCATTATAGAAATTTATTAAACTTAATTGTGTTTTTATCATCTATTTCAATTCTTTTTCAGATTTTGGTACCCAGTACCGAACATCATTTGACCATGTTTCTTTGAGAAATGAAATGTATAAATGAAACAGCTGTTTTATAAGAAATAAATTAGTGATGGACCCATATAGCCTGATACATCACTTTCTGACATTGCCTGACCGGGAAATTGTAGAAACATCCGGTCAGGGAAAAATCAGGATGAGAGTGGCCAATTAGCACCTTAAGCAAATTTCTACAACAGTAAATACAAAATAATTTTGTACTAGTTCTTGAATAAACGTGATGCCTAATGCTCATTAACTGTTTCAGGCAGCAAATTCATCTGGTGGATTAGCGACTGAGTTGCAGCTTGGCTTATTATCACCCCTTTATTTGAGAAAATTATTTGAACGTATGGGGGCAACATATATTAAATTAGGTCAGGTAATTGGAATAATTTTTTATACAAATTTCCACTTTATGTATTTGGCCTGCGTGTCTTTTAGTTTTCTGACTGTCCTTTTTTTGTCTTCAAAAAAATAAATAAAGATGGTAATATTCTATTGCCTAATAAATTAACTCAAGCAACTTGCCATAGTTTTACAGAAAAATAAAACTATGCTATCCTTATCATAATTATACAATAACAGTGATACTCAAATAATAAACTGAACCAACTTAGAATCCTTAGCTCACACTATTTTTTATGTATCTGACCACAAGATTGCTTTATTAAGAAAATATTAGTTCACCTTTCCATGTAGCCTCCATACACAAGAGATAAGATCACTTGTGCTTTTTTTTGTTTGTTGAATATGCAGTTCATAGCATCGGCCCCAACATTATTTCCTCCCCTTGAGTTCCAGCAGTGTTTTGACAAAGCTCCTACAGTTCCCTTTCAAGAGATTCAAAAAATCTTGCGACAGGAGTTGGGTAAACCCATTGATAGCATCTTTGATTATGTGGATCCTACACCAATCGCCTCTGCTTTGATTGCACAGGTAGTGATTCTTCCTGGTACTTGTGTAGTGCGGTATAATAAAATTGCCTGTATTCAAAGTAAAAGTTGTCAACATTCTTAACTGCTTATTTTGGTATGATGCAGGTGCATAGTGCTAGGATAAAGGGCACTCAAGAGGATGTTGTAATAAAAGTGCTAAAACCAGGAATAGAAGATATCTCGGTGGCAGATTTGAATTTTGTGTATATTGTTGCACGTATTTTGGAATTTTTGAGTCCTGACTTAAGTCGAGCATCTCTGGTATGGTGTGGATGATTGTTGATTTGATCTATTTGTTTTCCTCTTAGCACAATTCCATAAATTTTCAAATCAATTCATACTTTGAATGACCTTAAGCTTTAGAACAAATTCGTGTTCCATTTAAATCAGGACAGCCTATGTTTTTTCAGTGATCGCCCATGCATGTTCCTGCAGCCCTTTTCCTCCTCTTTCTTCATTCTTCATCCCTCTGTTCTTTATTTCTATTTCTTGAGAAATCATGATAAAGAAAACTAAACTTGCCTTTTGTTGACACTAGTCATCATTAAGGCAACGTAAATTCTTATTATTTTCTTCTGCATCATCAATCTTCAGAGCATTGGTTTGTTAAAAACATTTTAATTTTTTAACGTCTACTGGATTCTATCAATTAAGTCCTGTGAGGTCATAAATCCTGGATTTGTTTAATACGTGATGGAATGCAGGAAACTGTTATTTCTGTTATCTGATACATCATCTTTCTTACGGTTTTGTAGAATTATGAATAAAGTTTCTTCTAATGCAGAATGTTGCGATTATAGGTTGCTATTGTAAAAGATATAAGGGAGTCAATAATGCTTGAAGAAATTGACTTCAATAAGGAGGCTAAAAATGTTGTCTTTCAGGAGATATTTGGAATCTATGGGACTCACAAAGCAGGCTACTGCTCCAAAAGTATACCAGGAGTAGGATTCTTACAATGGAGAGGCTTTATGGAGTTCCTCTTACTGACTTGAACTCCATAAACTCACTTGTTCCAAACCCTGAGACTAGTCTTATAACAGCTTTGAATGACTGGTAGTAATCATTTTCATAAGTTGAGCTTGATTATCGAAATAATTGTTCTTTTCTGTAATGATGATGATAGATCTGCTTGTGTTCTTTTCTGTAGGTTTGGTAGCTTGCCTGCATGTGAGACTTTCCATGCATATGTGCATGCAGGCAATCTTTGGTTACTGTGTGATGGCCGCATTGGGTTCCTTGACTTTGGTATATACACAGATTTTTCCCTCTAGTGGTTTTAGTTTTTATTTACTGATTGTTGAAACTCTCAGGTCTTTACTGACAATGGTGCATATTTGGATTTCTATACTCATTTTTTAACTCTATCACATAACAAATAAGTGTTTTGAATTTTGGATTTATATTTGATCTTGCCATTCATACAGTTTCTGGATCAAATTACTTTATGGCCTTTGTTGAATTCCTGAACAGGAATTGTGGGTCGGATCTCTGCCAAAACATGGGCTGCTATGGAAGTATTTCTGGAATCACTAGCAACTGGAGAATATGAGTCAATGGCGTCTTCCTTAATTGATATGGGTGCCACGAGTAAAAATGTAGATGCTGGGGCCTTTGCAAGAGATTTGGAAAAGATATTTTCCTCCATACAGGCAAGAGTTTAGTTTGCTTACATGATCTTTTTTTATCTGATATAAAGTAATAGATTTAGAACTCTGTCTCCCCATGTTTTAGAGTTGAGGTACCAACGATAATTAGTTTAACTGAAAGAGCCATATCTGATATCCAACATTTGAGCATTTTCTTCACTGGTGAACAAGATGCGTGAATGGCAGTGAACTGTCCAGTTGAGTTAAAGCTCAACTATATTGATCCTCAAAAACATTAAGCACAAGAAAAGCTTGATTGGGCTTTTGGGTAAGCCTACAAAAAAAGAGCTTAGAAGTACATTAGAATATTTTTTGGACTCTTGTTTCTTAATTTTGATGCAAGTTCTTGAAGTGTTTGGATACATAAGATCATGGAGAGCCTATAAGCTATTAAGGTGTTTGGTACTCAAAAAACTTTTTATTAGGTGTGACACCATCATAGTAATGTAAATAAATATTAAGTAAGTTTGTGAGAGACTGTCTCACGGAAATCATTTTGTGAGATGGATAAAGAGTGATGATTTTAATAGAAAAGTGAGACCTTATTATTCCTAAAAATGAAATGTGATAACCCTATAAGGAAAAAGTGATACATATTTCACCCTGCGACGGTCTCTTCCAAGTTTTTCCATAACTATTCATTACATGCTTTTTATTTAAAAAACTTTAAAAGCATTCTCAAAAGTACGGAGAGGAATTAAATATCATGGAGCATGAAGAGTAAAAGTGGGATGATGCTATTGTAGTTATGTACATAACTGGTTTAATGACATTTATATCTCAAATAAATATTTTAAGTATTGCCAACATAGTTGAAAGGAAGTGGAAACTAATTGATTTTTAAATAAAAGTTCATTGGATAAAAATGAGCAATAGTGAAGTTCTTTCAACTTGATGACTAATAATTTTATAAAATTAGTCGGTATATTTTGCATTTTATTTTGTATTATAATTTACAGTAATTTATTGACCGAAAATGTTTCTACACTCGTAATTTTATATGTCCTGCAACTTTTCAAATATTATCAGAATTTTGCCTATGGTGTGCATAAATAATATCGTTCTTGATATTTTCCTTAGCTATTTATTTTTCTATTGAAATCTCCTTATAGCTATTATTAATGTATATAAGTTCATTGCAGTTTAAAAAGTTCTATTCACGTATCCATGTAGCACAAATTATCAAATAGGGTTTTTTCCCCTATATTTTTACATCTCAATGTTCTGATAAGAGGGCTTATAAGTTGTTAGAAAGAGTGGATCTAGTTTTCTGCAGCTTTCAAGCTTAACTTTGAACCTTTCAAGCCCTTGATGCAAAGTATAAATTACAAAACAATATTTTATATCTTTAAGCTCTTCCGTTGAGTTTTAATGAACTGCTGCATCCATAAAATTATTGCTGAACATGTCCTGACATTCCTGTAGTTCGTAGTAGTATGAGAAAGAAAAATGTGGATGAGGTGAGATCACTCCTGATGTCTGATGTCTTGGTACAGGATTTGGACACTGAAATCATTGTTGCTGCAGTCAGAGAACCGAACACAAATGCAACTGCAATTTCAGCTAATGTTTTAGTTGACGAGAGACAAGCAAACACATTGTTTCTTGAAGTGGTAAGTCTTTGGTAGCTAACTAAACATTTTATTCCTATCTATGATGCACATCGGAAACTTAACATCCAATGCATAACAATGATCAGTCACTTGTTTAAATGTGTTTGAATGCTGATTAGGGTATAACTTTCCTAGAAATCTTTCATTCATAGAACTATCTATTCGATCACAAACATGTTTGGAACACCTTTAGCAGATGAACACTTCGCCAAATCCAGATCAAACTTTTGTGAACCTTTTTTATTTTTTTATACAGAAAGTATACATTTGATTAAGTAGAATCTGATTCACACTCCTTGATATGAGAAATGTGTACCATTGTAAAGTGGAAAAAATGGTGTTTGTCCAAAGAAATCAATCCCATTCATTTATTTGCATTGCTTCCCGTTGGCATCTTTTCTCTCTGTAAGTTGGTTCTTGAATTGTCATGTTAAATAGGTCCGAGTCAGTGAATCATATGGTTTGAGATTTCCTCGAGAGTTTGCGCTTCTTATGAAGCAGCTTCTTTACTTTGATCGGTATGCGCGACTACTGGCTCCCAATTTGAATATGCTGCGGGATCAGAGGATCAACATAAGTTCAAAGCCAAGGAGGTAACATTTACCAGTGACTTTCATATAAATATGGTGTTGGTATAATTTTAGTCGGGCTTCAATTGCCGTTTTCTTCATTTTGTACAATCTAACTTGTGACTACTTTGCGCCTTCTTGAAACCACACAAAAGATTGTGTGAGATTAGCTTACTGTGTGTCACCATGCATACGATATATAGTGAATGAAATATACTCCAATACTTATTTCTTGTGTATAGAAAATAGTAATTGTAATTATATGTTGTTTTGAACAGTACCCCTTTTAAATTCGTATATTTGCTCTAAGGAATAAGATCCATGATAAGTGCAGTAACATTTATTTTGTGAATAATTTCATGAATAACATGCAAGATACATAAGGATATTATTCATTTCCATCCGTAATGTATAAGTATTTGATTTTTTTTTCACTTATATTAAGAAATATTATTACTTTATGTGTAATGGTATAAATTGTACTCCATATGTTTCAACTTCAACTTTATACTTTGGTTTTAGTCTTGACTCAACTTTAATTTCACATTTTCACACACCCATTATCCGCAAAACCCATTTTTATTTCAAAATTGTCATTCTTTTTCATAACATACTTTATAACATAAATTTTAGAAAAGGTGATTTTTTTAAAGTTACTACCGTAAAAGAGAAGATGAAAATAGTGTTAATTTTATGATATTGCCCTTTTAAAATAAAAAGGATGGCATTAGTTATAATTTTGTAAAAATATTTATGAATATTAATGGAAGTGTAGGGTCAACTTCCAGAAAGAAATAGATAAAAATGAAATAGGAATATTGTTCCTGAACATGAGTAAAATATGAGATTACCAAATTTCCTGCACACTAAAAAGAAATATGCCCCAAACATTCAAGTTTCAATCTATATATTAAAACCGTTCAATTTGTTTTTCCTACTAGACTAGATAAATCCAATTGAATACTCTTGCACATATTTTCTTACACAAAAATACTATAGAGAGAAGAGGGAAGGGAGGAAAAAAAAAGAAAAAAAGGAGGAGATACAAACAAGTCATATAACTAAGCACTTTACAAGTTTATTAAATTAGATCATACTATATACAAATTCATCAACCCCTAATAAAATTTCTTTTCCATTACAAAAAAAAGTAAGAAATCAAGATGATACACATTCATCAATCTTCTCCATTAAATTACCAAAAAAAAAAAAAAAACACTAAGAAACCAAGATTATAACTTTGAAATTCTAAGGCTATGTTCGTTTTCGATTTTTTAGTCTAAGCTTAGGATTATTAGTTTTCAAGATGTATGTTGCATGTCGAATGCATGTCATAATTTGTAATGTGATTTTTTTTGCTCCTATTTTTTATTTTGGAATTTTGTTCTTTTGAAAAGTTTTTTTTTTCAACATAATTATGAACTATTTAAGTAAATATTGTATTTAGTAATCAAATTTAAACTTCTATGTATATACAATAAATAATTTAATAACATCAATACAGTAATTTGTTTCAAATCATATTAAGACCTTTTTGTATACAATGTTTTTTATTTTACAATGATCATCCGATCCAACCAAAGAACAATCATAGAGTTCTTCTCATATTCCCTTGGAAAACTCAAGTTCTTGAGAAAGAACAAAAGTGAACACCTACTGCTACTAAAATCTAAATGTTATGAATTACCTACAGTAATCTTGAAAAAGGGAGGATGAGGAATCTTAGACTCCTAAATGGTGTACCCCACCATTAGGGGCCCCCACCGCCCCTGACCTGGGGATTGGTGGAGGAGGTAAATCGCAGGATGTGCCTCAAGTAGAATGATGTGCCTCATCTTAGACTCCTAGAAGATGAGGAATGATGTTTATGATGGCATTTGTCTTTGGGAATGTTATTTAATTGAAAAAGGTGAAAAAACATTATTTGTAATTAATATAAATTTAATTAGATACATGATACATTCACTTTAAGTTTGGACAATAATTAATTAATACTAATAATTATGGAAAATATTAGTAAATGGTAAAGTAGGCAAAAAATGAAATTGATTAAGGATATTATAGTCCAAAAATGCCTCTTATTCTCTTGCCACTTTTAATATATTGTTATAATTATAATGCAAGGATCCGATTCCATGAAAAGTTTGTGGAATTGGTCTCATGGAAGTGATTTCTAAAATTAATTATTAACTTCTATAATAATTAAATAGTCTTGTGCAACGGTTTTTAAGTGAGACGGTTTGTTACACGTTGTAAAATATGATTATTATATGAGCTCGTTTGGTACCTGTAATTTCGGTACATGAGAAAAGTTATAGTGCCTCTACGTTGTTTGATAGCAAGTGTTGTTAATATGGGAGGCTCTATACTAAAACTTCAGCCCGACCTTATTCACTGTTTCCTTTTACAAAAACAATCTCACCTCCACCGTGGTATAAGTAATACGAATTCTAACAATAAGCCATATTAGAAAGCTAAATTACAAAATTGACCTGACCTTACTTAATAACTCATTTAAATGGATGCAAGTTAGACTTATTTCTGAAACTAATATACATAAAATTAATTTAATTTAAGAATATGAAAAAATTAATTAACTTATTTTTAATAAAATAAAAATAAAAATTAATTAAATAAAAAATAAAAAATAAATTAAACTCAATAATAATATATTAAAAATCTCGCTGCAATTGACGTCTTGAAAACCATAAACAAACAAACAATAATTTTATTATAAATAAACCCTAAATATTTCGATTACGAATAGATTTACATTTAATTTTACTAGTATTCCCCGTTCGTGCGTAGCACGAAAATCATTTTATTATAAGATTGTTGGTTAATTTTATTATTATTATTATTATTTTAATAGTATTATTTATCTGAATGAAGATGTTTGAGCTTCTCTCATTCGGTTTTCGTCCGGTTTGAATTTTGTTGTAGTATTTTTTATTTATGTTTATAATTATCTCATATATGTTTTGCACGGAATTAATTATATTTTGCGAATAATTTTTAAGCATTTTATTATAGGATTATTGTTAATTATATTTTAGTTTTAAAAGTTTTATCTCTACGAATATGTTTGAGCTTGTTTCGTCAGATTTTAGTTTGGTTAGAATTTTTTTGTAATATTATTTTTTAATTAATGTTTATAATTATCTCATATGTGTTTTGCACAGAAATAATTATAAATATTTTTATTTATAATTAGTTTTCTTTCTTATGCTTCATATGTCCTCCCAGCCTTATATTACATATTTTTAATTTGGGGATTAGTTCCTAACGGTTTCATTGTCCTTTTTCGTATATGAGACCCACACAAAATGATTAAATCATCTACATATGACCCACCTACCATTTTAACACAACTATCCACTATACATTAAAATATTATATTCCTTGATCAACGTGCAAGAAGCAAATGTAACCATTAGGATGAGACAGAGAGAGTATTATTATTTTTTGTGTATTGTGTGGTTGTAGTAATATAATTTAATTGGGCATGAACAAAATTTTTTAGATTTGCCAAAAAAATTTCGATTGCCCATCAATATATCAGGTGGAGATCTGTTTGACATTCAACATTAGAACAAAAGCAATAGCTTCAGTAGATGTTCACCATTTTGGTCAGTTTCCATTGCTCATTCTATGTATCTAGTAGTTAATAATAGTTATAAATTCCATACAGGTGGCAGTGTTTAAGGCTTTAAAAAAAATCTCTAATTGATGAAACTATCTCCATAATCATTTAATAACTGTTTTTTTTTTGCATGCAAAATGATTTATACAATTGAAACCATCTTTTGATTTTGTGCATATCCTATTAAATAAAAACTCTTCCATTAACTTCAATTGTTAAAATATTGTTGAGAAAAACTATAGCTAATCTTTGAAACATGATATATTGAATATATATATATATATATATATATATATATATATATATATATATATATATATATATATATTAACTACAAAATTCAAAGATATTGAACTATATTATACCATTAATAATTGTTAAATATTTCAAAACATCGGCATGAATCTTAAAACTGTTTAGACTGTGATTTGGAAAAATTAGCATATGTAACAATGCACGAATATGATCTTCGGAAAATGAAAATTTCCACTATAAACACTTTCTACCCTAAATATCTCAAACTTTTTCCCATACACCAATATAAGGTCATTTCTCAATATATATATATGGTATGTTTGTGAAGAAGAGAGGAAAAAAGTTATGACTTAACAATCCCACATATTAATGAGAATAATACAATTTCCATAGCATAACCAAAATTCCATTAAGAAATAAATTCTGAATGCATCAAATAAATTTAGCTAAATTCAAACTTAGGTGAAAGACGTACCTGATCCTGCATCAAGAAGATGAGAAGTTCATTACCATACAAATTACGGATAAAATTATCTATGTGTTTTACCTTCTAGAGCTTTACAGCTATTACTTTATAGACATTTCTGAATACCTCCCTGAACACAACGTTCTTACACATCCTTGTGGCCCGATCATCAGTATTACAAAGTATTATTTTCAAGTCTTTCCTTATTGTAACTTTAGATATAGCAACGTAGAGTTAGCCATGGCTAAATATTTCCCTTTTCAAGTACAATCCAAAATCTTCAAAAATTGTTCTTAACTTTTGTTTGTAGTCATGGGATATGATACTATCAATGGGAACTGTCTCCGTTGAAACTTGAATGGAATCATAATATCAAAAGGTGTTAAAGTAAGTCTCAGAATTAAAAACATAATCTCAGACATCGTTACCTGTCATCACCTTAGCTTGTACTACTCTATCCTTGAGTCTTGTAATGAGTAAACGTAGACTTTTGCATAATCCTCTTGCGTGGTCTAGATTTTTCAATAGCATAACTGGTGTATCAACTTTCAAAACATGATTTGACATTCCCGAATACTTTATTAAATTTAGAAACTCTGGAGTATGAACATCTACCAAGATGTCTACATTGGTATTCGATTTACATGCGGTGTCCGAACTGAGATATATCCTGGATACGATCTTATTCTATGTATGTTATGATGTATTCATTTATTGAATTCATAGAATCTAGCATGGGTGCAAGTATAGCATGCTTTTGAAGATAACCTGGATCATCCATCGCATTCAAGAAGCTAGGATATATAGCATCCACAATACTCTTCATAGGCTCATCACCACATTCAAGAAGTATGTCTTCTAGAATTTATGGAATATAAAGAAAACACAAAAAAGAAGAAAAAACATAAATCATAAGATAAACGAAAAAAAAGAATGATACCTCAGATAATAATGTTTGAACATAAAAATAAGATTAAAAAGAAGAACAAAAGATAGAAATTTAAAATATAAAAATAGGGTTCATAGAATTATTATAAAGCAAACACAAAAATTGTAGAAAAAAAGATAGACAAAAAAAATACCTCAAATGAGAATGATTGGATCTACAAATAAGATCAAATATGATAATGATTAAACCTAAAAATAATATCAAATCAAATAAAAGTATAAAAGAAGATAAAATAAAATAAATTATAAAAATAAGGTTTATAGAACTATTAAAAAATGAAAAAATCGAAAAGAAAAAAATAAGATAAAAAATTAAAAAGTATAATAATACATTTAAGAAAAATGATTGAACCTGCATATAAGATACATACACTGATGACTTTTTTTAATGATCGAAACTGCAAATAAGATCAAATAAAAAAGAAAAAAATAGGATAAACAAAAATAAAAGAAGATTGATGCCTCAAATGATAATGTTTGAACCTGAAAATAGGATTAAAAATAAGAAAAAAAGATAGAATATTAAAATATAAAAATAGAGTTCATGAATTATTATAAAGCAAACACAAAAATTAAAGAAAAAATATAAACAAAAAAAATAATAAAAAAGAATGATATCTTAAAAGAAGATAAAATAAAATAAATTATAAAAAATATGGTTTATAGAATTATTAAAAAATTAAAAAAACACAAAAATCGAAGAGAAAAAATTAAGAAAACAAAAATTAAAAAGTATAATAATACCTATAAGAAAAATGATTAAACCTGCATATAAGATCAAATAAAAGTACAAAAGAAAAAACAAATTATAGTAGATTATAATAATATGAAAGTAGAATCTGTAAAAGAGAAGAAAAATAAGAAGTATTAGAGAAAAAAAAATAAAAACTAAAAGAGGATTAAAAAGAAGAACAAAAGATAGAATATTAAAATATAAAATAGGGTTCATAAAATTATTATAAAGCAAACACAAAATTGAAGAAAAAAAAGATAGACAAAAAAAGAATGATATCTCAAATGAGAATAATTGGACCTAAAAATAAGATCAAATATAAGAACGATTGAATCTAAAAATAATATCAAATAAAAGTATAAAAGAAGATAAAATAAATTAAATTATAAAAATAGGGTTTATAGAATTATTAAAAAAACACAAAAATTGAAGAGAAAAAAATAAGATAAGAAAAAATTAAAAAGTATAATGATATATTTAAGGAGAATGGTTGAACCTAAATTATAAATAATATGAAAGTAAAATATGTAAAAAGAAAAAAAAAGAAGCATTAGAGGAAAAAAAATAAAAAGAGAATTAAAAAGAAAAACAAAAGATAGAATATTAAAATATAAAAATAGGGTTCATATAATTATTATAAAGGAAACACAAAAATGGAAGAAAAAAAGATAGACAAAAAAAAATGATATCTGATTAAACATACAAATAAGATCAAATATGAGAATGATTGAACCTAAATTAATATAAAAAATAAAAGTATAAAAGAAAATAAAATAAATTAAATTAAATTATAAAAATAGGGTTTATAAAATTATTAAAAAAACACAAAAAATCGAAAAGAAAAAAAAATTTAAAATTTTAATGATACCTTTAAGGAGAATGATTGAACATGCATATAAGATCAAATAAAAATATAAATGACAATACAAATTAGAATAGATTTTAAATAATATGAAATTAAAATAGATAAGATCAAATATGAGAATGATTGAACCTAAAAATAATATCAAATAAAAGTTTAAAAGAAGATAAAATAAATAGATTATAAAAATAGGGTTTATAGAATTATTAAAAAAAAAACACAAAAATTGAAGAGAAAAATATAAGATAACAAAAAATTAAATTTAAGGAGAATGATTGAACCTAAATTATAAATATATGAAAGCAGAATATGTAAAAGAGAAGAAAAATAAGAAGAATTAGAGAAAAAAATAAAAAGAGGATTAAAAAGAAGAACAAAAGATAGAATATAAAAATATGATTCATATAATTATTATAAAGGAAACATAAAAATTGAAGAAAAAAATATAGACAAAAAATTAAATCTAATTGGACTTCCAAATAAGATCAAATATGAGAATGATTGAATCTAAAAATAATATCAAATAAAAGTATAAAAAAAGATAAAATAAATTAAATTATGAAAATAGAGTTAATAGAATTATTAAAAAAATACAAAAATCGAAGAGAAGAAAAATAAGATAACAAAAAATTAAAAAGTATAATGATACCTTTAAGGAGAATGATTGAACCTGCATATAAGATCAAATAAAAGTATAAAAGACAAAAAAAATTAAAATAGATTATAAATAATATGAAAGTAGAATCTGTAAAAGAAAAGAAAAAGAAAAGACATTAGAGAAAAAAAGATAATGATTGGACCTACAAATAAGATTAAATATGAGAATGATTGAACTAAAAATAATACAAGTAAAAATATAAAAGAAGATAAAATAAATTAAATTATGTGAATAGGGTTTATAGAATTACTAAAAAAACACACACACCTCCACACACAAAAATCGAAGGGAAAAAATATAACAAAAATTAAAAAATAAAATGATACCTTTAGGAGAATGATTGAACCTATATATAAGATCAAATAAAAGTATAAAAAATAAAACAAATTAGAGTAGATTATAAATAATATGAAATTAGAAAAAAAAACAAAACAAAAGAGGATTAAAAAGAAGAACAAAAGATAGAATATTAAAATATAAAAATATGGTTCATATAATTATCATAAAGGAAACACAAAAATTGATGAAAAAAATGATATCTGATTGGACTTACAAATAAGATCAAATATGAGAATGATTGAACCTAAAAATAATATCAAATAAAAGTATAAAAATAAATTAAATTATGAAAATGAGGTTATTAGAATTATTAAAAAAACACAAAAATCGAAGAGAAAAAAATAAGATAACAAAAAATTAAAAAGTATAATGATACATTTAAGGAGAATGATTGAACATGCATATAAGATCAAATAAAAGTATAAAAGAAAAAACAAATTAAAATAGATTATAAATAATATGAAAGTAGAATATGTAAAAGAGAAAAAAAAAAGAAGCATTAAAGAAAAAATAAACAAAAAGAGAATGATTGGACCTACAAATAAGATCAAATATGAGAATGATTGAACCTAAAAATACAATCAAAGTATAAAAGAAGATAAAATAAATTAAATTATGAAAACAGGATTTATAGAATTATTATTAAATAAAAATACAAAAATCGAAGGGAAAAAATAAGATAACCAAAAATTAAAAAGTATAATGATACCCTTAGGAGAATGATTGGACATGTATATAAGATCAAATAAAAGTATAAAGGCAAAACAAATTAGAGTAGATTATAAATAATATGAAAGTAGAATCTGTAAGAAAAATAAGAAGTATTAGAGAAAAAAACAAAAAGAATAAGATCAAATGTGAGAATGATTGAACCTAAAAATAATATCAAATAAAAGTACGTATAAAAGAAGATAAATAAATTAAATTATAAAAATAAGGTTTATAGAATTATTAAAAAAAACACAAAGAAAAAAAATAAGATAACAAAAAATTAAAAATTATAATGATATCTTTAGGAGAATGATTGAACCTGCATATAAGATCAAATAGAAATATAAAAGACAAAACAAATTAGAGTAGATTATAAATAATATGAAAGTTGAATCTGTAAAAAAGATGAAAAAGAAAAAGCAATAGAGAGAAAAAAAAGAAGGAGAAATTAATAATTTGATTAGGTTGTAAAGATTTATATAAAATGATTTTAATGAATGAACGACCGTGATTGAAAACAAATATTTATAGTGACGATTCTAATAAAAATAAAATTAATATATTAATTGAAATTAAGCATACATTGATTAAAAATTAATCAAATTTATATTGTGAAATTAAATCAATAAAAAAGTAAATTTTAAATAATAAAATTCATTATTAGTACAATTAAATTTTATGATTGATTGAAATTAAAGGAGAATCACATGTCCTAAGTATATTAAATTAAATTATAATATATGAATATTGATTGATATATTAATTTAAATTAAACATATATTGATTAAAAATTAGTTAAATGTGTCAAAAATATCTCTTATATTTACCAAATTTATATTGTTAAATAAACAAGTAAAATTTAAATAACAAAATCTATTATTATTAGTATAATTAGATTAGATTTTATATATACTGTATTTCATGATATAAAATTCAAAATTTAATAATATAAAATATTAAATTATTTAAATAACACTTAAAAATATAAATTTGAAAATTCACAAATTAAAAGGGGCATAAAAGTAATATTGTTCCTTACATATAATAGTTATATCACCTATCAAACACTATATATTACTTTTTATACATTCTACCAAACAAACTTATCAATTCATATTACTACCTTATATTACCACACATAATACTTACTTCCATAATACTTCTTTATCTCATCTCACCTATCAAACGGACCTTATAAGTAAAATATGCTTATTGTCACATAAATTATGTATTTCTAAACTATGATAAATGATCATTATAATATGATTTTAGGGTGTTATAATATAATTAACTAATGATATATTTTAACTATGAATAAGTATACTTTACTTATATAATAAACATATTTGAACAATAGGCCGATCGTCTCACAACCTATCCCACATATAATCGTCTCACTAGACAATGTCTTTAAAAAATTATTATAACAAATTATTTGTTAAAGAAATATGGTAAAGCAAATTATTTTGTGAACTCAATGTACTTTGTATGGAATTTTATTTTTTAAATGATAAATTACTACCTGTAAATAAATAAATTGTTCCTATTCAAATTTATTTTATTAAATAAATAAGATACATTTCGATTTATAATCATGAATTGTTTTTAACTAAATTAAATTAAAATTAAATAGTAACTCAGGCATTGACCTAGCGATGAGAGTTTGAGGTTTTTTTAAGGTGAAGTTCCTTAAGATCTCAAGTTCGAAACCCACATGTGCAGTCAACAATAGTAGGGTCAGCTCATACAGAGCACAAAACTCTGACTTGAAATGGAGATCCCCGCTAATGGATAATAGATTCTAGCCTCCCCAAATTAGTAGGTTTATGGCTTTGACTTAATTGTTGATCAGTTCATACAGAGCGTAAAGCTCCGACTTGAAATGTGAATCCTCGCCAGTGGACGGAGGTTCTGGCTTTCCCCAAATTTGTCGGTCTACGACTCTGACTTGAAATGGGGGTCCCCGCCAGTGGACGGTGGGTTCTAACCTCCACCGAACTAGTCAGTCTACGAATTAGGTACCAGTACATTAAAAAATTAAATTAAATAGTTAAATGCTTTGATTTGAAATGGGGGGTCCTCCCTAGTGGACAATAGGTTCTATCCTCCCCTGAATTAGTCAGTTTATGGATTGGGTATTGATGCATTAAAAAAAATTAAAATTAAAATGAAATAGTTTAAATAGATTAGTTGAATATTAAAAAAAAACAAATTCTAATATACAATGTACCTTAATAACCGGGTTGAGTCCAACCCGTTTCCTAAACCGACCCGCAATATTTAAGGAAATTTTTTAACCCTAATTCATTCCACTTGTCTCACCTTGGCTCTCACTCGCTCTCTCACTCTGCGTCTTCTTTCCAAAAGAAATTCTAATTCAGAATCAATTTCTTCGTTGCTCTCCCTTCTCCATTCGATTCGATTTCGTTGTTGTTTTCTCACTTTCATTGATTTACCAATTGAAAACTTTTCTCCTATCAGATTGATTTCTTCGTAGTTCTCTCACCTTTATTGATATACCTAATTATAAACTTGGATGACGATTTTCGATGGTGATGATTAAAGAGATGAAGATGAGGATCTCTCAAGTTTGCGATGAAGATAATGAATTTAGATATATGCAACGACACGAAACATAGCGGAATTGTTCACAATTTGGGGATCTTCACAATTTGGGAAAGAATCATCTTCTTTTGTTAATGACATTAATGTGTCTATTTATATTCATATATTTATCACGATTCACATATATATCACTACTCAGTTTAGTGTTCTTTGTTTATAATTTAAATCAATATTTGTTTGTTTGTGATGTTTTACTATGTTAAGGAAGGATTCATATTATATGTCCTGAAGCATTCATATTATTAGTTTGAAATCAGTCAAAATTAATTAAATTTCTGATAATATACTACACCTTCCATTGATAGAGGATCTGTTAAATTAGGTGGAGGTGAGTTTGAAGATTTAGTTGAAGACAGAGCTTTACTCAAGTATACGTGTATACATTTTTTTTATATAAATGTAAGTAATTGTATTATTGTTGCGGGTGGACTCCATTAAGATAAAGTGATTAATTTATGTTGGTCTCGTCTACTAAAAAAGAAAATGTAACTCTTGTAACGGGACGCCTTAATTCACAAATTGGTGTGCGTGGATTTTAGGAAAATTTTGTATTTTTATGTATAAAGTTAGAAAGAGAATATATATTTTAGTTGATTTAATGATAAAGGTGAGTAAAGTTGTTGGGAGATGTGAAAAAGTAAGTATTATATTGGGATGTGTGTAAAAAGTGAGTATTGTTATAACGTATTTTTTACCAAATTTAATATAAATAAAGTGTAAAATATTTTGAGGGATGTATGAAAAAGAAAAGTGTGAAATACTTTGAGAACGGAGGAAGTATTTAGATTTCTGTTGAAAACGTAAACTTACTTGTAAGTATATGTGTACAATTTTTTATATAAATGCAATACTTTTTCTTTAATTAATTATTATTATTTTAGAGTTGATATCCTAGATATCCTATGTACAAAGGCGGACACATTAAGGGGATATTTATTTATTTATTTATTTATAGTTTTTAGAACTAATACGTGTATGTACGTGGTATAGTGATTTAGCTCTCCAAGTGAGTTAGAAAAAGGTTATGAGTTTGACTCCCCACATAAACATTGAATACTTATTTACTTTTTTAAAATATTAATTAATATATTATTTGTTTTATATTATAATTTTTTTATCTTTTGTTTATTTTTCTCTTTTTTTTTTCTTTCGCAATTGATTTGATTTGTTTCAATTTATTTATATTAAAATTTTAAATTCTATTTTGAATAATTATTTATTCCTCCTATTTATTTATTATTAACAATAATTATTTTTAATTTTTATTAGTCTGTTAATTCTCTTATCATTATAATTAGTGGACTATTTATAATGTGAAACCGATCAATAATTTATATATAAATATTCTATATTATGGAGTAAAATATGTTGTAATTAATTTATTGATTTAAAATACATAGAGTAATATATACTTTAATTTTATTAAACTTCTCACATTTTTCTCATTTATATTTGCTCATAGTGCCCTTTACATTTCTAAAAAGTAAATAACATTTTTATTCTGTAACTCCAAAAAATTACATATCAAATTTATCATTCTCACTTAACACATAATATACTTTACACTTTAATAAATAAAATAACTTTTTTTAAACAACGTAACATAATAAATACGAACTATTTTGTGAGACGAAGAGAGTATTATTTGCCCCCTGGATCGAAATCCTGGGTCCGCCACTCTTGGGTACCTATGTGAATGCATGCATCAATATGTATATTAATTTTTATCTACTACTGCATAAAAGAGCGACTTACCCCATTTTGGCACGGTATCCTGCTGATTGCCCGCTTCCTCCCCCTCCAAGATGTGGCCACGTGTACCTTTGATTACGACTATGACTTCCACCTCCACCTGGTTATTTCTTTTCTTCCCCTCCACATTGTTGGATTGTATACTAAAAGCCTAACATTAGTATGAACAATGTTTTAACAATATTTGAAATGAAAATCATTGATCAAATGATTGCGTCTTATAATTTATTTATATGTCGATGCAATAGTCCACTTACTTTATACTGTAAATAATATGCTGTGCGACAACACACGAAAGATCATATTATCGATTTTCTTATAATATAGACAGATGCTCACAACCGAGATAGACGAGAACTCTCTATTGGGATGGTTGTGTGATTTGGCATTAGTTTGTCTTGACTATAAAATCATATTAGTGCACTTTGTGTGTATTGAGTAGGACCGTCTGAGATCGTTCGACTTATACTGACTATATAGGAGAACTTGTTCTCAGTTTTTATGGATGTTCGTGCTCTTAATTCCTATATAATAACCTTGACACGT
This sequence comes from Pogostemon cablin, assembly GCA_023678885.1. NCBI lineage: Eukaryota > Viridiplantae > Streptophyta > Magnoliopsida > Lamiales > Lamiaceae > Pogostemon > Pogostemon cablin. Next base: position 16,262,278 of record CM042980.1, on the reverse strand, counting down.
AAATCAATATGTATTTCTTTGATTCATCAATGAGTGAGATTTACATGTAATTAAATCAACAAACTCAGTGAGTTGGGAAATAGTATCGTCTCTATGGTGTGCTGTTGATTGTAGAAGGAATCCATGTCCCATTTAGGTTGATGATGTCCCCTTGAGGAGCTCATAAGGATTATCATGTAAACCCTGCAGGTGGATTTATTTCGGCATGATAATGAGGTTGATTGGTACTATTCTCGAATGAGATATTAATTAATGGAGTTGTCAGTAACTTAATTAATTAATGGACATTGTATATCTTAAACATGGGGAGACTAACGGGCTCATATTGTATATCTTAAACATGGGGAGACTAACGGGCTCATAGTAAGAAGGAGCCCATAACGTAATTATGGGATTAGAGCAGCAGTGCAGTAATAATATTTTGTGCAATATATTATTATTATTGAACTTAAGTATAAGTTTTGGACTAAACTTGGATACTTAAGCCCAGTGGAGGCCCAACTCTAATTTCTCCTCCTGGTCCATGTCGTAGCCCATATAAGACATCTTAGTGATCTGGAAACCCTAATTCCGGCACATAACACACGTGAGTTTGAGGGAGGATTAAAGATTAAGAGGATCTTGAAGATCGTCATCCACACGACGTCAAGATTAGACTTAGGAATACAACAGAAGATCAAGAGGTTGTTTTCAGCAACCTGATCTTCAACTTCCACGGTTATTCTGTAATCATGTGGCACAAAAAACTAGTCGTGTAATATATGGTTGGAAAGCCACGGAAGAGAGGATCATTTTGGCGCAAAAATTGCTCAAATCGGAGATTGGATGAGAAAGTTATGCCCAAAATGGTGAGGCTGCGCATGCTGCCGGCGAGAATTCATTCTCTTCTTTAACATACCCTGGTGAAAGGTAATATGCTTTTATGTTCTTGCTTCCGCTGATATAGAATTGTATGGAACCCTAAAGCTTCACGTTAATCAAATGATCAAACACCAACACATATCTCTCCCTCTTCGTGTTTCTTATCCCATGCTGTTACTCTAATCCTTTGGGTTGCGGCGGCACTTCCAAGTGCGCCCCAGCTAGCCTCTCTCATTTTCTCATATCTGCTCTACCGTGAACATCATTTATCTTCAACCCTCTTCCTCTTCACGTGCTCTATTTTTGGTACTCAATTTCGTCGGACTCCCTCTAATAATTATGATTATTTATAAATTGATTGTTGCTTCCATCTAAGAAATTTAATTACATCCACCACCCCCTTCTTCTAGCGCCCAACCACGCATCCCGATCATCAATTCTTACCACGCATCCTGATCGTCAATTCTTTCTACCTTCACTTGCCCATAGCCTAACATAATAAGGTGAGTCTTGGTTTCACTTTCCGATTCCTTATTTTTTGAGCGAGTTACTGTTAATTTGATACCTTTGCAAACTCCATGTACTTCTATTTTCTGGTTAATATGAATTTGATGCCTTTACACACTTCTTCTGCTTGAAATTAATATTGCTGAATTTTCAAAGTTATTGCTCCTTAAATTTTTGATAAATATTCTTAGAAAAGGGTTTACACTGGCTAAACGGATGTGTTATTATCTTGTATGTGTGATCCTTCCCGTACACTCAGTGATCTCTCTCTCCCACCGTTTCTCAGGTGTCATTGATTTTCTTGTAAATTTTTCATTCTATCTGCTTATATACACTTTGCCCACCATATGTATGAGAAATTTCCCCATAGACATGTAGTCATTTTAATGATTTTCTATTTGTGTTTTCCTACTATTTCCAGGCCTCTTCCAACTCATATACTATATCTTATGATAAGGATGATGGCAAACATAACTTTATAGGAACATTTAGCAGACATGAACTGTTACCCATTGTTCTTCTAACTCTTTACAAAGTTGGTTTAATTATATCTTCAGTACACACAACGCACTCATTGTTTTTTCCGTGCCTCCTCCTACTCATATATATGTCCTGTGTTAGGGGAGATGGGTAAACATAAGTTTATAGGAACATTTACAACATATTCCAGATCCTAAACCTAAGAAGGTGACAACCTGTCATATGCTGCCTCTGTCTAAACTGCCAAGAAAATATAATTAATTCTGTGTTAAAACACTTTGTAATTGCAGCCTGAGGACTGGGATGATGAGGAGGATGGTGAATGGACTGCTCCAACTATTCCCAACCCGGAATACAACGGCCATTGGAAGCCAAAGGCTTGTGACAGCTCAGTTTACATTTTTTATACTGCTAGATGACTACTTACTACTCTTCTTTTGTTTACTTTTTATGAGCAGTTAAGTAATATTGATATTCAAAATAATGGCAAATTTAAAGTTGACATGATTGCACCCTGACCTGTATGTTTATCCTAAGCTAAAGTATGTAGGCATTGAATTATGGCATGTAAGAAATCTTTACTTATTTCGATTCCAGTTTTACATTACCCAACTTCCAATCAGGACACAGAGCATCTTACCAAGCTAAGCTTCCACTTTTTGCGTTCAATTCCAATTTTACTTCCATTTCTAAATTTGTTTCTGCAAAATTGGACTTTATTTGGCGCTACCATAATTACACTTAAAACGTAGAGCTATCTTTCATTTGTGATTTATTATCTAATTAAGAATAATAAATGTTTATTCACTGCACATGCGACTGCAGTATTCTGTTTTGATTCTGTAGTGTTTATGATTATGCGTTCTTAGGAATAGCAACAGTTGAAATACATCTTACGATTTTTAATCTACTTATAGATATAGGACTATTGTCCACTAGGAGTATGAAAATGCCCGTATAATGGTTTATTTTTCTCTTTTCTATGACTTTGAATGGCTTACAAGATTTGATTAATTTTTTGGCTACACATTTCTTATGAGTTCAAATTGAAATCTTGTTATTTTGATTCTTGATAAATATTCCTTTTCCATCTTGATTTGGTTTGGCTTTAAGATAGTTGCTTAGATTTGCTTTGGAGTTCCTTCTGTAGTATATTGTACTCATTTTTTTCACTCAAAAGCTCTGGAAAATTGTAAATCCAATTTGATCAATTTTTCGAATTATAGTTGTATGAGATAAACTAATTTTTATTTTCAACAATTTTCTCTTGTGTTAGGGCATGCTTTTTCCTTATTATGGATCCAACAGGCTCCAGATAGTTTCACTTATTCATGCAATGGATGAAAGACTCATTGTATGAACAATAGACATTGTATGCCACGGTCGCCAAGTGCACATTATTTTGTTTAATTTTAGGCTGTTGTACCTTGACTGCAGTTTGGCATAGGACTAAACTCATGAATCTTGAATCTCAAACGTATTGTGCCATCTTTTTGGAGGTGTTTGAATGTTACATCATGTAACAGTAAAAAGAAATATATTTTTCCCTTTCTTCAATTCCCCTCAATTTTACATTTTGAGAAGGCCCATTTACCTCAATTTTAATTTAAATTACACAGAGTTGCTAGTTGACTACCTTGCAAGAACATGAAGAGTTCACCAAAGTTAAAAACATTGCAGCTTCTCAACTTGGAATTATGACATTAAAACTTTATATTTATTGCTATTTACACCAGAGAATATGGGTGACTGTACAAAGTTTTTCTTCTGTGATTTTTGCCTAAATTTTTATGGTTCACTTTCTTTGACATCATTTATCATTTTCTATGAACTTTGTTTAATTGAATTTTTTTGGAACTCCGTTGGCCCATCTAATAGTGAGTTATATCATCCATCTTTATTAATATATATCACCAATTCAGACTACCTGTATCTCACATAACTGATTGTGTGTTTCACTCTCTCTATCTTTTTATCATTTGGTTTATGTCGCAGTGACTTGTATTCGTATTTTCAGGCAGCAACACAATCATTGCAGGAGCAAAGACAAAGATACCTCCTCCGTTTCCTTTCAGGATAGTTAAGAAGGGATTGGAAGAAAAGTTCAAGAGGTTTTCGAATATCATGAACAAGATAAGCTTGAACATTCCTTTCTCTGAGGCAATCATGGAGATGCCATACTACGCCCGATTTTTTAAGGATATCATATTGAAAAAAAGGAGCTTGAACAGAGTTGAAACTGTTAATCTATCTGAGAATTGTAGCTCGATCATTCAGAGAAAGCTGCCAGCAAAGTTGAAGGATCCGAGAAGCTTCACTATTCTATGTGAAATCGAAAAGGGGCCGGCACGAAAAGCTTTATGCGATCTTGGTGCAAGCATTAACTTAATGCCCTTATCTATATTTAAGAAGCTAAGTTTGGAGGAGCTTGCTCCCACAACTATAGCTCTACAATTGGCGGATAGGTCTATGACTTTTCTGAAGGGGGTGATAGAAGATGTACATGTAAAAGTAGAGAAGCTTGTCTTTCCTGTGGATTTTCTTGTGTTAGAGATGGAAAATGACAAGAATAATGTCCCTCTTATCTTAGGGAGGCCATTCCTTGCCACAACTGGTGCTATGATCGATGTTAAAAAGGGGGAGCTTAGACTTCGTATGGATAATGATGAGGTTATGTTCAACCTTGACAAAGCAATGAAGATGCCTATGGAGACACAATGTTATAGCATTGATGTGATGGAGGAGATTGCGAAAGAAGACATGCCCTTGATCCTTTCAAAGGATCCTTTAGAGACATGCTTGGCAGAATCTCTTATTTTTCCCACTACGAAGCTAGATGAGCTCTCCAACGAGGTATATATAGAATTTTTTGAGAACTTGCTTGCTTTGGGTGATAACAGGTATGAACTGAAAGAACCAAGATAGAAGAAGTGAAGTGGACTAGGCAATACCTACCTTTGGATAGAGAAAACACACCAAAAGAAGAAAAGAAGGATGAGTTGATACCGCTTAGGGGCACTTGAAGTATGCCTATTTAGGCGACAATGAAACATATCCGGTAATTGTATTTTCTTCTTTAACTGATGACCAACTTGAAGAGTTGTTAGATGTGCTTAAGAAGTATAAGTCAGCTATTGGATGGTCTCTTGATGATTTGAAAGGTATTAGTCCATCATATTGTATGCATAAGATAAGGTTGTTAGATGAAGCTAAGGGATGTATTCAGAATCAGCGGAGGGCCAATCCCGCGATTCAAGAAGTGATTAGGAAGCAAATCCTAGCGTGGTTAGATGCAGGAATTATTTATCCAATTAGTGATAGTCCCCATATGATTCCATTGCATGTAGTAGCTAAAAAGGGGAGCATGACTATTGTGAAAGTCGAAGATGGCGAGACTTTAGCCACCAGGATTCTTACGGCATGGCGTGTGTGTACTGATTACAGAAAATTGAATGAAAATACATGCAAAGACCATTTTCCTCTTCCTTTCATGGATCAAATGCTTGACCGTCTAGTAGAGTATGAGTTTTATTGTTTCTTGGATGAATATTTGGGTTATAATCAAATAATGATTGCACCCGAGGATCAAGAAAAGACCACTTTTACTTGCCCATATGAGACCTTTGCTTTTAGGAAGATGCCTTTTGGATTGTGCAATGCGCCTGCTACATTTCAGCGCTGACATAAATGACTTTACATAACACGCGAAAAATATTATCTAATAGCTTAATTGTGTTATTATAGACGATAGATAACACTTTTAGGGGTGTCGCTGTTGTCCCTGTTACCTATTATCTTATGTAATACTTTTTTAATATAGTAACACTTAATAAAAATATTACATTTACTTTAGTAACACTTTATATATGTCACAACAAAATGTTTATGTAACACTTTTTATAAAATACAAAAAAATAAAAGTGTAATTGCTTGGATTTGATCCCATGACCTATGAGTTATAATGTGTTTCAACATACCAACTTAGCTAGACCATCAATCTTAACAAATATTAAATATTTATTTTATTATATATTTCAAGTTTTTTATTTTACTTTTTAAATAAACTTTTGTAGTTCAATATTTTAACCGTTAACATAAAATGTAAGTAAATATAATTTAAAATAATTTTTCGTGATTAATATATTCTTTTAATTTTATCAAATAATATATATTATAAAATAAAATATATTTTATGTAATGAACTATATATACTTATTTTGTATTGTATAATTAAATTAAACTAATATATTCAATTTTTTAAGAAAATTATTAAAAAGTATATATGTAACTTATTTTTTAAATATGGGTAATATATATATATATATATATATATATATATATATATATATATATATATATATATATATATATATATATATTTATATTTATATATATAATTAACATTTTAATTAGTATATACATACATAAATTATTTACATAACATTTTAATTAGTATTAATCTTTTAAATATGGAGTATTTAAAATACTATTTTAAAATGTTATGTAAATAATTTATGTATGTATAAGTGTTACTTAAAAATGTTACTTATGAATAAATATTACATTATAATGTTACCTTTGTAAAAGTGTTACATAAAATGTGTTTTATATATATAAAAGTGTTATATGGATGTGTTACATATTAGAAAAGTGTTAAATGTATGTGTTACTTATATAAAGAGTGTTACAAAAATGTTACATATCATAATAATTTTAAAAGTGTTACCATTTTGTGTTAAATAAATTTAAAGTGTTACTATGAGGTGTTATGTAATGTTACTTATGTTGATAGAGAAAATCATGGAGGTGTTTATGGATGATTTTTTGTGTTTGGGTCCTCTTTTGATATTTGTTTGTCTAACATATCTACTGTTTTGAAGAGATATCAAGAAACTAAACTTGTCTTGAATTGGGAGAAGTGCCACTTCATGATGAGAGATGTGATTGTTCTTGGTCATCATATTTCGGTTAAAGGATTGCAGGTGGATAGAGCAAATGTGGTGGCGATTGAGAAACTTCCACCACCAACTAATGAGAAAGGAGTGCAGTCCTTTCTTGGACACGCATGATGCTATAAAAGATTCATCAAAGACTTCTCAAAATACTCCAAGCTCTCACTTACTTCAAAAGGATGTTCCTTTTGTTTTTGACGATGAATGTCTAACAGCTTTTCAGGTTTTGAAGGAGGCACTTATTACTGCACCTATCTTGATCACACCGGATTGGACTCAGCCATTTGTACTTATGTGTGATGCAAGTGATTTAGCACTTGGAGTGGTGCTTGGGCAGATGAGAGAAAAGAAGTTCTCAGCCATCTACTATGCGAGTAAGACTTTTGATGCAGCACAAAAGAACTATACTGTCACTGAAAAAGTGTTTCTAGCTGTTGTGTATGCATTCAACAAGTTTCAACAGTATTTGGTTGGCATGAAGACTATAGTGTACAAGGATCATTCTGTGATCCGGTATTTGATGGAGAAGAAAGACGCTAAGCCAAGGATTATCCGATGGATTCTTCTTCTGCAAGAGTTTGATATGGAGATCCGGGACAAGAAAGGAACGGAAAATATTTTGATGGATCACCTATCAAGGTTAGAAACAAGGGAGCACTGTGATGAGCCGTTCGAATACATAGAGGAGATGTTCCCGGATGAGAAGATCATGCAATGTTTGCTGAAGGAGCGAAGAAAGCTTGTGTCATAGCTGCTCAAGGAATGTAACCATGGTATGAGGATTATGTCAATTACATTGCCATAGGAGAAATTCTAAAAGATCTCAATAGGTATCAACTTGCCAAATTCAAGAGAGATGTTGAGACTTTCATATGGTATGATCTGTTTGTCTACAAAATTTGTACGGATTCTATCGTCCGTAGGTGTGTGCCTGATATGGAGATGAAGAGTGTTCTTGACTTTTGCCATGCACAACCTAACGAGGGGCATTTCGGAGCCCAAAAGACTGCAGCTAAGGTACTTCAATCTGCTTTATATAGGCCTACCTTGTTTAAAGATTGTGAATCCTATGTAGCGACGTGCGATAGATGTCAACGCATGGGAAACATAAGCAAGATGGAAGAGATGCCACTTCAGCCAAGCATTGTGGTAGAGATTTTTGATGTATAGGGAATTGATTTTATGGGGCCGTTTTTCCCATCTAATGAATTCCTATACATTTTGCTTGCCGTTGATTATGTTTCTATGTGGGTGGAGGCTATTCCCAATCACATGAATGATACAAAAATGGTTTTGTCATTCATGAAGAAACATATTTTTTCCTGCTATGGAGTTCCTAGAGCACTTGTAAGTGATGGAGGTTCCCACTTCGTCAATAAGCTTATTGAAAGAGTTCTTAAGGAGTATGATGTAAAGCATATGGTTACTACACCCTATCATCCTCAAGCGAATAGGCAAGCAGAAGTTTCTAATCGGCAAGTGAAACAAATCTTAGAGAAGGTGGTCGGGACCAATAGGAAAGATTGAGCTATGAAGCTCGATGATGTTTTATAGGGGTTCCGAACTTCATACAAGACTGTGCTAGGAATGTCACCTTATCAAATCGTCTATGGAAAACCATGGCACTTACCCGTAGAGATTCAGCGTAAGTCTTTTTGGGCAGTGAGAAGTGTTAGATTGTATACTAAAAGCCTAGCTTTTGTATTGCACAATGTTTTAACAATTTTATTTGAAATGAGAATCATTTGATCAAACGTTTTTGCATATTATAAATTGTTTATTTATATGTTTGTGCAAAAGTCCATTTACTTTATACAATAAATAATATGTTGTGCAACAACACGCAGAAGATCATATTATCGGTTTCCTTATAAAGTATAAACAGATGTTCACAACCGAGATAGACGGGGACTATCTATCGGAATGGTTATAGTGTGATTTGATATTAGTTTGTCTTGACTATAGAATCACATTAGTGCACCTTGTGTGTATTGAGCGGGACCGCTTGAGATCGATCGACTTGTACTGTCTATATAGGAGAACTTGATCTCAGTTATTATGGATGTTCGTGCTCTTAATCCCTATACAATGACCTCGACACGTAAGGCAGTATATATTTCTTTGATTCATCAATGGGTGAGATTTACATGTATTAAATCAACAAACTCGGTGAGTTTGAAAGTAGTGCTATCTCTATGGTGTGCTGTTGATTGTAGAAGGAATCTATGTCCGACATAGGTTGATGATGTCCCCTTGAGGAGCTCATAAGGTTTATCATGTAAATCTTGCAAGTGGATTAATTCCAGCATTATAATAAGGTTAAGTGCTACTACTCTCGGATGAGATATTAATTAATGGAGTTGTCAGTAATTTAATTAATTAATGGACATTGTATATCTTAAACATGAGGAGACTGTCGGGCTCATAATAAGAAGGAGCCCAAAATGTAATTTTGGGATTGAAAGGCAGTGCAGTAATAATATTTTGTGGACTATATTATTATTATTGGACTTAAGTATAAGCTTTGGGCTAAGCTTGGATACTTAAGCCCAATGGAGTCCCAACCCAATTTTTCCTCCTGGTCCCTGCTGTAGCCCAATAAATAAGTCATCTCAGTTTCCTGGAACCCTAAGCCTGCGCCTCTTTTGACGTAAAGAATGGAGAGAAGCAGATTGAGAAATCTTGAAGATTGTTGCCCACACAACATCAGGATTGGACTTGGGTCATACAATAGAAGATCAAAAGGTAGTTCTCTCCAACTATTCATCCTCTACATCAACAATGAAGAAAGTTAAACTTTAATCATTGCTTCCGCTGTTATTATTTGCTTGAATTCCTAACGGATCATGCTGAGCCAAATGACCGATTGCCAACAATTGGTATTAGAGTGTTGGTTTTGTGGTGAAACATGAACCGTAAGGTCAGGGTTAATGTGATTATAGGATATGGATGTAATCGCATGTTTTTTGTTCTTTATGTGATTCAATTATCGCATGATAGAAAACATGGTATATGTGTTATTATCCATAAAACCCTATTTAATTATATCACCTACACACACACGAGTGATGGTTGATGGTGGCGACTGGTTTTATATGTCTGCACGGTGGCGTCGATGGAGTCTGCAAGGCAAGCCTAGGCGCGACTGAACGAAGACAGTTGACTGCACATGGTTGATCAACTGGCGATGGCATCTGGTGTAAGGCGATGGGATCCATGCCAGGCACAACGCTTGTTTGCTGGAGAAAATCAGATAGCAGGCCAAGCAGATGACCAGGAAGATGGCACGGTGCCATGCTCGACACGACGCCCAGTTAATGAAAGGAACCAGACGCGGCGCTCCTTTTGCGATGGAAAATAAGCGGATGCTGCCCGTCCTGGTGCCTTACCGGGCGAGATAATGAGACAATGGCTGTAGCGGCGACTCCAGCCCACGACGATGGATGGCAAGTCAAAGGCTGGCGGCTGCGAACTGGTGATCTGGGAGGATCAGACGGGCTTCTGAGCGAGTCTGATGTTACATCCGAGTGCGATCAGATGGGTTCCGGGCGAGTCCCCTGGTGATTCCGAGCGAGTCATAGTCTGCGTCCGAGCGTAGTGTGTTTAATGTGCAGAGCCTCGCACGGCAGATGCCTCGCGTGAGTGGTCGCAGTCGGGCGCGCTGGTTGGAAGGACGGCAGATGGCTGGCGGTCGTTGTCGGATGAGCTGGAGGATGTTCGGCAGATTGCTGTTGGTCGTTGTCGGGCACGTTGGATCATTGCACGGCGGTGGGCTGACGGCACTTCCGCCGAGAGCAGCGGCCACCAAGTCATGCCGGTAAACGATGGCACTGCGGAATGAAATTGTAGGGTTGAGTTTCTTCCAGCTGACGTGTTTTGGCAGACGACGGTATAATATACAGATAGCTGTATGTGGGCTGGATATGTGGGCTTGGTGGACTTAATTTCTTAAGTTTGATAATGGGCTGTGCATAATGGGCAGTGGAAAATGGGCTTATTTAATTTATTAATGGGCTGCTCAATTTGTGCTTATTTTACTCTTGGGGCCAGCTGGGCCCAATTTCATGATTCCTCCATATTTGCATTAATTCATAATATATAACTTGTTTAATTATTTTATTTGATGATTAATTATTATATATGTGGCATGTTCTATGTGATTTATTTTTTTAAATTACTTAAAATAGAAGCATGCTAGGATGTATATTTTATTATTAAATATTATATGCATGTTAAAAACTCTCGGTGTTTAAATAAATAAGTGGGAGAGGGGATTGGTAAATAATTCACACGGCCTCCATTATTGGTTTGTAAGTGATATGAGTAAACATGCGTGTTGGCAATAGGCCTTCCTCCACAACGGATGGGTCTATTCAAGGATCACTGTTACAAACTTCTTTATGATGATCGTAGGAAGTTATCCAAGCGCGTGTGTACTTCTCCAACTGTAAGGCACATAAGCTTGCGCAATGGACTTGGGGTCAAATAATGGTGTACACTTAGGTGTAAATAATAAGTATTCTCCCCAACGGAGTCACTGCTATTATTTACATGGCTAAAAAGGAACCGACTATTAATTATTTTATCATAAAGTTAGGTTGATAAATGAAATTGATGGGTAAAACATTCTCTTGTAAATGTTTGGGTTTGTATACGTCCACACTAACGTGGCATACAAATTCATGGTGCTTGAGATGTTGGTAAATTTTATTTTATATTATTTTGATGGATTCAATATAAATTGATAAATTCGAAGTGTTTGACCTAATTATTTATTTATGATTCTCAGGATTTTCAAATGACACTCAACTCACTTTCTGTCATACTTAAAGAACACAAACTTACTGACACTAATTTTGTTGACTGGAAACAGAACATGGATATTGTTTTAACTGCTGAAGATTATATCTTTGTTCTCACTGAGGAATGTCCTCCGTCACCTAATGATGACTCTACCGAAGAGCAAAGAGTTACTTATAATAGGTGGGTCAAAGCTGATAGGATGCTAAGTGCTATATTTTGGCTTCTATGTCAAATGTGCTTCAAACTCAGCATCAAGCTATGACCACAACATATGATATGATGCATAATCATATGGAACTCTTCGGGCATCAGAGTCGTCTTGCTAGGTCGAAGGGCATGTCTATTCTAATGAACACCAAAATGGCTGAGGGCACTTCCGTAAGGGAACATGTCCTTTGGATGATGGGCCAGCTCAATGAGTTGGAAGTTCTTGGAGTTGAAATCGATGGGGAAACCCAAGTCGATATCATACTCCAAAGCTTGCCTAGGAGTTTTGAGCAGTTTCGCTTGAACTACGGTGAACAAACATTTGTACACGTTGGCGCAACTTCTGACAGAACTTGTGGTGGAGAAAGGATTGTTTCGTAGACCTCCTTAGGTTCATGTTGTTGAAAATGCTTCTCATCCTAGGCTGAAAGACGGTAGGAATAAGAAGAAGCAAGGAAATTCAGCACCGATGAACCAAGTGAAAGCAAAGGCTGGTGCGGTCAAGAAGCCTAAAGGCAAGTGCTTCAAATGCAAGCAGCCGGGACACTACAAGGCTGACTGCCCTCTTCTGAAGGGGAACATGAATGGTAAGTCATATACTGGTTGTTGAATCGTGTTTAGCGACTGTATCTGCTGACACTTGGTGTGTAGATACGGGAGTCACTGACTATGTCTGCAATTCTTTGCAGGGGTTCCACCAAACCCGACAGCTTAGTGATGGGGAGGTTACCATACTCATGGGGAATGCTACAAGAGTAACAGTTAAGAGAAAAGAACCTTCTAAAATGAACCAAACATATCTTTGGCATCTAAGACTAGGTCATATTAACTTGAGTAGGATTCAAAGGTTGATAGCTGATGGACCTCAGAGTTCATTAGTAGTGGAAAATTATCCAACTTGCGAATCCTGCTTGGAAGGAAAAATGACCAAAAGGCATTTTAAGGCAAAGGGGTATAGAGCCAAGGATTTATTGGAGTTGGTTCATTCTGATTTATGTGGTCCTATGTCTGTCCAGGCAAGAGGGGGTTATGAATATTTCATCACTTTCATTGACGATTATTCTAGATACGGATATATTTATTTGATGTGCCGAAAGTCTGAGTGGTTTGATAAATTCAAAGAGTACAAGGCTGATGTGGAAAAACAACTAGGAAAATATATCAAGACACTACGATCTGATCGTGGTGGCGAATACCTCTTGGGAGAGTTTAGAAATTATTTATTAGAGAATGGGATTGAATCCCAATTGTCTGCACCGGGTATACTCTAGCAGAATGGTGTAGCGGAAAGAAGGAATAGGACTCTTATGGAAATGGTAAGATCAATGATGAGTTATTTGGAATTATCAAATTCATTTTGGGGATACGCCTTAGAAACAGCGGCTTACATTCTTAACCTAGTACCTTCTAAATCAGTAGCTTCTACACCCATTGAATTGTGGAGTGAGCGAAAGCCTAGTCAGAAACACTTTTGGATTTGGGGTGCTCTGGCACATGTGTTGAAGACGGATACTGATAAGTTAGAGTCACGTGCGGAAGTTTGTCTGTTTGTAGGATATCCTAAAGGAACGAAGGGTGGTTTTTTTTATAATCCATAGGACCAAAAGGTGATCGTTAGCACGAACGCCAGATTTTTGGAAGAGGATTATGTAATGAACCATAAACCCAAGAGTAAAATTGTTCTAGATGAAGTAAGAGAGGAAACACCAAACATAATACCAACTGTGCAAGAGGATATACCACAGGACACTGCACCGCGTGTCACACCTGATACACAATTTCCTGTGGAGCCTCGTCATAGTGGGAGGGTTGTGAGACAACCGGATAGATTCATGGGATTGGGAGAGTCTTCTAACTTGGTCCCTGGTGAACATGAAATTGACCCGTGGAATTACAAAGAGGCACTGCAAGATAAAGATGCTCAATTATGGCAAAACGCAATAAAATCTGAAATAGAATCCATATATTCTAATCAAGTCCCAACCGATGGTGTAAAAGCTATTGGATGCAAGTGGATCTATAAAAGGAAAAGAGGATCTGATGGTAAGGTGGAAACCTTTAAAGCAAGACTTGTGACTAAAGGATATACTCAGAAAGAAGGAATCAATTATGAGGAAACCTTCTCGCCTGTTGTCATGCTTAAGTCGATCCAGATTCTTTTAATGGATTATGAGGTATGACAAATGGATGTCAAGACAGCTTTCCTGAATGGAAGTCTTGAGGAAAATATCTATATGAAGCAACCAGAAGGATTCATTGCAAAGGGCGAAGAGCATCTTGTATGCAAGCTTAAAAGATCCATTTATAGATTGAAACAAGCTTCAAGATTATGAAACATCCGTTTTGATGTAGTAATCCAGTCATATGGATTTATTCAATGTCTGGATGAATCTTGTGTGTACAAGAAGTGTGACGGAAACATAGTGGTATTTCTTGTACTCTACGTGGATGATATTCTACTCATTGGAAACAATGTAAAGGTATTGTCAGGCGTAAGGGTATGGCTATCCAAGCAGTTTGAGATGAAGGACTTAGGAGAAGCCAGACACATTATTGGGATCAAATTAATAAGGGATCGCAAGAAAAGAATGTTGTGCTTATCCCAAGCTTCATATATTGATACAATCCTGACTCGTTTCAGCATGCAAGATTGCTTCCTAGTTATTAAAAGATAGAAAACAAGAGCTCATTAGCAACATTAACAACAGGTCGATAGCTACAATAGAAACTGAAAGGATACCGTTCAGGCTTCCCACCCTTCACTCACTGATAGATAGATCCTTACATTCCATATTAAGGAAAGAAGTGAACAACAATAGCTACAGATTAACTACACAGATTTAGCAATAGTTCGGTAGCAACAATAGGATTGGTAAAGCATCCTACGCTCGGGCTTATTACCCAATAATCCCTCACTAAAACATTAGCTGCTTAAGATCCCTATGAACTAGAATAGTAAAGGAAACAGTAACTACACTTGAAGAAGAGATTAGCTACAAAGACAGATCTAGCTACATCCGCTTTAGCAACAGTAGATACTGGAAACAATAGAAAGGATATTGATCGGGCATCTCACCCGAGATTCCCTCTCTTACTTTCAGGTAAATGCTTCAAGTCCCCATTTCTATCTTCAAGGTATGTCCGCCATATCCTTTCTTCGCGGTTAGATGTATACCTTTATCCTTTATGGTGGTGGTTTCATCGACTCCGACCATGTTCATCTTTGGACTTCGAGTTCCATAATCGCTAAGACGTAGAGTATTTAAATCTGCCTTAGCTCTATACATGTACGGGTGGTCCGGGTACCCCAGAACTTCAGATAAGAAGGAATAGGGGATAAGTTCTCAAGAAATCTCTTAAGAGAAGTGGAGGAGGTTTAAAGTGGAGTTCTTCAATGAGCATTGGCTCAGATACGCATTATAAAAAAAGTCCTTTCTAAAACTGCTACTAGAAGGAATTCCAATCTTTGACCTTTAGTCCTCTATTTAGGATGCGGCTAAAATCGTCAGTAGAATAGCTACTTTTCATCCTGTTAAAGGAGGCATCCCTTGAAGATATCTCGTGTGATTTATTTATATCCAATCGCTCAAAGGAAGGTGCCAACCCGGCTAAGCGCCATCTGAAGGCTAGGCTTACAACAGCATAGACAATTAGTATCGACATCCCAATCCGTTGAAGGAAAGGGATCAATCTATCCTGCATTCACTCAAAAGTAAGAGTACGCCGATGTAGCTATTCTTAATTGCTCTACCACTCGCTCACTTCCCTAAGTTCGCTATGTTTCCCTGTAAGAAAAGATAGAGTACCCTGTCTTAACTCACCGGCGGGATTAAGAGTATCCCATCCATGTTCAAAGAACAGATGCAGCTAACCAACAGGCAACAAAACGAGATGAGGACATCGAGTGAGTGATCCTGCAGTAACTCCGGGGTATCAATCCCCATTATGAGATCCAGGCAGAGTTCTTATTCTATTTCCAAATCGGTTATTTATTATTATTCCATTCGATTCAACTAATCTTCTGCTTTCTATGCTTTGCTGTTCAAGCCTTGTTCTCTATTTCCCGTAAGGAAGGACTGACATTGGCAGGAGATTCACGCTTTCAACAGTAGTAGCAGCATTCCCGGTCTACGGATCTGTCTCCCTGCTCCCTTTTGACTCGTAGCGCTCTCTTCAGTCTGATTGTCCTGTAGAGCTTGTGCCTCTTGTTCTTCTATTATAGCTTTATTCCAAGGGTTAATCATGGACTCTCTTACCTATCTTTCTTGATATTGATGATTTACCAGTGGGTTTTCTTCTTTTAACCGGCGTGCTTCCAGTTCTGAAGACGAGCATTGGAGTCAACGTAAGGTTTTCTACCTTTCAGACATGGAATACCTCTATCTAAGGAGATGTGTCCTAAGACACAGCAGGAAATAGAGGCAATGAAGTTGGTCCCTTATGTTTCGGCAGTAGGAAGCCTCATGTATGCTATGCTATGTACGAGACCGGATATCTGTTATGTCGTGGGCATGGTCAGTAGGTATCAAAGTAATCCAGGACAAGGGCATTGGACTGCAGTAAATCATATTTTGAAGTACCTGCGAAAGAATAGGGATTATGTGTTGGTTTACCGGGCAGATACTTTGTTATCTTTGGGTTATACTGATTCGGATTTCCAGTCAGATAGGGATGCTAGTAAATCCACCTCGGGTTATGTGTATACTCTTGGAGGAGCCATAATATGGAGGAGTGTAAAGTAGAAATGCGTTGCGGACTCCAACATAGAAGCTGAATATGTAGCAGCCTCTGAGGCAGCTAAAGAAGCAGTATGACTCAGAAACTTCTTAATGGACTTGGATGTGATTCTTGGTTTGCCCAAAGCTATCACAATTTATTGTGATAACAGTGGTGCAGTAGCAAACTCGAAGGAACCACGAGCCCATAAGAGGAGTAAACACATTGAGCGCAAGTACCACCTGATACGAGACATCGTTAAAATAGAGAGGTCGTTGTTGCTAAGATTGCATCAGAGGATAACCTGGCGGATCCTTTTACTAAGAGCCTTCTAGCGAAAGCGTTCGATGGGCATGTAGAAGGAATAGGGATTAGATACGTGTCAGCAGATATGGCAGCGTAGTCTTTTAGTATAAGTGGGAGATTGTTAGATTGTATACTAAAAGTCTAGCTTTTGTATTGAACAATGTTTTAGTATAAATAGATTCTCACAATCGAGATAGACGGGGACTATCTATCGGAATAGTTGTAGTGTGATTTGGCATTAGTTTGTCTTGACTATAGAATCACATTAGTGCACCTTGTGTGTATTGAGCAGGACCGCTTGAGATCGTTCGACTTGTACTGTCTATATAGGAGAACTTGATCTCAATTATTATGGATGTTCGTGCTCTTAATCCCTATACAATAACCTCGACACGTAAGGCAGTATATATTTCTTTGATTCATCAATGGGTGAGATTTACATGTATTAAATCAACAAACTCGGTGAGTTGAGAAGTAGTGTTATCTCTATGGTGTGTTGTTGATTGTAGAAGGAATCCATGTCCGACATAGGTTGATGATGTCCCCTTGAGGAGCTCTTAAGGTTTATCATGTAAATTTTGCAAGTGGATTAATTCCGGCATGATAATAAGGTTCGGTGGTACTACTCTCGGATGAGATATTAATTAATGGAGTTGTTAGTAACTTAATTAATTAATGAATATTGTATATCTTAAACATGGGGAGACTGTCGGGCTCATAATAAGAAGGAGCCCAAAACGTAATTTTGGGATTGGAAAGGCAGTGCAGTAATAATATTTTAGTGGACTATATTATTATTATTGGACTTAAGTATAAACTTTGGGCTAAGTTTGAATACTTAAGCCAATGGAGGCCCACCCCTAAGCCTGCGCCTCTTCTGACGTAAAGAAGGGAGAGAAGCAGGTTGAGAAATCCTGAAGATTGTTACCCACACAACATCAGGATTGGACTTGGGTCATACAGAAGAAGATCAAGAGGTAGTTCTCTGCAACTATTCATCCTCTACATCAACCCTGAAGAAAGGTAAACTTTAATCATTACTTCCGCTGTTATTGTTTACTTGTATTCCTAATGGATCACGCTGAGCCAAATGATCGATTGCCAACAAAAAGTTTGAATTTATCCATTAAGGAGGTTAAGGACTTAAGGTTGACTCACATCAATCAATTGGATGAGTTTAGAAGTCAAGCTTCTAAGAACTCGGTGATCTATAATGAGATAATGAAGAAATGACATGATTCAAAGATCACTTTCAAGGAGTTCAAGGAAGGAGATGAAGTACTACTCTTTAACTCTCGATTGAAGCATTTTTGCATGAAAATTAAAATCGAAGTGGATGGGACCGTTCATCATACATAGAGACTGCGGAGGGAGGAGTTTTGAGATCATGGATAAAGACGGAGACATCATAGCGGCGAATGGGCATTAATTGAAGCACTTTAAGTAGCCGGATGATGCTTGCGTTGTCTTTGAAGATACCTTGCATTGATGTGGTACAGTCGTGACTCTCCAACGTTAAACATGAGCGCCTGTTGGGGGCTTACCCTCCTGTTTATTGTTTTTTATTTCGTGTGCGTAAGAAATTTTTATAATTGCGGTGCTAACTAATCGGCAATTACATCTCTTTGCAAACTTAGTTTCGACTATGTTTCTACTAAGTTTGGGTGGTGTGATGTTCTTACCTCATTGTAGTATCAAGACTATAATCTTTTCTAAGTAATGTTTGCTATGGGAGTTGATTTTTTGCGGTATATTAAAACTTTAACCGGTTTTGATGTATCGATTTTTTTGTAATTTGCCTAGTGTTCAGTGGTGTTTTGTTTATAGTGTGAGCGGAGTAGTGTACACTTAATTTTAAAGTCTAATTAGTGGTTCTCTAGCTATTGTTTTGGTTTCATATGAGGATTAATGTTTTTGTTGAGTCTGAGTTTTACAGGGGATGAAGAAATCATGAGAATTCAGAGCGTTGGAAGGCCGCTCGACCAAAAGTGAGCAGCTTGACCAAGTCATTGAGGTCGAGCGGAGGTCGAGTGGACCACTGTAAGATGGATCCTGGAATTTCAGAGCACAGAGAGTCCGCTCGACCAAAAGTGAGCCGCTCGACAATATAATTGTAGGCGTTCGATTATTTGGTTAACGTGAACCGTTAAGATTCCATATGTTTCTAAAAGTCAGCAGAAGCAGGAAAACAAGAAATGTATTACCTTTCACCAGGGTATGTTGAAGACGATGAATTCTCACCACCAGCCTACGCAGCCTCACTGTTTTGGGCATAACTCTCTCATCCGATGTCGAATTTGAGTGACCTACACGCCAAAACGATCCTCTTCCGTGGCTTTCCATCAGTATATCACACATCTTATTTTGAAGTCTTTACTATTTTATAAAAATCGTAGAAAGTGGCGGACAGCAGCAACAAACAACCTTCCAGTCTTCTACTCTATTCCCAAGTCCAATCTCGACGTCGTGTGGGCGACGATTTTCGAGATCTTCTCATTCTGCTGTTCCCTCACCCTCCTCACAGTGTTAGGCGTGATTAATCTCATATATTAGGGTTTCTGGACAGCTGAGATGACTTATATATGAGCTACAACAGGGACCAGGAGGAGAAATTAGAGTTGGACCTCCATTGAGCTTAAGTATCCAAGCTTAGCCCAAAGCTTATACTTAAGTCCAATAATAATAATAATATATATCACTAAAATATTATTACTGCACTACCGTTCTAATCCCATAATTACGTTATGGGCTCCTTCTTATTATTAGCCCGTTAGTCTCCCCATGTTTAAGATATACAATGCCCATTAATTAATTAAGTTACTGACAACTCCATTAATTAATATCTCATCCGAGAGTAGTACCACTCAACCTCATTATCATGCCAAAATAAATCCACCTGCAAGGTTTACATGATAATCCTTATGAGCTCCTCAAGGAGACATCATCAACCTATAACAGACACAGATTTCTTCTACAATCAACAGCACACCGTAGAGATAACACTATTTTCTAACTCACCGAGTTTGTTGATTTAATTACA
Organism: Pogostemon cablin; assembly: GCA_023678885.1. NCBI lineage: Eukaryota > Viridiplantae > Streptophyta > Magnoliopsida > Lamiales > Lamiaceae > Pogostemon > Pogostemon cablin. The sequence continues at coordinate 16,242,406 of CM042980.1, read as the reverse complement.
TGTAAATCTCACCCACTGATAAATCAAAGAAATACATACTGCCTTACGTGTCGTGGTTATTGCAGAGGGATTAAGAGCACGAACATCCATAATAACAGAGATCAAGTTCTTCTATATAGACAGTACAAGTCGAAAGATCTCAAGCGGTCCTGCTCAATACACACAAAGTGCACTAATGTGATTCTATAGCCAAGACAAGATAATACCAAACCACACTACAACCATCCCGATAGAGAGTCCCCGTCTATCTCGATTGTGAACATCTGTTTATACTTTATAAGGAAACTGATAATATGATCTTCAGCGTGTTGTACTACAACATATTATCTACAGTATAAAGTAAGTGGACTATTGCATCAAACATATAAATAAATTATAAAACACAATCATTTGATCATATGATCCTCATTTCAAATAAATTGTTATAACATTATTCATACTAAAACTAGACTTTTAGTATACAATCCAATAATCTCCCACTTATACTAAAAGACTATGTTGTCATGTCTTTCGCCGTACATCTGATTCCCTCTCCCACTACACGACCATCAAAAGCTCTCGCTTTAAGGTCCTTGTAAATGGATTTACTAGGTTATCATCTAATGCAATCTAGGCGACAACAACCTTCCCCTCATCATACGATTTTTCATAATAGGTGGTACTTGCGCTCCATGTATTTAATTGCCTTATGGGCTCGTGATTCCTTCAAGTTTGCAACTGCACCATTATCATCAAAATAAATTGTGATAACCTTAGGCAAACTTAGAAACACTTCAAAGTCCATCATGAAGTTTCTGCAGTCATACAGATACTATGGCTACCTCAGAGGCTCCAATTTATCATATTTCCATGGTGGAGTCCGGAGTCCGAAATATATTTCTATATAACACTCCTCCATATTATGACTCTACTTCCTAAAATTAAACACATAACCTTTGAGGTGGATATACTGTCGTCCCTATCTGATTTGAAAAATCTGAATCTATGTAACTCATAAGAAGTAGTGAATATGTTCGGTAAGTCCACAAATAATTTCTAGTCCTCTTCAGGTACTTCAAAATTATGTGTTGCCACAGTTCAACATTCTTATTTCAGGTTACCTTGATACCCACTGTTCATAACTTTGGCAAAACAGTTATCCATACTCGTGCATAGCATTCATTAGATTAAGCTTCCTTATTCGCCGAAGCATACAGAACCGCTTTCACCACCTTTGTCTTTTTTTGTGGCATAAGACACATTTCCTTAGATAAAGTCACATGCTAAAACGAGTAAGGATCGTATCATCACATGAAGCTTGAGACAAGCGTAACATCCTTTCTTATGATCCGTATTACAGTGATCAAAATGATATTTTTGCTCCTCTTAAGTCCTTCATATCATACCGCTTTATCAACCATACCCATACGCCCGATAATACTCTTTCATTGTCTCCAATTAGCAATATATCATCTACGTACAGTACAAGAAATACCACCACGTTTCCGTCACTATTTTCAGTAAACAAGACATAGCATTGAATAAATCCAAATGCCTGGATTTCCTCATCAAAACGGATGTTTCATGATCTTAAAGCTTGCTTTAGTCCATCGATTATAATATCTTAGTCCAACTAGATTTTTTTTAGAAAGCCCAAAACCTATTTATTTATTTTTATGGCCCAAAAGGCCAGCAATATCTTAGCCCAACTAGATTTTTTTTAGAAAGCCCAAACTTATTTATTTATTTATTTTGTGGCCCAAAGTTTCAGCACACTTAAATGGCCTGATATATAATTATTAAGGCTAAAGTTAAAAAAAGAAAAGAAAAGAAAAGAAATAAGAACGGGAGGAGAAAAACAAAAGAGGGGAAAGAAGAGAGTGAAGAGGAGAAACCCTTGTTGATCAAATTCTCCCTTACAACCCTCATCCTAGGAGGTTTCTAAGTTGTTTTGAGGTAAGTGATGTGTGAATTAAGCTTCCTTCTTCCATGGTTTTGTAATATTGTGGGGTTTTTCTTTTTGGTATGTGGGTAATTCGCAGACTGTTCGAACTGATTTTGACATAGCTATTGCCCTTGAAAGTTTGCAAACTTAATTTCTGTACGTAGCTGAACTCGTTAGCTTTCCGTAGCCACTTGAAACGCCTCAATCTGATTATTCTACAATTAGTTATGATTTTTCTCGTAAACTGCCGCTAGCTGGAAAATTTCAGAATTTTATTTCGAATTCAAATTTATTTTCTATCGTTTCGTTTAGTTAACATATTGAAACGGGTTATGTGGGATTGGTAACTGATGTTAAGGAGTTACATGTCATTTTTATTTAATATCGACTCGTCGAACTCAATTAGGATTTGTTTTTAGCAATGAAAGGTGATGTTACCGTTAATAGTTAGTTATATTTGATTTGTCTTTAATTGTTCATCTCCTTTCTAGGTAAAGAACCTTCGACGAAGGGCAAGGGACCGACTTCAGATTCCGGAGAGAGTTAATCACTTCCTTGTGAGTTGATAATTCGGGAACGCCTTCTCTTGTGGGAAGTGTGGACCCTCGATAAATGTGCATTTATTTTAGTTTTAGTTAATTGATAAGAAAATTATTGAGTATTGTGTTATGTGGTAAAGAGCCTGATTGGCTCGATTGTTCTAGTTAGAGTCCTGTTAGCCATTTTAAGAGTATTATTGATTTTAATTTATGTTGAAGAGTCTTGCCGGCTCGATATCTGATAACATTTATTGTGAACTATTTGAGAATTGATTTCTGGTTATTCTTGTGTGCCAATTAAGACTCTAACTTGAGTCGTTATTCATCTTATGATGCATATGCATATGTATGCCTGGTACCAAGGTTAAGTAGCCCGAATTGGTCACGGTTCGGGTGAGTTGGAGCGACATTGATTAAGTTGCCCGAATTGTCGCGGTTCGGGTGAGTTAGAGTGACAACCAAGTTGCCCGTTGCTTGGCAAACCCGGGTGAGTTAGATCTAACGGGGCACCTGTCCATTTGCCAAATACTGATACTCTGGAGGGTGATCGTTAGATAGATCAGTCTATTATATGATCAGTCTATTATAGGCTCAGTCAACGTCACCGGTGTGGGACATGCATGTCATATATGTTTGATCATTTCAAGTATTCACGTCGATATTGAATTGTGAACTTTAGCACTTGGCGTGTTGAGAAAGAATATTAATGTGCATTTTATCTACAGTAATGGTGACGGGCTTGGACTGTCACTCGACGGAGAGCTCAGTTCGGGGAGGATATTGACTACCCACGCGTCTTTTATGTGATAACATGTTTAAACTAATTGTGTTATTTGATAAATGTTCACTAAGGTTTTTATTTTCATTAATATGTATACTGAATGAGAAATTGTTATTGTGGGACGAAATGTTGGATTTTATGTTATGAACCGCGAGTGGGAATACATGCTTCGTATAAGGGTCAGGGTGACCGGCTTATCACCTCACTGAGCTAGTGGTTTTGTTCACCCCCATCATTATTTCCTTTTCAGGCTATTGATATCGTTTAGGTTGGAAGTTTGCCTATCGTTTGCTCGTCATCTAATCAGTGTTTTGAGTACTTTCTCTTTTATGTAAATTGACGGATTCATTGGCGAGATTGTATAGTTTATATTTGGTGACCTCCTTGATGTTCTTTTTGTACCTTCGCGATGTTATATCGTTCATGTATATTTTCTTTAAACTAAATTACACCGTTGTATTTTGTACCTTTTTAAATCCTTGTTGATACTTTATGAGATGATGTCCTCGGGTTGTACCTGTTGTTATCAGTTGTTCAGTTCTACAGGTACTTGATATCAAGCCTTACGTTTTCTATATACTTTGTGGAGTGGAATGCACCCATTCCACGAAATTTATGGTTAACGTGGCGGTTGTCGCATTCTGTCTGGGTCGGGGCGTGACAACTTTCTTGGTATCAGAGCCTGGTTTTATGATTCTCATTCTTTTTGAGTCGAGCCAATGGGTCCAACTTTGTTTCTATGTCATCCTAAGTTATCGTATTGCCTTGATGTTGACCTTGCATTTTCTTTCCTTTCTTCCTTTCAGTCATTATGGCACCTCCAGTTCGTCGTCGAGGTCGAGGGCACGCTCCTCGTGATCCTCCGAGTCCTCTACTCTCTTCTGATCCTCTTGGACCTCGAGGACATGTTTCTTCTGATCATGTCATTCCTTCGACGGTTACGGACCCTATCAATTCTGATCATAGGGTGCCAGTTTTCCAAGTAGAGCAACCACGGGCCCAGTTGCTGGTTGAGCACATGATGACACCGGAGCAGTACCAATTGTATTATGATCACATTCGAATACATGGTGTTCCACCACCTACAACGGCTCATACGACTACGACTGTCACTGAAGAGATTCTTCGTGCTAATGAACCGATTCGACCTACAACTAATGTACCAGTTTTTACTTCAGAAATGGCTTTAGGAGGTTCTACTTCTCGAGGTGCACTTTTTATACCTGATTTGGTGAAAGCAGTTGAAAACATGGGGACTTCGAAATTTGACTGTGCAAGAGATGCTTCTAAAGCCGAGGCATGGTTAAAGGAGATTATAGAGACCTTTGACACCTTGATGATTGAAGAATGTTATCGTGTGGTCATTGCGATCAAGCTGTTAGGCCCAGATGCACGGCGATGGTGGCAGAATCTAAAAGAGACATCTTCGGTTACTATTACGTGGGCTATCTTTGTGGAACGATTCAAAGATCGATACTTCTCTCAGTACATCAAGGATCAGAAGAGAAAGGAGCTCTTCAACCTCTTTCAAGGCATTATGTCGGTCGTGGAGTAAGAAAGAAAATTTTTGAAATTGCGAGAATTCGCTCATGAGTCATATACGACGAGAGACTTATGCAAGAGATTTGAAGATGGTCTTAACTTAAATATTCTAGATCGCATCAAGTCTGGAGACAAGTACGAGAGTCTTGACGATCTTGTAGAAGAAGCCCTGAGGGTAGAAAGTTTAGTTCAGGCGAGACATAAGCTTGCATAACGATCTCAAAAGAAAATGCAAGGGAGCGCATTCCAGGAAATGCATCGAATGTGTATAGGGGTGTGGGATCTTCGCGTGGCGCACCAAGTTCGGTATCTATTAGTGCCAGAATTGCTTAAAATATCACGATGGTCCCTATAAGGCTTCTCAAGTATGTTTTCAGTGTCGACAGCCGAGGCATATGCGAAGTTCTCTTCCTCAGCTTATGGGAGTAAGCAGTCAGTGTTCTGGTCTGCTTCATGGTAAACTAACATATTCTACACCCAGAGATACTCGATCTGCAGTTACCAGAGTGTCCGATGCTTCAAGCGGCCCTAGTACTCAATCACCTATGCAAGGAAGAAAGCAAACTAGAGTATTTCATATTTCCCAGGAAGAGGCTCGCTCAGATCCGAAGGTTGTGACAGGTAATTTATAATCTGAGTATTTTCACATGCTAGATCTAACCTCGCCTTGTTATGCCACTTGATTACGAATAAAACATTCGTAAGAAATTCTATCTTTCCGAATTTTTAAATCACAATCTCACCTAATATTGCTTCTTTAAGCCATGTGTTTGTGGGAGACCATCAGGTCTACGCTTTATTTAACTCAGGTTCTGATAGGTCTTATATCCGGGAAGATCTTACGGCGATCTTAGATTATCATATCTCTCATTTGTCATCTGGAATCATCGTTCATACCCCTCTTGGAGATCGTCTAATTCGTGATTCGGTATTCCTTGGTTGTCCATTGAAGATCAAAGATGTCATTCTAGAGGCTGAATTGATACCATTGCCTTTGATTGATCTTGATGTTATTCTTGGCATGAATTGGCTTTCTTCTCATCATGCAATTCTCGACTGCCACGAGAAGCTTGTTATTTTTCGTAGACCAGGATTCTCAGAACTTGTTTTTGAAGGTAAACTTCAAACGAGATCCCTCTCTTTTATTTCAATGTTGACTACGCATAAATTATGCGTAAAGGTTGCGAGACATTCTTGGCATTTGTCATCGATACTTCTCTTTCTGAAACTAAACTAGATGACATCCCGATCGTGAATGAATTTCCTGATCTCTTTCCCGAAGACTTACCAGGACAACCTCCGAATCGAGAGATTGGTTTTTCCATTGACGTACTTCCTGGAATCAAACCTATATCGATTACTCCATATCGAATGTCGCCTGCTGAGCTCAAGGAACTCCAGACACAACTTGGGAAAGTATTGGAGAAGGGGTTCATACGACCTAGCACATCTCCATGGGGTGCTCCAGTTCTTTTTGTCAAGAAGAAAGATGGATCATTTCGCCTATGTGTCAACTACCTCAATTGAACAAGGTGACAATCAAGAACAAATATCCTCTTCTAAGAATCGATGATCTATTTGATCAATTGCAAAGAGCAACTGTGTTCTCAAAAATTGATTTGCGATCTGGTTATCACCAACTCAAGATTAGGGAATCTGATATCCCTAAGTCTGTTTTTCGAACCAGATACGGTCATTATGAATTCTGTGTTATGCCTTTTGGACTCACAAATGCTCCTGCAGCTTTTATGGATCTTATGAATCGAGTCTTTCGGCCGTACTTAGATAAGTTTGTCATCATCTTCATTGATGACATTCTTATTTATTCTAAATTGGACGATGAGCATTCTCATCATCTAAGAATTGCTCTGAACATTCTCAGAGAAAATCAGCTTTATGCTAAATTCTCAAAGGGTGAATTTTGGCTTCGTGAGGTAAGTTTTTTGGGTCATCACATTTCTAAAGAAGGAATCTACGTTGATCCAGTGAAGATTCAAGCTATACTAGATTGGGAGTGTCCAAAGAACGTGACAGAGATTCGTAGTTTTCTGGGATTAGCTGGATATTATCAATGGTGTGTCAAAGACTTTTCGTTATTGGCTTCATCTTTGAGTAAATTGACTCGGAAAGGGGTAAAATTTGAATGGAGTGAAGAATGCGAGGAAGCATTTCAAGAATTGAAAAGACGACCCGTTTCAGCTCCTATTCTTGCTTTGCCAGACCCAGCGATTGGAGAATTTACCATTTATAGCGACGCCTCGAGATAAGGATTAGGATGCGTTCTCATGCAAGAAGGAAAGGTTATTGCCTACGCTTCAAGGCAATTGAAGAAGAACGAAGAAAATTATCCTACACATGATTTAGAGTTGGCTGTGATCGTCTTTGCATTGAAGATCTGGAGGCACTACTGTACGGTACAACTTGTCGGGTTTTCACTGATCACAAGACTTAAAGTATATCACCACACAAAAGGAGCTCAACCTCAGGCAAAGGCGATGGATGGAGTTGATTAGTGACTATGACTTAGTCATCGATTATCATCCTGGCAAGGCGAACGTTGTTGCAGATACTCTGAGTAGAAAGTCTTCTACCTCACTTGCTTCGATTCAATCTTTTTATCTTCCTATGTTGGAGCAATTTAAATCTTTACACATTTCGCTCGATTGTGAAAAGTCTAATGATTCTGCCTTAATCGCCAAATTCGAGGTTAGACATACCTTGTTCGAGCAAATTCGAGAAAGACAATCACACGATGTTCATTTACAACAGAAGATGGTGAAGCTAAATCAAGGAAAAGAAACAGAATTTTAAATTCCGGATGATGGACTTCTTACTTTTAAAAATCGTGTTTGTGTTCCATCAGAACTTGATATTCGTAGAGCTATTCTTGAGGAAGCCCATTCTTCAGCCTATGCTATGCATCCTGGTAGTACCAAAATGTACAGAACACTTCAGGAGCATTATTGGTGGCCAGGTATGAAACGGGACATTGCTGAATTTGTATCAAAGTGCTTATCATGCCAACAGATTAAAGCGGAACACCAAAAACCAGCTGGCATGCTTCAACCACTACCTATTCCTGAGTGGAAATGGGAAAACGTCACAATGGATTTTGTTTCTGGTTTACCTCGAACCCAAAAGGGTCATGACTCAATTTGGGTCATTGTCGATCGTCTGACGAAATCGGCAAATTTCCTTCCAGTGCATACCAACGAATCTTTAGAGAAACTTGACAAGTTATATGTCGATGAGATCGTGAGATTGCACGGAGTACCAGTGTCAATCATATCTGATCGTGATCCAAGATTCACTTCCCCTTTTTGGCCTAGTCTGCAGAAAGCGCTAGGTACAAAATTACTATTCAGTACCTCTTTTCATCCACAGACTGATGGACAGTCAGAGAGAACTATACAGACACCAGAAGACATGCTACGTGCAGTGGTGTTGAATTTGGGAAGTAGCTGGGATAAGTACGTGACTTTGGTGGAGTTTGCTTATAACAACAGTTATCATTCAAGCATTGAAATGCCCCCGTACGAAGCTCTGTATGGCCGGAAGTGTCGAACACCGCTCTTTTGGGATGAGGTTGGCGAGAGACAAATCGAACAAGTAGAGCTTATCGAAGATGCGAAGGCAAAAATACAACTTATTCGAGACAGACTTAAGGCAGCGCAAGATCGACAGAAAAGTTACGTAGATAATAGGAGGCGTGATTTGGAGTTTAATGAATGTGACAAAGTTTTTCTGAAAGTTTCTCCATGGAAGGGCTTATTGCGATTCCACCATCGAGGAAAGTTGAGTCCAAGGTATATTGGCCCATTTACGATCGTGCAAAGGATTAATCGTGTCGCGTATCGACTTGAGCTACCATCGGAATTGTCGAAGATTCACAATGTCTTCTATGTCTCTATGCTTAGAAAATATGAACCAGATCCTTCGCCCGTGCTCAAATATCCCCTAGTTGTATTAAAGAAAAATCTATCGTACGAAGTACAACCAGTTCAAATTGTAGATCGCCGAGAAAATGCTTCGTAACAAATTCTTATGGTGAGAGTTCTATGGAGAAGTGATCAAATTGAAGAAGAAACATGGGAACCAGAGTCAGTCATGCGTCAACAACATCCAAATCTCATTTCATCTCTAGGTACGTTTATGTTTCGAGGACGAAACTTTTTAGAGGAGGGGATACTTTATAATATCTTAGTCCAACTAGATTTTTTTTAGAAAGCCCAAAACCTATTTATTTATTTTTATGGCCCAAAAGGTCAGCCATATCTTAGCCCAACTAGATTTTTTTTTAGAAAGCCCAAACTTATTTATTTATTTATTTTGTGGCTCAAAGTTTCAGCCCACTTAAATGGCCTGATATATAATTATTAAGGCTAAAGTTAAAAAAAAGAAAAGAAAAGAAAGAAGAACGGGAGGAGAAAAACAAAAGAGGGGAAAGAAGAGAGTGAAGAGGAGAAACCCTTGTTGATCAAATTCTCCCTTACAACCCTCATCCTAGGTGGTTTCTAAGTTGTTTTGAGGTAAATGATGTGTGAATTAAGCTTCCTTCTTCCATGATTTTGTAATTTTGTGGGTTTTTCTTTTTGGCATGTGGGTAATTCGCAGACTAATCGAACTGATTTTGACATAGCTATTGCCCTTGAAAGTTTTCAAACTTAATTATTGTACGTAGCTGAACTCGTTAGCTTTCCGTAGCCACTTGAAATGCCTTAATCCGATTATTCTACAATTAGTTATAATTTTTCTCGTAAACTGCCGCTAGCTGAAAAATTTCAGAATTTTTATGTCGATTTCAAATTTATTTTCTATCGTTTCGTTTAGTTAACGTATTGAAACGGGTTATGTGGGATTGGGAACTGACGTTAAGGAGTTACATGTCATTTTTATTTAATATCGACTCATTCGAACTCGATTAGGATTTATTTTTAGCAATGAAATGTGATGTTACCACTAATAGTTAGTTATATTTGATTTGTCTTTAATTGTTCATCTCCTTTCTAGGTAAAGAACCTTCGACGAAGGGCAAGGGACCGACTTCAGATTCCGGAGAGAGTTAATCACTTCCTTGTGAGTTGATAATTCGGGAACGCCTTCTCTTGTAGGAAGTGTGGACCCTCGATAAATGTGCATTTATTTTAGTTTTAGTTAATTGATAAGAAAATTATTGGGTATTGTGTTATGTGGTAAAGAGTCTGATTAGCTCGATTGCTCTAGTTAGAGTCCTGTTAGCCATTTTATGAGTATTATTGATTTTAACTTATGTTGAAGAGTCTTGCCGGCTCGATATCTGATAGCATTTATTGTGAACTATTTGAGAATTGATTTCTGGTTATTCTTATGTGCCAATTAAGACTCCAACTTGAGTCGTTATTCATCTTATGATGCATATGCATATGTATGCCAGGTACCAAGGTTATGTAGCCCGAATTGGTCATGGTTCGGGTGAGTTGGAGCGACATTGATTAAGTAGCCCGAATTGTCGCGGTTCGGGTGAGTTAGAGTGACAACCAAGTTGCCTGTGGCTTGGCAAACCCGGGTGAGTTAGATCAACGGGGCACCTGTCCATTTGCCAAATACTGATACTCTGGAGGGTGATCGTTAGATGGATCAGTCTATTATAGGCTCATTCAACGTCACTGGTGTGGGACATGCATATCATATATGTTTGATCATTTCAAGTATTCACGTCGATATTGAATTGTGAACTTTAGCACTTAGCGTGTTGAGAAAGAATATTAATGTGCATTTTATCTAGAGTAACGGTGACGGGCTTGGACTGTCTCTCGACGGAGAGCTCAGTTCGAGGAGGATATTGACTACCCACGCGTCTTTTATGTGATAACATGTTGTTTGAACGAATTTTGTTATTCGATAAATGTGCACAAAGGTTTTTATTTTCATTAATATTATACTGTGTGAGAAATTGTTATTGTGGGACGAAATGTTAGATTTTATGTTATGAACCGCGAGTGGGAATACATGCTTCGTATAAGGGTCGGGGTGACTGGCTTATCACCTCACTGAGCTAGTGGTTTTGCTCACCCCCATCGTTATTTCCTTTTCAGGCTGTTGATATCGTTTTGGTTGGAGGTTTGCCTATCGTTTGCTCGTCATCCAATCAGTGTTTTGGGTACTTTCTCTATTATGTAAATTGACAGATTCATTGGCGAGATTATATAGTTTATATTTGGTGACCCCCTTGATGTTCTTTTTGTACCTTCCCGATGTTATATCGTTCATGTATATTTTCTTTAAACTAAGTTACACCGTTGTATTTTGTACCTTTGTAAATCCTTGTTGATACTTTATGAGATGATGTCCTCGGGTTGTACCTGTTGTTATCAGTTGTTCAGTTCTAAAGGTACTTGATAGCAAGCCTTACGTTTTCTATATACTTTGTGAAGTGGAGTGCACCCATTCCGCGAAATTTATGGTTAACGTGGCGATTGTCGCATTCTGTCTGGGGTCGGGGCGTGCCAACTTTCTTGGTATCAGAACCTGGTTTTATGATTCTCATTCTTTTTGAGTCGAGCCAATGGGTCCAACTTTGTTTCTATGTCATCCTAAGGTATCGTATTGTCTTGATATTGACCTTGCATTTTCTTTCCTTTCTTCCTTTCAGTCATTATGGCACCTCCAGTTCGTCGTCGAGGTCGAGGACACGCTCCTCGTGATCCTTCGAGTCCTCTACTCTCTTCTGTTCCACTTGGACCTCGAGGACATGTTTCTTCTGATCATGCCATTCCTCTGACGATTAAGGACCCCCTATCAATTCTGATCATATGGTGCCGATTTTCCAGGTAGAGCAACCACGGGCCCAGTTGCGGGTTGAGAATATGATGACAGCAGAGCAGTACCAATTGTATTATGATCACATTCGAATACATGGTGTTCCACCACCTACAATGGCTCATACGACTACGACTGTCACTGAAGAGGTTCTTCGTGCTAATGAACCGATTCGACCTACAACTAATGTACCAGTTTTTACTCCAGAAATGACTTTAGGAGGTTCTACTTCTCGAGGTGCACTTTTTATACCTGATTTGGTGAAAGCAGTTGAAAACATGGGAACTTCGAAATTTGACGGTGCAAGAGATGTTTCTAAAGCGGGGGCATGGTTAAAGGAGATTACAGAGACCTTTGACACCTTGATGATTGAAGAATGTTATCGTGTGGTCATTGCGACCAAGCTGTTAGGCCCAGATGCACGATGATGGTGGCAGAATCTAAAAGAGACATCTTCGGTTACTATTACGTGGGCTATCTTTGTGGAAAGATTCAAAGATCGATACTTCTCACAGTACATCAAGGATCAAAAGAGAAAGGAGTTCTTCAACCTCTTTCAAGGCATTATGTCGGTCGTGGAGTACGAAAGCAAATTTCTGGAATTGCGAGAATTCGCTCCTGAGTCATATATGACGAGAGACTTATGCAAGAGATTTGAAGATGATCTTAACTTAAATATTCGAGATCGCATCAAGTCGGGAGACAAGTACGAGAGTCTTGACGATCTCGTAGAAGAAGCCCTGATGGTAGAAAGTTTAGTTCAGGCGAGACATAAGCTTGCAGAACGATCTCAAAATAAAAGGCAAGGGAGCGCATTTCCAGGAAATGCATCGAAGGTGTATAGGGGTGTGGGATCTTCGCGTGGCGCACCAAGTTCGGTATCTATTAGTTTTCCTCAACCTCGGGAGCAGTTTAGTAGAGGCGGGAGCAATGTCTCGGGATCGGTTGGTGAAAATCGCAAGTGCCAGAATTGCTTAAAATATCACGACGGTCCCTGTAAGGCTCCTCAAGTATGTTTTCAGTGTCGACAGCCAGGTCATATGCGAAGTTCTTGTCCTCAGCTTATGGGAGCGAGCAATCAGTGTTCTGGTCAGCTTCGTGGTAAACTAACATATTCTACAACCAGAGATACTCGATCTGCAGTTTCCAGAGTGCCTGATGCCTCAAGCGGCCCTAGTACTCAATCACCTATGTAAGGAAGGAAGCAAACTAGAGTATTTCATATTTCCCAGGAAGAGGCTCGCTCAGATCCGAAGGTTGTGACAGGTAATTTATAATCTGAGTATTTTCACATGCTAGATCTAACCCCGCCTTGTTATGCCACTTGATTACGAATAAAACATTCGTAAGAAATTCTATCTTTTCGAATTTTTAAATCACAATCTCACCTAATATTGCTTCTTTAGGCCATGTATTTGTGGGAGACCATCAGGTCTACGCTTTATTTGACCCATGTTCTGATAGGTCCTATATCCGGGATGATCTTACTGCGATCTTAGATTATCCTATCACTCATTTGTCACCTGGAATCATCGTTCATACCCCTCTTGGAGAGCGTCTAATTCGTGATACGATATTCCTTGGTTGTCCATTGAAGATTAAAGATGTCATTCTAGAGGCTGAATTGATACTATTGCCTTTGATTGATCTTGATGTTATTCTTGGCATGAATTGGCTTTCTTCTCACCATGCAATTCTCAACTGCCACGAGAAGCTTGTTATTTTTCGTAGACCAGGATTCTCAGAACTTGTTTTTGAAGGTAAACTTCAAACGAGATCCCTCTCTTTTATTTCAATGTTGACTACGCATAAATTATGCGTAAGGGTTGTGAGGCATTCTGGGCATTTGTCATCGATACTTCTCTTTCTGAAACTAAACTAGATGACATCCCGATCGTGAATGAATTTCCTGATCTCTTTCCCAAAGACTTACCAGAACAACCTCCGAATCGAGAGATTGATTTTTCCATTGACGTACTTCTTGGAATCAAACCTATATCGATTACTCCATATCGAATGTCGCCTGCTGAGCTCAAGGAACTCCAGACACAACTTGGGGAATTATTGGAGAAGGGGTTCATACGACCTAGCACATCTCCGTGGGGTGCTCCAGTTCTTTTTGTCAAGAAGAAAGATGGATCATTTCGCCTATGTGTCAACTACCTCAATTGAACAAGGTGACAATCAAGAACAAATATCCTCTTCTAAGAATCGATGATCTATTTGATCAATTGCAAGGAGCAACTGTATTCTCAAAAATTGATTTGCGATCTGGTTATCACCAACTCAAGATTAGGGAATCTGATATCCCTAAATCTGTTTTTCGAACCAGATACGGTCATTATTAATTATGTGTTATGCCTTTTGGACTCACAAATGCTCCTGCAGCTTTTATGGATCTTATGAATCAGGTCTTTCGGCCGTACTTAGATAAGTTTGTCATCATCTTCATTGATGACATTCTTATTTATTCTAAATCGGACGATGAGGATTCTCATCATCTAAGAATTGCTCTGAACATTCTCAGAGAAAATCAGCTTTATGTTAAATTCTCGAAGTGTGAATTTTGGCTTCGTGAGGTAAGCTTTTTGGGTCATCAGTTTCTAAAGAAGCAATCTACGTCGATCCAGTGAAGATTCAAGCTATACTAGATTGGGAGCGTCCAAAGAACGTGACAGAGATTCGTAGTTTTCTGGGATTAGCTAGATATTATCGACGGTTTGTCAAAGACTTTTCGTTATTGGCTTCATCTTTGACTAAATTGACTCGGAAAGGGGTAATATTTGAATGGAGTGAAGAATGCGAGGAAGCATTTCAAGAATTGAAAAGACGACTCGTTTCAGCTCCTATTCTTGTTTTGCCAGACCCAGATATTGGAGAATTTACCATTTATAGCGACGCCTCGAGACAAGGATTAGGATGCGTTCTCATGAAAGAAGGAAAGGTTATTGCCTACACTTCAAAACAATTGAAGAAGAACGAAAAAAATTATCCTACACATGATTTAGAGTTAGCTGCAATCGTCTTTGCATTGAAGATCTAGAGGCACTATCTGTACGGTGCAACTTATCGGGTTTTCACTAATCACAAGAGCTTAAAGTATATCACCACACAAAAGGAGCTCAACCTCAGGCAAAGGCGATGGATGGAGTTGATTAGTGACTATGACTTAGTCATCGATTATCATCCTGGCAAGGCGAACGTTGTTGCAGATGCTCTGAGTAGAAAGTCTTCTACCTCACTTGCTTCGATTCAATCTTTTTATCTTCCTATGTTGGAGCAATTTAAATCTTTACACATTTCGCTCGATTGTGAAAAGTCTAATGATTCTGCCTTAATCGCCAAATTCGAGGTTAGACCTGCCTTGTTCGAGCAAATTCGAGAAAGACAATCACACGATGTTCATTTACAACAGAAGATGGCGAAGCTAAATCAAGGAAAAGAAACAGAATTTCAAATTCGGGATGATGGACTTCTTACTTTTAAAAATCGTGTTTGTGTTCCATCAGAACTTGATGTTCGTAGAGCTATTCTTGAGGAAGCCCATTCTTCAGCCCATGCCATGCATCCTGGTAGTACCAAAATGTACAGAACACTTCGGGAGCTTTATTGGTGGCCAGGTATGAAACGGGACATTGCTGAATTTGTATCAAAGTGCTTATCATGCCAACAGATTAAAGCGGAACACCAAAAACCAGCTGGCATGCTTCAACCACTACCTATTCCTGAGTGGAAATGGGAAAACATCACAATGACTTTTGTTTCTGGTTTACCTCGAACCCAAAAGGGTCATGACTCAATTATATATAAAGAGAAAAAAATTGACAAAAATAGTTGACTTAGTCAACACTCCCACCCAATTAATGAATGTCCTTGCACGTGGAGTAAGTATTCTTACGCCCTAAGCCAACCACACACACAAATCCTCAGCTGCTCGGAGAAACTCCGCCGGACGTGCCCATCGCCGGCACCACTCTGCCGGAGCATCTCGTTAGTCGTGCCGACCTGCAACTACACATGCAGCAACAGTTTTAGCCTGTGGAGCTAATCGCGCCAATATCCACCAGCATGTCACACCGCCCACTTGAGTTGTTAACCGCACGACTCGTGCTGCATTCTGCAGGTGGCTGTCTTGAGTTGTTCCGCTCGTGCTCTCATCAACGGCACCCCATGCTGATTTCTCGCTTGCACGACTTGTGCCGACAGCCTTGAAGAATGATATGAGACAGTGCCGCTCGCCTTCCTCGTTCGCGCCGTCCACTGTCGGCAGTCATGCCGACAGTGGCTGCCGGTCGCTGCTTCCAGCCTTTTCCACCCAGTCGTATCGCAGATCACCGCAGTTCCCATACCAGCCACCACCCGCAAGCCACACGCCGACAGCTCATGATCTGGTGTAGCCTCATTCGAAACTCCAGGCAGACTCGCCCGGGAAATCCTTGAGACCCGATCAAAAAATACGCAGACCCGACCAGAATCTCCCAGACTCAATCGGAATACCCTGTGACCCATCCGGAACATGCCGTGTATCAGCAATCCTTCGACAAAACTGCATGATTTCAGCGCCATGATCCGGCCCAACAGTACGACTCACAGTCGGCTGTCATAAGCCCATTGCCTCCACCATGCTGCCACCGTTGTATTCACGCCCATGTTGAACCGAAACACCACCACTAAAGCAACCAGTCCAGCATCGTGTTTCAGCGGTCACCATGCCCGCTGGGAGAGTCATGATGCCATCCTGATGCCGAAGGACATCGCCAACCCCTGGTCGCCGCAAGCAAGCCATACCGCCAGTAAAACTCACAAGCCAAGCCATACATCAGCGATGACTTCAGCCGCCAGCCACGCATGTTCTCCGGCTGTAACACCAGCAAGGAGCATCGCATTCCTGCCAACCCCGCCGTGCCAGTTTGCAGCGCTGGACTTCTGTCATATTCTAAAGTTCAGCCACCATCCGCCACCGCCGACTTCAACCAGCGAACGCAACAACCCACCATTGTCGTGCGTTTTCGACGCTCGCTTCCATGCTTTCATCGCTCAACGCTGCTGAACTTGTTGGCTTTTGGATCGTTTGGTTAGCGTGATTCGTTAGGGATCCATGTAAACTATAACAGCGGAAGCAATAATTAAAGTTTGCAATACCTTTCACCAAGGAATTATGCTGAAGATCTACTGCAAAGAACTACCTCTTGATCTTCTGCTGTATGACCCAAGTCCAATCCTGAAGATCTACTGCAGAGAACTACCAGGGAACCTGTTGGATTTGGACCTCAATTGGATTTAAGTAACCAAGTTTAGCCCAAAACTTATACTTAAATCCAATAATAATAATATAGTCCACTAAAATATTATTACTACACTACCCATCCAACCCCAAAATTACATTTTAGGCTCCTTATTATGAGCCCGACATTCTCCCCATGTTTAAGATATACAATGTCCATTAATTAATTAAGTTACTGACAACTCCATTAATTAATATCTCATCCGAGAGTAGTACCACTCAACTTTATTATCATGCCGGAATTAATCCACTTGCAAGATTTACATGATAAACTTTATGAGCTCCTCAATTGGACATCATCAACTTATGTCGGACACGGATTCCTTCTACAATCAACAGCACACCATATAGACAACACTACTTCCCAACTCACCGAGTTTGTTGATTTTATACATGTAAATCTCACTCATTGATTAATCAAAGAAATATATACTGTCTTACGTGTCGAGGTTATTGTATAGGGATTAAGAGCACGAACATCCACAATAACTGAGATCAAGTTCTTCTATTTAGACAGTACAAGTCGAACGATCTCAAGCGGTCCTGCTCAATACACACAAGGTGCACTAATATAAATCTATAGTCAAGAGAAACTAATACCAAATTAAACTACAATCATCCCGATAGATAGTCCTCGTCTATCTCGATTGTGAGCATCTGTTTATACTTTATAAGGAAACCAATAATATGATATTTCACGTGTTGTTGCACAACATATTATCTACAGTATAAAGTAAATGGACTTTTGCACAAACATATAAATAAACAATTTATAATATGCAAAACGTTTGATCATATGATTCTCATTTCAAATAAAATTGTTAAAACATTGTTCAATATAAAAGCTAGACTTTTAGTATACAATCTAACAGAACCACGTCGCCATCTTTCACCAGCAACATCATAACCCCATTGAGATGATCGAGTGTCGCCGGCGAAGTGGATAGTGATTCACGCCATATGCAAGTCAGCCGTGCAGACCAAGTTGACGTCGTGAATCAGCGTCCATCAAGTTGACTCTTACAGAGCTTTCGGGTTTACTCTCATGAGGCAGGTTTGAAGAAAACGGAATATAATATGACGATAATTCACGAAGGTTTCTTATAGGGATATCCATGGATTCAATTCATAAAACCAAAACCCTAATTATATCATGTGATTCTATTTCGAAAATAAATCACATATTCCACATAAACCCAAGACAAGAAACGTATTACCTTTCACCAGGGTATGTTGAAGACGATGAATTCTCGCCTCCAGCCTGCGCAGCCCCACCATTTTGGATTTGAGTGACTTACACGTCAAAACAATCCTCTCTTCCGTGGCTTTCCGTCAGTATATATCACACGTCCTGTTTTGAAGTCTGTACAATTTTATAAAATCGTAGAAAGTGGCAGACAGCAGCAGCAAACAACCTTCCGGTCTTCTGCTGTATTCCCAAGTCCAATCTCGGCGTCGTGTGGGCGACGATCCTCGAGATTTTCTCAATCTGCTGTTCCCTCACCCTCCTCACAGTGTTAGGTGTGATTAATCTGTTGATTAGGGTTACCGGACAGCTGAGATTACTTATATATGGGCTACAGCAGGGACCAGGAGGAGAAATTAGAGTTGGGTCTCCATTGGACTTAAGTATCCAAGCTTAGCCCAAAGATTATACTTAAGTCCAATACACTATGCCAAAACTGTGGAAAGACAACGGGGAATCCCCGTTGTCGTAGCCAATCTTGCTCCGTTGTTAACCCGAGAGTTGTTAAAGCTCCAGACTTTTAACAACGGTAATTAAACCGTTGTCGTAGCATATCTTTAACAACGGAGAATATACCTAATTCTAATCTCCAACAAATTTATCACAATCTTGTACATGTAAATGTATTCTTCATATATGTCCTTGCCGCAAATTCTAACGAAAATATACCAATTCTAATCTCCACCTTCATTCTTACATGTCAATGATGCTTTTGCAACTTCAATAGTAACTTCATTACCGTATATTGTAAAAGAATTCCTGATCAATTAAAAATGTAAAAGTTAATAAATGATTTTCGACAATAAATGATTGAGCAAACATTCAAATATTAGAAGTTAAAAAGCAAACATTAGATGAAATAAATAGTGGAATAGTGGATCATAAATGGTGAATTAAACTTTAACAGCATCAACAAAGATGCAAGTATTTAAGAACAAACTGCAGAAGCTATTAAGAGAATTTCACATTTTCCAACCACAAAAGAAAGGGGAAGTTAAAATTCACTTCACATTTTTTCATGACTAATTACACAAGTTTCACAATTTTGCTTGATTGATAAATTAAATTACCTTGTTTATTTTTTCAATCTGTAAACAACACTCACCCAAAAAAAAAAACCTTAATATATTAGAATCATATAAATTAAAGTGCATCAAACAATTCATGTTTCAAAAACCACATTTCTTGAGGAGAAGAATATGAAGTTGTTTAGGATAGTAATAGACAGAGTGAGGTAGTGATGTGCAGTAAAAGAGATGAAAGGTTACCTGGAATACAGAGTGAATGGTGGGAAGAATGGGAGATTGGAAAGGAGAATGCCAAAGAGTGCAGTCCTACCATACTATACAAAAATCTGGAAGAAAAGAGTATGATTTGGGGAGGAGAGGGAGGGGAGAGATGATATGGGAGAGGGAGATGATAATGTGGTGTGTCATGAAGCAGGATTTATATTCTTTGGATGAGGTTGCACCAGAATCCAAACCAGACTTTGCAAATAAAAAACAAAAACTATCATTTAAAATCAAATAAACATATTATAAAAAGAAACCTAATATCAAAGTAAATAAACACATCATAACTTCACTTTACACACAAAACTCATTATCACCCAAATTAAAATCCTCTGAAGTCACCTAAAAAGAAAAAAATACAATATATGAGCTAGGATATATATATCTCAACATCCCAAGAATGAAAGGTCAAATACATTCTTTCTTTTGCGTGATTAAGAGAACACATGAGAGCAAAACCTACTCTCAACCAAAACGTCTTATCTAGCAAGGCACTCAAAATATTGTAATCACATGCAGAAAATAGATCATATGAATTTCCTCAAATCGGTGCTGAAAATCACACCTGAGAAAGAGCAACAGATAGGTTGTGCATACGCATAAGTTGAGTCTCTCTCACCTGCATAACATTATGCATGCCCAGATCTGGCAGCATTTGGGTCATAAATATGAGTTCCCTAATAAAACATGCATGAACACCATCATTACAAGGCTGAAAAAAATTAGGTTCAACCAATGAAAGATCGATTAAGCTGCTAAGATAAAGCAAGAAGCAACATAGACAAATAGGCTCAAATACTCCTCCTTATTCCTTCACTTCTTTCAAACAAATTGGACTGCCAGACCTTAAAAATACTCATCTCAGGGGATCTTTAAGTCAAATTAAAGCAAGTTCACAAAAAACTGAAGAAAATACAAATAATATGATGTGCTCCACTTTTAACGTTGAATGCAGTCTATCGTAAAGTTAAAATGTAACCATACCACAAAAAAAAAAGTTCTCCTATCTTTTAATATGATGAAAGCAAATATAGAATAAGTAAGAAATTGGCCACACAGTAGCAGCAGCTATTTATAAGAGAAAAATGAGTTTAAAAAACCTGAGTGCTGAGATCCTCTGCTCCAAGTTTACTCTGAAGAATTTTGTAATGTTTGGTTCGTGCTGCACGCTAAGAGTATATGCTTCGATCAAGGACAGAGCTATGGCTATGGCATGATAACTAGCAGCAATCTGGCAGATATAGCAAGCATCATTTTAGGCTTTAGAGAGAGAGAGATATATATAAAAAAGAATCATATAAACTTAAGGGTCTACGAGTTTTCAATAACATGGGCACAGTAGCACGTAAATAAACTATTCAGTTGTGTTAAAGTCAGTCTGGAAATTTAATTGAGAAGAGTTATGAAAGTCACATGGTATCATGTTTGATTTTAAGATACATAAATGGATGAAATAAACCAGTATATAATCTGTTCCTAACACCATTTTGTTGCACTTAAGGGAGCTTCATGCAAATATCAAAGAGCAATGTGAACATTTCCTATGCCCTCCTCCATCATAGCTACATTTATATAAGTAGAGGCTGTGTTTGGGTGAGAGAGCCTACATGAAATGAAGAACAATGCACGGTTGACATATTTGCCCAAGGTCTAAAACAAATATGAGTCAAAGATTTAGGGTAATAACTACAATGATGAGAGAAGCTTTTCGTACGGAGAAGCTGGAGAAAAGTAGAATGAGAGGAAAACACCAATTAAAAACAAGTAAATACAGACATGGCGAGAATTTATATCTTATAGAAAAGGAAAAAGCAGTCTCACATGACCGACAAGATTACTTTGAATATATAAGTCCAGAAAGGACTTGTATTTAGCAAAATAACATAAAATATATCATGGGCTTAATCAACATCTTGAAATCAACAACTGTTAACAACAAATTAAAGTAAGACAAGCCCCTCTAGTCTGTAGCATGGCTTGAGAGAGAATATTTTCTTCTCTCTCATTGAGCCCTTCCAAACCCCATATATTGTCTGACAAAAAGAAAAGAGAAATAAAGAAGCAAAAATCATGGTTTCAGGTGAGGTGATTTTATTTCCAGTTTAGCATAAATTATATATGTCCTCTATATGGCTGCTTATTCTCTAATATTTAATTTATATTCATAATGAACACAAATTGAACAAAATCCTAGATATATGTACAAACATTAAAAAGTAACAAATAAAGATGATTGACATATTTGTGCACTTGAAATGCAGGCAGCATATACAAGCAAAGAAGAACATCCTTCAGAACCTATTGTCATGGAGCAAATGAATCAGATAAGCAAACCTCTTTAAGATCAACTGAGTAAGAGAGCATGGGACATCGATCAGATGTACGACTCGAGCAAAGGCCGATGTGATACTTCCACACAACTTCGACTGTAATAAACATACAACACCAGCTGAATGATTCCAAGTATGGCTCATATCCTATTAGGAACCTGATTTTTAAAAGCCGGTGAAATCAAGTTAAAAGTTGGCATGGCGTGTTTCGGATAAAGAAAAGTCATGGATAGTTCTGTATGCACTGTTGAATTACTATTATCCATACATTGAAAAGGGCTAAAGCAAGACTTTATAAGATTAATTAGATTCCGACAATTGCATTTCATAAAATAGTGAAAGGGAGAAGAATCTTACGCTAAGGAAGCAGTCATATTTAAGCAATCCATATGCAAAGAAAGCAACACTTATAAGAAATGTAGCGAGAGAAAGATAAAGCAGCATGTATTCAACGCTCTTCGTCCTGATCACCAGATTCTGTTGCATTATAATTTCAAGCACATGTTAATTAGCATTGAGGAAAAGAAATTCTGTAAATGTTAAATGGGCAAAGACACACTATATCAAATCCAGTAGCATCCTCATAATGTTTTCTCAGCAATGCAAACCAGTTCGCGCGGAGCAATTTACCATCAAGACTACAACCAAAAGAATATCCAAATATAAATAGACAAGGTAACAAAAACCATCATCACTCAAAAAAACATATCTGAAAACTTGCAGTATATTAAGGAATTTTGAAAAGGAAAGTTCAGCAACACACAAGAAAATTACAACCACTACTCTGTAATTAACATCACTTACGAAGAATCTAGTTACACTTCTATGAGTGGGAGAAAAAAGAACTCAACTATAGATTCTCAATACTAGATATTTTACGCAAGATACAATAATTTAATATTCAGAGAGAAAAATCATATAAATGTTAAATCACACTTACATATCAGAAGCAGCTCATCTCCAACAAGAACACATCGAGCACGGCAAACTGGCAACAGAATAAAAAAAAGCAGTATTGTGATCTTTGAAGAATCTAAATTCCTGAATTTTATCAAATTTAAGGAATTCATTCTCCAGTTTTTATTTGGAGACAGATTGGCTTATTCCAGCTACCCACAAACTTTTACATGGTCTAGCCTGCATATAATATTGGTCAAGCAACCCGAAGAGAAACATCCTAAACATGATACCAGAGAAAACACTAAAGTTACAAGTATCCATGAAATTTATTTTAGACAATACCTTGTCACAAAGGCCTATAAGAATAGATAACTTTCTCAATTGTTGGAACTCATCTTTCATTCTCCAACCTATCCTTTTCTCCAAATCTACCTGCAACCATTGTTATTTAAGAATTTGGTCACTTAGGTTGGTGTTTCAACATGAACCAGTGATCTAATTTAAGAAATGATGCTGTAAATCAAAATTAATGATAAAAACTATCAAGAATTTGGAAGCAGTGTCAATAACAGCCCGAAGTGCATGCTTAAATGATCGAGTAACCATTTCATGAATATAAAGAGACTGTATATGTAGAAGCTTATCAGCAAGTTCAACCTCATTTCAGCAATTGAGTTAGTTTCCACTTAAAATTTGAAAATTTGAGCGAGGGTGGGTGCTCAACCACACAGCGAGAGGATCAGAGATTATTCACCCACCACAAGACCTAAAGAATGCATCTGTAGTCCTCTAAAATGCATAAAATCAGTCAGTGTACAACCATCAACAATAGAAAATTCAACTTCCCATCTGACAAAACTTTCTGCTATTGCAAGGTTATCATTTAGGCTTGTCAGACTATCTTTTATAACTTTCTGGACCAAACATCTGGAAGTTTCAACCACCGTAACATAAGATTGAAGCCCTCTACCCAATGATTCAACACATGGCACATTAAACATAATCTTAAACTGCAAAACATCCTCAATCAGATCATGTTTGCAAGTTTCATCTACAGATCACCCATCCAACTATACTAAGCACAAATCATCATGTTTGCAAGTTTCATCTAGAATGGAAATAAGAGTCTCAAGTAAAAACTTAAACATGAGTTTTTAAATTTTCAAGTGTCATGTTTGCCATAAAATTAATGATTTTCAGTCAAAGCAGTGTACCAACTAACCCCTGAATAATTTGTAATAACCTTTATAAGATCAGTACATTTAAGCTAATATTTTCGTCTCATGTGCATCAAATTAACTAAATCTTAATCTCTGCAGCCCCACCCTTCCATAATCTTACTGAAAATTAATTGAAGTTGAAACTTCTATGATAATTACTTCACAAAATTATAACCATATATATACACAAGTGAGAAGTTGACCAAGTAAGACGATTTAGAGTGCGTATTGAATAGAGAATAATAGTAACAACCATTAACAATATCTTATAAGGCCATTTCACTATAAAAGACTAATAATTTGGGAAGAAGAAGGAAGAAGAAGGGAGAGAAAGACTTTAAAGCACAACCGACACGACGAAGGGGTATTTACTATCACTCGTTTCTACCTCTCCAAGAAAAGACAGGATTTTAGGGATTTAACAGAATTGGGAACAGGGGATTTTAAACAATCATAAGCTACCATTGTTTGGAAAAATTACCGCAATTGGAGTTCGAATTCGAACTGAACGAGTAAGGGATAAAGGGGTGGCGTACAGGAAACAAAAAGCTGCAGAAGCGTACCTATACGAGAAGGAGAAAGAGGCAGAAGCGGAGAAGGCCGGGGCGGACGCGTCGTTATACAGGAAAATATAGAAAGTGGAGGGGATGCGAAGAAGAAGAAAGCAAAAGGGCTGATTGGAAGGATGCGCCAGAAGCAAGCGACGACCTGCACAGCCACAACCTCTACTCACAGACCTTGCTACTTGCCATCGGAATATTGCGCAGGAAACGAGCGATGACCTGCGCTGCTTGCTGTCGGAAGGATGCGCCGGAGACAAGGGACGAGAAGGATCGAGTTTAATTGGCGCAAACTAGGGCACAGGAAAAAGGAAAAAAGAAAATAATTCCAAGTGTCAAATTTATATGTAATATATTTTAATTAAAAAAACTAATTAAAAAATATATAAATATTGGTTAGAGTACTTTAACAACGGAACTACGACGACGGAAGAGAATCTCCGTTGTTAATGAGCACTTTTTTTTAGCAACAGCAACGGGGAGAGCTTTTCAGCTAAATTTTAGAGTTTTTACCATGGATATTGAAATCCCCGTTGTTATTCCAGCGTGGTTAATTCACAGTTTTGGCATAGTGATAATAATAATATATACCACTAAAATATTATTACTGCACTACCGTTCTAATCTCATAATTACGTTATGGGCTCCTTCTTATTATGAGCCTGTTAGTCTCCTCATGTTTAAGATATACAATGCTCTTTAATTAATTAAGTTACTGACAACTCCATTAATGAATATCTCATCCGAGAGTAGTACCACTCAACCTCATTATCATGCCGAAATAAATCCACCTGCAGGGTTTACATGATAATCCTTATGAGCTCCTCAAGGGGATATCATCAACCTATAACGGACACGGATTCCTTCTACAATCAACAGCACTATTTCCCAACTCACCGAGTTTGTTGATTTAATTACATGTAAATCTCACCCATTGATGAATAAAAAAATACATACTGCCTTATGTGTCAAGGTTATTGCATATGGATTAAGAGCACGAACATCCATAATAACAGAGATCAAGTTCTTCTATATAGACAGTACAAGTCGAACAATCTCAAGCGGTCCTGCACAATACACACAAACTGCACTAATATGATTCTATAGTAAAGACAAGCTAATACCAAATCACACTACAACAATCCCGATAGAGAGTCCCCGTCTATCTCGGTTGTGAGCATCTGTTTATACTTTATAAGGAAACCGATAATATGATCTTCCGCGTGTTGTCGCACAACATATTATCTACAGTATAAAGTAAGTGGACTATTGCATCAAATATACAAATAAATTATAAGACGCAATCATTTGATCATATGATCCTCATTTCAATAAATTGTTATAACATTGTTCATATTAAAGCTAGACTTTTAGTATACAATCCAACAATAAGTTGGGTCGAGTGGAAGGTCAAGCGGAGTTCAGAGGAAGCTTCAGTGTACAGGGTCGTCGCTCGACCATTCCAAGGGTCGCTCGACCAAGCCGCTCGACTCGAACAGAGGAGAAGTTTTTACAATATAAGGTCAGTTTCTGCGCTACTCGACCATTTTCTCACCACTCTTTCTCGAGCAACAACCCTAAACGGTATGATTCTTACCCAAATCACTTAGAACACTTTTCTTCACCCAAAACCACCCACATTCCACATCAAAAATTTGAGATTCAAGTTGAATTTGTGGGGTTTCTTCTCAAATTCTAGTTATTGTTCTTCGTCACTTTCACGTACCCATGGCTGGAGATAAAGGTATGTTTTCTCAACTCATGACCCTTGAATTGGATGGTACTTTGGCTAGTTTGAATGGGTAAGTTGATTAAGCATCCTTTTGGTTTGAATTATGATATGAAATTTGGTGTTTTTGTTGAAATTTTATATGAGTTGCATGAGTTCAATTTACGTTGGATTTATGGAATTTTTTGAAATTGATGATGCATATGTCACGGGCTTGAGTTTAATTGAATAATTTTTGTATGGGCTCGTTGTTTTTAGAGATGTTGGTGATGAATTTGAAGTGTGGAATAGTGTCGATGCTTAGAATTGAGTTGGAAATTTTGAAATTCTTTTTGGAAATCATAGTTAAGCATGTGGGTATGTTGATTCTTTGTTGATACTTAGAGACTTATAATGTTGATTTTTCATGGTTTAATGTGTCAAGTTCATTGTATTATTTAAGCATGTGAGATTGTGGAGGAATTGAGTTTAAATGGATGAGCATACGATTTGAAGTCTTGAGTAGGATCTATGTGATAATAAGTCCTAAGATTGGTATACTTGTTCCTTGTCTATGTTTTGCATTGAAGTATAATTCTTGTAGGAAAAGGCATTGCTTCTTGTTCAAAGAGAAAGGAAAGTGGAAGACTAAAGAGAGGAGAATCGGGTAAGAAAAGTAAGAAAGATGGGAAGATGCCAACGGATTTTGGGTTGCGAATACTAGATTGGGATGAGAAGAAAGAGCTTTGGGGAGCGATTTCAAGGAAGATTGCTCGGACTCGATACCAAGATGATGAAGTCGTGGTGGAGATGTATATTATCAATGATATCAGATGGATGTTTAACCAAGTGGGAATCAGTGGATTCATGGATTTGAAGAGGGAGACGTACTTCCACATTACAGCAGAGATGATGTGTACTCTCGAGGTGATTCGTAAGAATTCTGTTCTTCCTACATCGGCATGGTTCCGACTTGGAGGTGAGCTGAGATATCTATATGATAGTGAGTTTAATATGATGTTTGGATGCCCTGAGGATGTACCTACACATGAGAATGAAGGTTTTATTGCTGATGAGTTCTGGAGATCGATCACGAGTTTGCAAGGGGCTTATGATTCACAACAGTCGAGGGCTACTTTTATTCGGAATCTGGTGATTGTGTACATGGATAAGATCCTCGGAAACACCATCTTTGCCCGAGCTGAGAGCGGGTGTATTCCGAGAGGAGAATTGTATGCTCTTTGGTGTATGATAAATGGAGTCCATTTCAACCTGGGGGTTTATGTTTTGCAGCAGCTGTATTGGTTCACTACACACACATTTCAGAAAGTGAACATTGGAGGATTGATCACACCATTGGCCGAGCATTACAATGTGGATTTGTCTCAACAACGGCCAGTGGTTGGTGAGCCGAATCTAATTCTTTCAGCGTGTGTTAGGATGAACTTGGCTCGACATGAAGACGGTGTATGGATGTTCATCCGAGAGATGAATCCAATTTCTTTTCAAATGCCTTTTTTCTCTCATTGACCTTACTATGGTCCAGGTCAATGCGAATTTGCTGATGAACACTCATCCCCACATTGCAATCTCTACTACTTGTTGCGATAAAGGAGATTGGCAAACTTTGGTAGATATGCATCTTCAGGGTGTGTATCTCAATCTTGATATTATATTAGTGGGAAAGCCAGAGTATGAGGAGTACGAGCCACAGCAGCAGCAGCAGTATGGACAACAGTAGCAACCACCGTTTGAGCATCTGATTCCCGAGGTACATATGGAGATGCCTCACAACATTCCGGAGATGGGTATTCCTCCGATGCAGCCACCATCACCGCAGCAGCCATAGCAGTATGATTTCTGGCAGGCTCAGGATCGCTTTTATAGAGAGCAATTTAGGATGATGAATGAGCATTTTGCCACGTTGAATACTAATCAGCAGGAGAAGAATCGCCAGCTTGTTTTGGCGAATACTAACTATGATATGCTCAATCTATGGTATGATGCTATGGATCGAAGGTTGGGAGAGATGAATGAGAATTATGAGGCACTTGATAGAAAGGTCGACAGTTTTATTAGGGACTTCGATGATTAGCGCAATGATAATGATGATGATGCTCCGGAAGAGTAGAGTGCGCCAGGTTTTTCTTTTATCGGATTTTTCTCATCTCCCTTCTAGTGGGTTTTATGAGATTTATGTGTGAGTGGTATGTACCGTATTGATGATATTGTGAGATTGATGGTGTTGATGGATACTGTGCATTTGATGATGATGGATAGTTTGATATTGACTCTTTGGTATGCTTGTGCGATATACTTGTGATATATGTTGATTTTGTTGAAAAGAAGCATGTATTGTTTGTTATTACTTGTAGTTTATCTGGGAATTGAAATTGATTGCATGCTTTGAAGAGTGCTTAGGAAATCTATTATTCATGTGAGAATATGAGCCTTTTAAATCATGCTACATACATGCATGATAGTTTATTCTTGTGAAAATCATTCATATGACTGTATTCTAGAACTTGACTTGGAGTCTTGTGTGAGACTTATGATTGATTAGTAATTAGGACATGATCTTAGGCCATTATTATTTACTTGAGTCACTTAGCTAAATTTTACCTTCCCATATATTGTATAAATCATTAGAAGCCCTTTTGAGCCTTTAAAAGTTTTTTCTTTAGCAAGCCTTGATAAAAAGCCTTTATTTATCCTTTACTTGAGCTTTGTTGAATATCATATTCGTTAGTAGAGAGAATTGAGGTGAATAAATGCTAGCTTGAATGTGAAAAGAAGAGAAAGAATATTTGGTTGAGCGATATGAAGAAAAGGAAAAAAGACGGTTAAATCTTGTTTAGGGGTAGTGACTGAAACCGGTACCCCGACTGCTTAGAAGGGTAGTGCCCGAAATTGGTACCCTTGTACTTTGAAGAAAGAAGATGTTGATGCCGACATGAAGGAGGAAAAGTTGAATCGTAAAGATCATGAGAATAAGATGGAAATAAAGAAGCTGTTTGTTAAAAAGCAAAATTCCAAGGTAACTCTCTACTAGTGAATTAGTCAGTTTATCTATATTTTCCTACCTTTATCAAAGAACCAACATTACAACCTAAAAGCAAGTCCTTCTTGATCCTAGTAACGAAGTGATTATAAGTTGATTTTTGCCAAGCTTATGGTTACGCAAAAATAAGAATTGACTATTAGTGTATATACTAACCTTGAAGTGTATATCTTATACACTAGAGTGAGAGAGTAAACACTTATCCAGTAAGCTAGATGACTTAGCACTCGTAGAAGTATTGAGATTGATTGATGATCTTACATAGATGAAAAGTATGATAACTGCATGTTTTGATTTGATGAATTACATGTGTTATTGAAGTTGTGCATATATGAGGATCTTGTGAATCATACTCTCTTGCCTTTGTTTTGATTTTCGTTGCCTCAAAACGAGCAACATGTAAGTTTGAGGGTTTGATGAAAGAGATAATTCACACGTTTTGAGTTCTGATTTGTGTGGAAATTGAGCACATTTGGGCGATTGATTGGTACGTTATGGAAAATCCATGAATCAGAGATTAATGAGGCTATTTGAGCATATTTATGTAGAAAAATAGGTCAGAAGTGCTCAGAATCGGAAAACACGAAGTCCGAGGTACCGCTCGACCAAGACCTTTTGATCGAGCAAGGGTAGATTTGGTCGAGCGAGGGTCTGTACAGAGTTTCAGCAAACAGGGAAGCCTCTCGACCACCGCTCGACCTGGACAAGATCCGTTTGCCTCGCCAGTTTGGTCGAGCAGGGACACGCGTGCCCATTTTTGGTAATTCTGACCACCTCCTGTGCGTGAATTGACGTATTTTCCAAGAAAAAGCCCAGTAAAGGTCCATAAGAAGAGTTTAACAAGTATAAAAAGGGATGCTGATCACGTCAAAAAGAGAGTTAGATTCCACATCCATCCTATACCACATCCAAACCCTAACTCCATTCTATGGAGCTGTAGAGAGGGATTCGTGCAGCGAATCAAGTGAGAACCAAGTGAAAATTCAAGATGGAGCGAGAAGCGACGGCGCCCACTTCTAGGGTTTACTTCGCAACTTAATATTTCTTTTAATTTTCAAGACTATAGGTAAGATCTATCTAAACACCATGAACGTTCTTCCAAACGTCATGGGCTAGAACCGCTTTGATAGTTCTAGGGTATACTCCGTACAACACTACTTGTGGATTTATTTTATATGAGACTATGCATTTTTAATTCATACTCAGAGTTGTTTTGTACATCATTAACTGTTATGTAGAGTCTGAATACATATCTTGGTTATTGATTGAGTGCGTTCACTACTGAGCAGGATTCCATGTTATGACTCTAAGTGAGGGGACTCCGAAATTTCATTAGAACTATCTTATATGAATACTTATTAATTGAATTAAATTTAGGTTAGTAAGTAGGATAAAGAGGATAATTATATAGTACCTATAAAGGTAGATCATATCGGGTTAGAGTACTTAGTGGATGGGAAATAATTGATATTGATAGTAACTAGAAAGGGGGTTGTAATTATATCTCTTGCTCTGAGGTTATTCAGACGTGTTACACGCTTATCTGCTTGTGTCTATATAGTAGATTCGCATGGCTTAGTGATGCGTCCATAGTCCACATGGTAGAGTCGGACATTGACATACGGAAGGGAGATTAATTAGTGAAAATGGATGGCCCGAAGAGCTACATATCTTCTCACTTGAGCAACTCTTGTTTATCTCTACTATCTCTATTTTATTTGCTATTTTATTACATGTTCATTAGTTTAATTAATATTTTCACTACAATTACCAACAATAGTTTCTTTAGATTAGATAATAATAAATTAATAACAAATCGTCCTTTGAGTTCGATAATATAACTTGACCACTTATCTAAGCTACGATAGATATCCTTCATACTTGGGGATTAAAATTGTGTGTTAAAAAAATGCCCATCACGGCTCCAACAGCATGGATAACTGACTCTCACGGCAGGCACGACGACAGCCACTAAAGACGACGGTGGCTGGCGTAGATAGAGGAAGGCATGATTTCTCGGTGGCTCGCGATGGAGCGGAGTTTCACAGTGTTTTCGGACGTGTTTGAGGGGTTCTGTGCGAGTCAGGCCACCATTCCGGTCGAGTCTGTTGGATTGTATACTAAAAGTCTAGCTTTTTGTATGAACAATTTTTTGACATTGTTTGAAATGAGAATCATGTGGTCAAACATTTGCAATTATTTATTATTGTAAAAGTCCGTTTACTTTATACTGTAGATAATGTGGTGTGCGGCGTTACACGAAAGATCATATTATTGGTTCCTTATAAAGTATAAACAAATATTCACAACCCAGATAGACGGGGACTATCTATCGGTATGGTTGTAGTGTGATTTGGCTTTAGTCTGTCTTGACTATAAAATTGCACTAGTGCACTTTGTGTGTATTGAATAGGACCGCCGTTGAGATTGTTCGGTTTATACTGAATATATAATAGAATTTTATCTCTGTTATTATGGATGTTTGTACTCTTATTCCCTATACAATAACCTCGACACGTAAGACAGTCTTTATTTCTTTGATTCATCAATGGGTGAGATTTAAAAGATAAATTAATATGCTCTGTGAGTTGGGAGATGGTGCTGTCTCTATGATGTGCTGTTGATTGTAGAAGGAATCTGTGTCCTAACAGAACTGGTTGATGATGTCCCCCTTGAGGAGCTCATAATGATTATCATACAAACCCTGCATGTGGATTTATTCCGGCATGATAATAAGGTTGGGTGGTACTACTCTTGGTAAACATATTAATTAATGGAGTTGTCAGTAATTTAATTAATTAATGGGCACTGAATCTTAAACACGGGGAGATTAAAAGGCTCATAATAAGAAGGAGCCCATAAACGTAATTTGGGATTAGGGTGGCAGTGCAATAATATTTCTTTACTGGAATGATTTATTATTGTTGGACTTAAGTATAAGTTTTGGGCTAAACTTGAATGCTTAAGCCCAATGGGAGGCCCAAACCCTAATTTCTCCTCCTGGTCCCTGTTGTAGCTTATATAATAGTCAATCTCAACAGTTCGGATAATCAATACACATGCATAAAATCGTGAGAATCAGATTAGGAATATAGATAGAGTTTGTCTTGTAGATCATTGCCCACACCAACTTCAAGACGTGGCTTAGGAATACAATAGAAGACTGGAAGGTCGTTTGCTGTTTCTATCTGTCAACTTGCATGATTTTTATAAAATCGTTTAAACGTCCATACTGGATGTGTGATATACTGGTGGAAAGTCATGGAAGAGAGGATCGTTTTGGCACGTAGATCACTCCAATCGGAGATCAGACGAGAGAGTTATGAACAAAACGGTGAGGTTGCGCAAGCTGCCGACGAGAATCCTTCTTCTTCAACATAGTCTGGTGAAAGGTAATACGTTTCTATGATTTCTTGCTTCCGCTGATATAGAAACCCATGGAACAATAACGGTTCATATTAACCAAAAGATCCAAACACCATCAATTGGTATCAAAGCGTAGGTTCTATGGCTAAACGTGAAACGTTGAGCTAGGGTTTATGTGATTATGTGTTTTTATTTGGAATAGAATCACATGCGATAATTAGGGATTCAATTTTAATGGATTAATTCATGGATATTCCAATGTGAAAGCCCTATGTGAATTATCGGAATAAGTTTGTGTATCACGATGAAATCCTTTTCGCGTTCTTTACGTCTGATTGGTTCATGAGAAACCCTATATTCATACCCGACGTGCTTCATTGATGATGCTCGTTGATGAAACTGAGCGAGGATCGACGGCTGTCAAGAATGGCGACTGGGAACCAGGGCTGTACAGTCGTCGTCTTTAGAGCTACTGGATGACTCCCGACGGCAGCATGATTGACGACCACGACCAGCTTGGGTGCGGGGAGCGCCATACACCGGTGCTAAAGTGTAAGCGGTGTGATCGCCAAAGGAGGTGATGAATGGCGATCAACCATAGCACAAACACGACAGTGGTATGTGGCGGATGACTCCAATTCGAATGGTGGTGTCGACGTCTGGGCAAACGGCAGGCGGCAGGGATTTGGCGAAACTCCCATGGTGGGTTAGTATTGCTGGCGGCCCGTTGAGGATGGCTGCAAACCCAGTGGAGAAGTGGCGGCATGACAGCACGGAAGCGGGGCTGGAATGATGTGATTCTTCTCGCTGGTGTAACTACCGATAAACTGCGAGGGTTCACGCTGGGCTATCAAGCTGCTGGGCGTTGATGTCGCTGGATGATTCTTCTCCAGGGTGGTTCTGTGCTGGTGGCGTCGGGTGGCTGGTCGCTGAGGCCGGCGCGGATCATGCAAAAGCCAGATTGACGGTGGTGGCAGCGGGTCTACGGTGGTTTCCGTCAGGTCTGGACGTGTTCTGAGCTGGTCACCCTCTGTTCCAAGCGGGGCAGCGACCATGGTGAGGTTTTGATCGAGTCTGCATAACTTCTGATCAGGTCTCCTCTGCTGGTCATTGGGTATGGCTGATGGCGGCACGACGGAACTGACAATACAAAGGCAACATGCATCGCACGGCTGGAGTGTGGGCCAATTCACGGTGCTAATCGTGATGGCTGGGGCACGTCCTGGCAGTCGTGGTCTGCTCGATCGGCAGAAAGGACGACAAGGCTGGGTGAGTCCGACTGCAGGATATGTGTGATGCAGGTGGTAGAAACTTGGCGCGCTCGGAGGCGGCGGTAACTTGACTCGCTGGCGCGGTTCTCGGCTTGGAGGGACACAGCTCCACCATGGCCGATACACTGACGGCAGCTTCACTTTACAAACTTGATGGGCGATGACTGAGGTTTTCTCCGGGGTAGTTGACGGCTGCATGTTAAATGGAAATAACTGGTAGCTGCTGCCGGTGTGGTTTCCAACAGCAGATGGTGAAATTTGTGTGTTTTTCTGGCTATTGGGCGATGAGTTCCAGCTAGGCTGTTGTGACTTGCACAATCGACAGAGGATCTTCACAACTGGGAAAGAAAGACGGTGCTGGTGACGCACCAAATAGGCGTGGATCATGGACGCTGCAAACCTAATCAACAGCCATGGTTTTTTTCGGCGTAGGACAATTCTCCGACGTGGTCACTGTCTGTGCTGGGTTGACTTGCGAAGAGTCTTCCGGCGGTATGAGCACAGATGGAAACCCTCTACAGGTGGTGTGTGCGTCTGGGTTGTGTGGTAGCTTAGGGCCCAAGTTTGCTTTTTGCCCAAGTCATATGTTTAATTGCCTAAATTGGTTTGTTGACAGTCAATTTTTATTTGGCAATTACTATTTTTTATTTTCTTTTATATAATTGATATAATTGTTTTATTGGTCAATATTGTTAAATATTTGAAAGCACGTGCTATTTGATTTACTGCCTTATTTGCCGTAATAATAGCATATTATTTGCGTAATTTATATCTATTATATTGTATACATGCAAAAAAATCTCTTGTTAAATAACTAAGTGGGAGCCTCCATTATTGATTTATTAAGTGATGCAAGTAAGCTTATGAGTCGGTTATAGTGTCTTCCTTCCCAACGGATGAGTTTTATTTGTGGATCACTGGAATAAATTTCATTAAATAATTATTATTTGTAATGTGATGCAAGTAAGCTTATGAGTCGGTTATAGTGCCTTCCTCTCCAACGGATGAGTTTTATTTGCGGATCACTGATACAAATTAATAATTGATTGTCATAGAAAATTATTTGAGCGTGTGTGGACTTCTCCAACTGTAAGGCACACGAGCTTGGGTAACATACTTAGTATCAAATAATGGTATACATTTAGGTGCAATTAATATGTATCCTTCCCAACGGAGTCACTGCTATTAAATTGCATGGCTAAAGGACAACCGACTATTAATCATTGAGTCATAAGGTTAATTATGACGTATGGAATTACTGGGTAAAACCTTATCTTGTGAATGTTCGGGTTTGTATACGTCCACACTAACGTGGCATGCAAATTCACAATGCTTGAGATGTTGGTGAATTTATTTTATATTATTTATTGAGGGAATCAATATAAAATTTAAATTCGAAGAGCTTGATCGTTGTATTAATTTATTTGATTCTCTGAATTTTCGAATAGTTTATTTCGCTTATTGTTAACTAAAGGAAAACATATTTACTGGTCCATAATAAATTATTAGAAAAGAATCTTGGTTTTAATTTTTACTGCTTAGGAAAATTAAAATGTGTTCTCACTTAGGATGTCTTCTGATGTCTATTTAAGTCTTTAGTGAAGAAGTGAGAGATTCATAGAAATATAATGGTCTCGTGAGACTCTTCGGATACTTGAGTAAGTTAGAAAGGCAAGAAGTCATGGTTAACTTGATGAATCAATTGGAAAAAACTTGGAATAAAAATTGAAGGGGAAACCTAGCTCAATTTAATTTTCATAGTTTACCTTAACGTTTTGAGCAAGTTTCACCTGAATCACAAGAGGTTGTATATGGTGGGGAACTTCTGACAAAACGTGTGGCGAAGGAAAGCCATTTTTTTTATCAAGAAATGAACAATGATATTATCTTATTCACTAGTCATTGAAACATGATTAGTGATAGCATCTACTGACACGTTATGTGTAGATATTGGAATCACTATATGTTTATAATTAAGTGATGATGAGATTACTATGGACATGGGTAAAACTACAAGAGTAGTCTCTGTTGCAGTGGGAGTTGTTTATTTATCTTTTGATAGGAATAAACGTTTGATTTTGAGAAATTATCTTCACGTACGTTTTCATAGAAAGAATTTAATTTTGGTTTCTATGCATTGACGGATAATAATCTGTTATGGTACGATAGTGACAATTTGTACACTCTTAAATCATGTTTATCCTACGGATGCAACAAATAGTAATTAATAATGCATATTCTAATCTTAGCAAGTTGCAATGTTTTCTGAAATCTCTGGGAGCTTGTAGAACCATCAAATGGTGTAAAAGCCATTAGAATGTAAGTGGCTCTACGATGAAGCAACCAGAGTGATTCATTGCATAGAGCTAAAAGCATTTTGAGTGTAGCTTAAAAGTGTCCATCGATGGACTAAAGCAAGCTTCAAGATCGTGGAACATTCATTTTGATTAGGAAATCCAGTAATATAGATTTAATCAATGCTCGGATGGGTCTTGTGTATTGAAAAGAGTAACGAGGTGGTATTTCTTGTATTTACGTAAATGGTATCTTACTCATTGGAAACAATGAAAGAGTATTGTCGGGCGTATGGGTATGGTTAATAAAGCAGTATGAAATGAAGGACTTAAGAAAAGAAAAATATATCCTTGCGATCATGGTAATAAAGATCACAAGATAGGATATTGTGCTTGTATCAAGCTTCATAAATTGATACAATCCTCACTCGTTTTATCATGTGACTTTATCTAAGGATTTGTGTCTTAAGACATAAAGAAGATAAAATAGATAAAGGTCCCTATGCTTTGGCAATAAGAAAGCTTAATTTATGAAATGTTATGCACGAGATTAGATATCTGTATTGCCAATGGCATAGTCGGTGAGTATCAAGGTAACCCGAAACAAAAATATTGAATTGTGGTAAGACATATTTGAAGTGCCTAAAGAGGACTGGAAATTATATGTAATCTTACAGGAATAATTCATTACTTTTTGGCGTTTACTTAGATTCGGGTTTTTCAAATCATAAGGACGACAGTAAATCCACCTCAAGGTTATGTGTTTAATGGAAGTAGATCCATAGCACGGAGGAGTGTCATATAGAAATGTATTTCGGACTCCACCATGGAAAAAGGATAATATTGGAGCCTTGTGGCGGCCAAAGTATCTGTATGGTTCTAGAAACTTTGTAATAGACTTAGATGTGATTTTGAGTTTGTCCAAGGTTGTCATAATTTATTGTGATAATAAAGGTGCAGTTGCAAACTTTAAGAAATCACGAGTCCATAAAGAAACTAAACATATTGATAGATAGTACTACCTGATACGAGAAATTGTATAATGAGGGGAAGATTGTTGTCGCCTAGATTACATCGGATGATAACCTATTAATCCTTTTACAAGGACCTTAAGGCGAAAGCATTTAATGGTCAAGTAGTAGGAGTGGTAATCAGATGTATGGAAGGAGATATGACAGCATAGCCTTTTAGTATAAGTGGGAGATTGTTGGATTGTATACTAAAAGTCTAGCTATTTGTATGAACAATTTTTTGATATTGTTTGAAATGAGAATCATGTGGTCAAACGTTTGTAATTATTTATTGTTGCAAAAGTCCGTTTACTTTATATTGTAAATAATGTGATGTGCGGTGTCATATGGAAGATCATATTATCAGTTCCTTATAAGTATAAACAGATGTTCACAACCGAGATAGACGGGGACTATCTATCAGTATGGTTGTAGTGTGATTTGGCTTTAGTCTGTCTTGACTATAAAATTGCACTAGTGCACTTTGTGTGTATTGAATAGGACCGTCGTTGAGATCGTTCGGTTTATACTGACTATATAATAGAACTTGGACTCTGTTATTATGGATGTTCGTACTCTTATTCCCTATACAATAACCTCGACACATAAGGCAGTATTTATTTCTTTGATTCATCAATGGGTGAGATTTAAAAGATAAATCAATATGCTCGGTGAGTTGGGAGATGATGCTCTCTCTATGGTGTACTGTTGATTGTAGAAGGAATCCGTGTCCTAACGGAACTGGTTGATGATGTCTCCCTGAGGAGCTCATAATGATTATCATGTAAACCCTGCAGGTAGATTTATTACGGCATGATAATAAGGTTGTGGTACTACTCTTGGTAAACATATTAATTAATGGAGTTGTCAGTAACTTAATTAATTAATGGGCATTGAATCTTAAATACGGGGAGATTAACAGGCTCATAATAAGAAAGAGCCCATAAACGTAATTTGGGACTAGGGTGGCAGTGCAATAATATTTCTTTAGTGGAATGATTTATTATTATATGACTTAAGTATAAGTTTTGGCTAAACTTGGATGTTTAAGCCCAATGGGAGGCCCAAACCCTAATTTCTCCTCCTAGTCCCTGTTGTAGTATAGATAGCCAATCTCAGCAGCCCGGATAATCAATACACACGCATAAAATCGTGAGAATCAGATTAGGACTGTAGATTGAGTTCGTCTTGTAGATCGTTGCCCACACTAACATCAAGACGTGGCTTAGGAATACAATAGAAGACTGGAAGGTCGTTTGCTGTTTCTGTCCGTCAACTTGCATGATTTTTATAAAATCGTGTAAAAGTCCAAACTAGACGTGTGATATATTGGTGGAAAGTCACGGAAGAGAGGATCGTTTTGGCTTATAGATCACTCCAATCGGAGATCAAACGAGAGAGTTATGCCCAAAACGGTAAGGTTGCACATGCTGCTGGCGAGAATCCTTCTTCTTCAACATACCCTGGTGAAAGGTAATACGTTTCTATGATATCTTGCTTCCGCTGATATAAAAATGCATGGAACCCTAATGGTTCACGTTAACCAAAAGATCTAAACACCATCAGAGTCTCCACCCAGTTTCGATCGGGCCTACAGTGTTGTTCCAAGCGAGTTGACCAAGTTTCCAGTCGGGTCCAGCGGAGTTCCGGGCGAGTCCTGTGTTGGCCGGGTCGAGTCAGCGCAGACCAGTCGGGTCATGCGATAGCAACCGTAGCATTGCGTGATCGGTAACTTATGATATCTCCAAGGTATGGCGTGGGCTGCACGGCAGGATGATTGTTGATGGGCGACGCCTCGATGGGCCAGATGGATGGAAGGGCAGTGGCGCCATGGCTGGCGAAGGCGGGTTGATTGGCGTCGGGCTTTTCAGCACTTCACAGAGGTGAGGTTTGGCAAAGCTCGTACGGTTGGACCATGTCGAGCGGCGTGGCGTTCCAAGAATGATGTGACACCAGCGTGAAGGAGATGTTGTCTTGCGGCACAAGTTCTCACTTCACAAGCACGAGTCAAGTCGGGTAAGGCATGACCAGTTGGGGATGTCGGCAAGACTGAACATGGCGACGTAGGCTTGCGGCATGGTGGACAGAATTGTCAGCAGCACGACTGGACACGTTGGCAGGCATGAGTCATGCCGGTAGAGGAGCAAGGCATGTGGAGCTGCATTGAGGCGGCACGACTCATGCAGGTGATGGCACGAGTCGTGCCAGTGTTTAACGTGGGCCGAGCACGATCGTTTTTGCTTCGACTTGCACTATGGGCGCATGGGTGTAAAACGAGTCTTACGGAGGTGTAACCAGGTATGCACGACAGAGAGCTCGAGTCGAGCTTTAGGCTTGAGACTTAGCTCGAGTCGAGCTACAGTTCTGGTGCTGGATTCAGTTTTGGTTTCGGGGCCCGTATTCGTGCTTGGTGGCAAACAATCGAATTCATCGATATATAACTATTTATAATTGATTTGTTTATTTGATTATTGTTATATATGTTTTGCATGATTCTATGTGATTTACTGTCTTATTTGCCGTAATAGGAGCATGCTAGGTTGTGTATTTTATTTTTGAATATTATATGCATGTAAAAACCCTTAGTGTTAAATTACTAAGTGGGAGAGAGGATTGG
Source organism: Pogostemon cablin (assembly GCA_023678885.1). Lineage (NCBI taxonomy): Eukaryota > Viridiplantae > Streptophyta > Magnoliopsida > Lamiales > Lamiaceae > Pogostemon > Pogostemon cablin. Next base: position 16,202,663 of record CM042980.1, on the reverse strand, counting down.
TAATTAATTCCCGCGGCCTCCATTATTGGTTTGTAAGTGATGTGAGTAAACTTGCATGTTGGCAATAGGCATTCCTCCACAATGGATGAGTTTATTCACGGATCACTGGAACAAACTTCTTTATGATGATTGTAGGAAGTTATCCAAGCACGTGTGTACTTCTCCAACTGTAAGGTGATGAGTGATATTTTCACTTAGATTTTAGTGTCTTTTTATGTCCATTTTTTTATTATTTTATCCGTATTTGTGTACTATTTGGTTGTGTTTTATGTTTTTATGGAGATGTGTGCGAATGAGATTAAACGTATGATTTTTAGGCAAAAATCGATCCTAGACACAAAAAGAAAGACGTAGGAAAAAGCGGATCTCAATTCGGAGTTGAAACGAGGGAGAACGAGCCGAAATAAAATTTAAAAACAGGGGTTGCACCAACACGGTCGGCCGTGTTGCAGCAAACGAGTCGTATTGCGCAACACGGCCCTATAAGCCTTGGCCATGTTCCGACACCCAAAATACCTACACGGCCAACCTGTGGCTGTGTTGCAGCACACGAGCCGTGTTGCTGCAGGATCAGAAAAATATCAGAACCCTTCTAGAATCTTCCCAAAGGGTATAAATACCTAATACTTCAATATTTAATCAAAATTTTGAGGGTTTCACCCCTGTACACACCACACACACCATTTCCTCCATTTTACACCATCATCTTCATCCATATCATCTACTTTCATCCCATCATTCAATCCACCATCCAAGTTGTTAGAGAAGCAAGGGGGAGTGGAGATTGCAAGAAGAGGAAGAGAAGCACCATTAAAGCAATTCAAGGGAGTTTTAATTCCAATTTTTGTAGACTTCTTTGTAGTTCAATCATGTGTTTTGGAGATACAATTGTCTATGTTGTTTTTTTTTGAAACTATGAAAGGCTAATCTCCTTTGTGAGATTAGCAATATGAATTGTGTTGGATAATTTTGGGGTATTTTGCAATTGAATTCATATGTTGATTGAATTTGTTAATTTTCTATCATTGATTGTTAATTCCTTGATTTGTATTGTTGATTTGTGTGATTAATTGTCATGGGCATGTGATTAGATTGAGAAATCAATTATATGTTTAGGATAGTTCATTTAATCATTTCATCATACACTTCATGTGCATTATAAGTTTTAGGGAGAGTGGTAAATTCTTTAGAATTTAGAACCCTTTGATAGAACATGTGATTTGTTAGATCGAGAGGTCAATTGATCGTGCGAAGGGACTCTCTAATTGAACTTAGTACCTAGTTGGAATTGTTTGATTGAGAACCAACTTTAGAGCCTTTTTGGGACCTTGTAAAGGATCTACATCATATCCATCTCGAGAGGGAGTTTAGGTGAAATTCGTGTTGGCCCTTAGTTATTAATCCATGACATATATGAATTCGTTGCATGATAACTAAATTTTCCATGCTTTAAGTATTGCTAGTCTCATTCTCTATCTACTTGGCTTATTCATTCATCTTCCATTCATCTATCCCATTTTTTATCTTGTCATTTAATTGCTTAATTGTCATAACTTGATTATTCCTTCTCCTCTATTATCGTCTCTATAAAACTATGACGAACACGAGATCGCTTAAACCCTAGTATCTTCCTCTCTGTAGTTCGATAAATTCTTTAATTAGTCATCCCGACTACAAATGGCTAATCATAAGGCACACAAGCTTGGGCCGCGGACTTGAGATCAAATAATGGTGTATACTTAGATGTAAATAATAAGTATCCTCCCCAAAGGAATCACTGCTTTTATTTGCATGGCTAAAGAGGAACTGACTATTAATTATTTTGTCATGAAGTTAGGTTGACGAATGAAATTAATGGGTAAAATCTTCTCTTGTAAATGTTCGGGTTTGTATACGTCCACACTAACGTGGCATGCAGACTCACGGTACTTGAGATGTCGGTAAATTTTAATTTTATATTATTTTGAGGGTATCAATATAAATAGATAAATTCGAAGTATTTGATTGGTGTATTTATTTGTGATTCTCTGTATTTTTTAATGGTTTATCTCACTTATAGTTTACTAAAAGAAAACATATTTACTGGTCTAAAATTAGATGATTAGAAAAGAATCTAGGATATGATTCTTACTGCTTAGGAAATTAAATATGTATTCTCACTAAGGATGTCCTATGATGCCTATTAAAGTCTCTAGTGGAGAGGTGAGAGGTTCATAGAAATATGATGGTCTCATGCAACTCTTTAGATACTTGAGTAAGTTAGAAAGGCAAGAGATCATGGATAGCTTTATAAATGAATTGGAAATACTTGGAGTAGAAATTGAAGGGGAAACCTAGGTCAATTTTATTCTTCATAATTTGCCTAGATATTTTGAGCAAGTTCCACCAGAATTACAAGAGATTGTATTCGGTGGAAAACTTCTGACAAAACAAGTGGCAAAGGAAATCAATTTTCATCAAGATATAAACAAGGTTAGAATCTTATTCGCTAATTGTTGAAGCATGATTAGTGATGGTGTTTACTAACACGTTGTGTGTAGATACCCGAATCACTAAATGTCTGCAGTTACGTGATGAAGAGATTATTATAAACATGGGTAAAACTACAAGAGTAGTGACTGCTGCAGTAGGAGTTGTTTATTTATCTAATGATAGGAATAAACATTTGATTATAAGAATTTGTCTTTACGTACATTTTCATAGAAAGAATTTCATTTTAGTTTCTATGCAGTTATGGATGTATACTCTATTTCATTTAAATGACATGGTCATTATAATGAAAGATAGAGTTATAATCTGTTATAGTACGTTGGTGACAATTTGTACTCTTAAATCATGTTTATCCCACGGATGCAACAAATTGAAATTAATAATACATCTTCTAATCGTAATATGAGAAAGACTCTTACGAAAATGGTTAGATAGATGATGAGTTATTCGGAATTATTAAATTCATTTTATGGATATGCCCTATAAACAGTAATTCGTATGAATGTTTGTCTATTTGTGGGATATCCTAGAAAAATGAAGGGTGATTTATTTAATCCAAAAGATCAAAAGGTGATTGTTAACACAAACACTAGATTTTTGGAAAAGGACTATGTAATAAATCACAAACCTATGTATAAGTTGTTCTAAAGGAAGTGAGAGGGAAAACACAAAGTATAGTACCAATTGTATAAGAGGATATACTTCAAGTAAACTGCATCACGTGTCATATCTGATAACAATTACATGTAGTGCCCTGTCGTAGTGGGAGGGTTGTTTTACAACCCGAAAGATTTATGTTTTGGGAGAGTCATGAGACAAGGTCCATAGTAAACATGAAATCGGCCCATGGATACGACAAAGCACTACAAGATAGAAATGAGGAATCTTAGCAAGTTGCAATGAATTTTGAAATAGGATTTATGGATTCTAAATTAAATTTGGGAGCTTGTACGACCATTAAATGGTGTAAAAGCCACTGGAAGTGGTCATGCGAAATAAAAGAGGATCATATGTTATAGTGAAAACCTTGGAAGCAAAGCTTGTTGTGAAAAGGTATACTCAGAAAGAAATACTTCGATTACGAGAAAACCTGTTCGCCGGTAGCTATGACTATGTCGATCCGGATTCTTTTATTTATTAGTATTCATATTGATTATGAAAAATAGCAAATTGATATCCTGATTGGAAATCTTGAGGAAAACATCTATGTGAAATAACCAGAGTAATTCATTGCAAAGGGCTAAGAGCATTTTGATTATGAGCTTAAAATTATCCATTGATGGACCAAAGTAAGTTTTAAACTCAAAGTACATCTGTTTTGATGAGGTAATCCAGTGATATAGATTTAATCAATGCGCGAATGTGTCTTGTGTATTGAAAAGAGTGACGGAAACGTGGTGATATTTCTTGTACTGTACGTAGATGATATATTGCTCATTGGAGACAATGAAAGAGTATTGTCGAGCGTATGGGTATGGTTGATAAAGTAGTATGAAATGATGGACTTAAGAGAAGCAAAATATATCCTTGCGATCATGGTGATCACAAGATAAGATGTTGTTCTTATCTCAAGCTTCATGAAATGATACAATCCTTGCTCATTTTAGCATGTGACTTTATCTAAGGAAATGTGTCTTATGACATAAAAGAAGATAAAGGTGACGAAGGCAGTTCCTTAAGCTTCGACGAATAAGGAAGCTTAATCTAAGGAATGCTATGCACGAGAACGGATATCTATATTGCCAATGGCATGGTCAGTGGGTATCAAGGTAACTCGAAATAAGAATGTTGAACTGTGGAAAAACATATACTTATGTACTTAAAAAGGACCAGAAATTATATGTGGACTTACCAGACAGATTCACTGCTTCTAGTGGGTTAAATAGATTCAGAGTTTCAAATCAGATAGGGACGACAGTAAATTCACCTCAAAGGTTATGTGTTTATTTTGGAAGTAGAGCCATAATTTGTAGGAGTGTTATATAGAAATATATTTCGAACTCCACCATAGGAAGATATTGAATTGGAGCCTCTGAGGCAGTCAAATCCATCTGCATGACTCTAGAAACTTCGTAATGGACTTAGATGTGATTCTAAGTTTGCCTAATATTATTACAATTTATTGAGATAATAATGGTGCAGTTGCAAACTTGAAGGAATCACGAACCCATAAGGCAATTAAACAAGATTGCATCGGATGATAGCCTAATAAATCCTTTTACAAGGACCTTAAAGCGAAAGCTTTTGATGGTCATGTAGTGGGAGCGGGAATCAGATGTATGGCAGTGGACATGACAGCATAGTCTTTTAGTATAAGTGGGAGATTATTGGATTATATACTAAAACCCTAGCTTTAGTATGAACAATGTCTTAACAATATTTGAAATGAGAATCATTGATCAAATGAGTGCGTCTTATAATTTATTTATATGTCTGATGCAATAGTCCACTAACTTTATAATATAGATAATATGTTGTGCGACAACACGCGGAAGATCATATTATCAGTTTTCTTATAAAGTATAAACATATGCTCACAACCGAGATAGACGGGGACTCTCTATCGGGATGGTTGTAGTGTGTTTTAGTATTAGTTTGTCTTGACTATAGAATCACATTAGTGCACCTTGTGTGTATTGAGCAGGACTGCTTGAGATCGTTCGACTTATACTGACTACATAGAAGAACTTGATCTCAGTTATTATTGATATTCGTGATCTCAATCCTTATACAACAACATCGATACGTAAGCCAGTATATATCTCTTTGATTCATCAATGGGTGAGATTTAAATATTAAATCAATAAACTATGTGAGTTGGGAAATATTTTTGTCTCTATGGTGTGTTGTTGATTGTAGAAGGAATCCGTGTCCTATTAAATAGGCTGATGATGTCCCCTTGAGGAGCTCATAAGGATTATCATGTAAACCCTGCAGGTGGATTTATTGCGGCATGATAATAAGGTTGAGTGGTACTACTCTCGGATGAAATATTAATTAATGGAGTTGTCGGTAACTTAATTAATTAATGGACATTGTATATCTTAAACAAGGGGAGACTGTCGGGCTCATAATAAGAAGGAGCCCAAAACGTAATTTTGGGATTAGAGTGGCAGTGCAATAATAATATTTTAGTGGAATATATTTTTATTGGACTTAAGTATAAGTTTTGGGCTAAACGTGGATGCTTAAGCCCAATGGAGGCCCGACTCTAATTTCTCCTCTTGGTCCCTGCTGTAGCTCATATATAAGTCATCTCAGCTATCCAGAACCATAATAATTTGTGCCTAACTCACGACAGAAAGGGAGGAGAGCAGATTGAGAAGATCTCAAAGATCATTGTCCACATGACGTCGAGATTGGACTTGGGAATACAACAGAAGATCGAAAGGTTGTTTGCTGCTGTTGTTCATCAATTTCCATAATTTTTCTAAAATTGTGTGGAACTCCAAACTGTCTGTGTGATACACTATTGGAAAGCCACGAAAGAGAGGATCGTTTTAGTGCATAGATCACTCAAATCGGAGATCGAATGAGAGAGTTATGCCCAAAACAGTGAGGCTGCACAGGCTGCCGGCGAAAATCTTTCTTCTTCAACATACCCTGGTGAAATGTAATACGTTTCTATGTTTTCTTGCTTCCGCTGAATTAAAGACACATGGAACTCTAACGGTTCACGTTAACCAAATGATCGAACGCCAACAAAACCAATATAAGAACCTCTTACAATTTTATAAATAAGAAAACCGTGAAAAAACCAAAGGAGTTACATAACTCCCTCTGTCCACAACGCCACATCATTCATATATGGAAAATAAAAATAAATAATATTAATTATTATTTACATCTCTCACTCACATATGAAATCAAATTTCTCCTGATTCATTTTCTTAATGATTCATACTCTTATCCAAATTAGTACATCGTGTGACCCACGAGATATGAGTTTTAATTGATATACATTTGTTAGAGATATATATCAACTTGACCAGTTTATCGAAGAAACTCATCAAGCTAGCTATACCCCAGAACTCTTGAACATTTAACATAAGTTGACATATCTCTTTTCAATCCCTTAATTTGTAAGAGCATGTCACATCCTAAATTTCTAACTATATAAAAACATCATATTTAAATAAATAAATCATTTATAGCGGAAGCTTAAAGTAAATAAAATTTAATAATAAAAAAGATCCATCTTGATAAGTGATAAAATCCAAATGTAATACTTGAAATAAACTGCATAAGTTAATAAGTTTAGCAAAGATTTAGAAATTATAATAAAGTCTTAATGAAAATGAAATTGTGCTAAGCATCTTCCTTATGTCCCACCATGCCAGCTCCTCCATCTAAAATGATAAATATTTGGGGTGAGCAAAACCACAAGCTCAGTGGAGAAACATACTTGCCAAAATTAAATACCACATGTAAATACCAAATAAGTAACATAAATCATGTAGATGTAAATGTAAATGTACTGAATAAGATTTCTCAATTATTCAAGTAGTAAATGCCTCGTTTATAAAGGTCAGGAGACCTATATGTACATGCATGAACTCAAAGATATCACAAAATAGCAGTTAATAGAGACAAGTAAGAATTTCCCCACCTTTAAAATGAAATCGAGTTGATTGTAATTCAAATATTGATGCAACCGGTACCCTAATTCACGAGCTCCTCGTCGCTTAGTCATAAATAAAATATAAAATAAGGCTATGGTCTCAAACCCAACCTATCGCCTTAAACTGAAATAATTATATAACTAAATTAAATAGTTACATCCAACATAATATAATGTAATATCTAAGTTAATGACTATAAAATTGGATATGTAAATAAGAGATATTCCAATAATAATGAACTTATATATATATATATATATATATATATATATATATAATAGTTGATAATCATTAGAGATATGATAAATACGTCTATTAAGAATTAAGCCCCAAAACTAATACTTAATCTGTATGTATAATGTCTAATCTATAACATACACCACTTATTAAATATTAATATGGAAATTTAGTAGGGTACAGCTTGGTGTAAGCTGATAATTGGCGCATGACTAATGCAAGTCATAAATTTGACTAACCCATTAATCATGAATGAAAAATCTAAACAGAAACATGAATTCATGCCTAGATATGGTTTGTGTGGGTTGGAAAATAAGTAGCAGGCAGATTAAAATAAATTAGTCAGTACATAAACATGTGTTTGTAGAAGGTATTGGAGGGTTTACTCGCTAGAAGAGAAGTGCCTAAGAATATTGAAATTCGACATGCTCCCGTGTAAAAATATTGGATATAGAAAAAAGGCTGGCTACTAACCTAGTGATCGACATGCGTAATCATATACAGTAATATATATATATATATATATATATATATATATATATATATATATATATATATATATATATATATATATATATATATATATATATATATATATATATATATATATCTTATGGCAAAAACAAGATTGGGATTACTAGTAAGTTTACTACTCCAAATATACTTCAAAAGGTTAAAACCCATAATCCACAAAGAGATAGAAGGTTCATATGAGAAAAAGACATCAAAGTTCCATAGAAAAAAAGGTAATGATTAGCGAATAACTTACCCTTTGATGAACCCTACGAAGAAGGGAATCGATGACCCCTTAGAGATGACTAGTGCCAATAGTTTAACGATCACACCGGTTCAAGACTTTGATTCTATTGCATTACCCCCTAAGAAGAGAAGAATATGATGTGGATATTTTCTAAGTTTGTACGATGTGAAGAGAACTCGTAAGGTTAAATATAATGATCAGTCGTAATCTGTGGTATGGAAAGGGATTCTGATGTGCACGTATGGATATTAGTTCCTACTTTTAAGGGATGAGGGGTTATGATCTTGAGAAAATAATGGGAATATCTCATCCAAGATTCAAATCCTAATAATAATTAAATAGATATGTATATATATAATAAATATAAGTAGTTAATATATACATATATGCACGTAATATGTATACTAAAAAGCTTCCGTTACAGAGCATATTCAACCCTTTTGCAAAACTATGTATTCATAATCAAGACCCTGCTTGATTGACTAGTCAATGAATCACAATAGTATATGTTAAATTAAGACGTCCTTCCCATCTCACTAAGTATCTACAATCTCCCACTGTAGCTGCTTTCCTAGACATGCCCCGCATTGTCGTTATTAACTATAACTCTTTTGGTAAGATGCTAAAGTAGCAATACTAAAGTGAAGACTTAGAATATAGTAGAAAGTCATAAGGGTAACTAATAGATAAGGAGTCATACTTTTGAGAAAATGGGGATAATTTTCTCAATCCTATTGGGGTCAACTTAGCACAAGTCATTTTTCTAAAACACTTGTCACAATGTCTTTAACTTCCTTCCATGAAAGCGTATGTCGTGTTTCATTTTAATTTAGACATCGTGTATATCAAAGTTCAAGTGTGTCCCATACACTTAACCCGGATATCCTCCCTCCAACGTATAGGATCTCCGTCGATTTAGCTTTACAACAAGTTGGATTAGATTCGTGGCAAAATCTATCACAATTACATTAATTATCGTAATCTCATCTCTGCGCTCCCACTTAGCCAGAGGTGATTGCTCGTATGAGAGATCCAAACATAACTTGCCGACATACTGTTATATATGAACCATCACATATAATTTATAAAATATATATGTATAGTTAAGCCGTTAACCATTCCATTAACATACATAAACATATTCAATACATCGTTTTAAATCCTTCGCAAACCTAATCCTTTTACATGTCCTATGAAAACATCTCTAGGAATCGGTTTGGTAAAGGGATCTGCTTACATTAAACGAGTAGAAATGTATCTAAGAATCACTTTTTTCTTGTCTACAATATCTCTAACAATGTTGAACTTAGTATCAATGTGTTTGGTCTTTCCATGATATTTGGGGTCTTTTGTATAAGCAATGGCCGCTTGATTATCACAATTGATTAAAACAGCTCCCACTGGAGTGTTTAAGACCTCCAAGTATTTCATGAATCTTCTCAACCATATAGCCTCTTGAACTGCAGACGCACATGCCACAAACTCGGCTTTCATTGTGGGCAATGCTATGCAAGTCTGTTTCTTGCTTCACCATGAGATTGCATCATTGTTGAGCAAGAAGACATAACCAGAAGTTGATCTAAATCTCCACTCCAATCAGCGTCTGAATACTCATTCAGTGTACTGTTATTCCCTTGGTAACAGAGAGAATAATCTGCAGTCCCTTTCAGATATCTGAAAATTCTTTTAACAGTCATACAATGATTCTTCCCCGGATTGGATTGAAACCTGCTTACCAGACCAATGGCATAGCAAATGTCTGGTCTTGTAAACAGCATTGTGTACATAAGACTTCCAATCGCATTGGCATATGGCACTTTGGACATTTCATTGATTTCATCTTGAGTCTTGGGACACATTTGTTGACTCAATGATTGGCCTTTTACAATGGGAGTATCTATGGGCTTGCAAGTTTCCATCTTGAACCATTCTAAAGTTTCCTGATGTAAGTTTCTTGAGATAAACCCAATAATTTCTTTGAACGATCCCTATGGATCTTCACACCAAGTATGTATTCTGACTCACCCATATCTTTCATTTTGAAATTTGAAGATAACCACCTTTTTATGGTTTCAAGATACTCTTTGCTATTACCCGCTAGTAGTATGTCATCCACATACAAGGATAGAATCACAAAATAACTATTGGACCGTTTAACGTAAACACAGTGGTCTTCGTTTATCATAACGAAGTTATATGAGATGATCATAGTGTGAAACCTCAAATGCCACTGCCTAGAGGATTATTTGAGTCCGTAGATCGATTTCTTCAATCTACAAACTTTATTCTCTTGACCTTGAAGAATAAATCCTACAAGCTATTGCTTGTAGATTTCTTCTTCTAATTCTCCATTGAGAAATGCGGTCTTAACATCCATTTGGTGTAATTCTAATCCATACTAGCCATTATAGCTAACAGTAGATGAATCGAGGCAAACCTCACTACAGGTAAAAAGGTTTCTTCGTAGTCTATACCCTTTTGTTGAGTATAACCTTTTGCCACTGAGCGAGCTTTATACCTCTCTATTGAGCCATCAACCTTTCTTTTAATTTTGAGAATCCATTTATTCCCAATTGCCTTTCGTCCCTTCAAAAGATCTACAAGATCCCAAACTTGATTTGATTTCATAAACTCCATCTCCTCTTTCATTACTTTCATCCATTTCTCCTTTGTCGGACAAGTCAGAGCTTCTTTAACATTTTTGGCTCTTCCTCATCAATAGGAGAAACATCTCTATTTTCTGGTGAAACAAAGAAGGCATGTCCTTCAATATCATAATGCCTCTTGGGCACATGCTTCCTAGAACTTTTCCGAGATAGTTGTTGATGGTCTTCAGTAGACAAAATGCTCTCATTGGGAATCGTCTGATCCTCAATTGGCAAATATCCATCAAGATCCACACCATCACCTAAACTACTACTCCCACTTGGATCTTGTAGATATTGGTTTTCTACTACCTCAAAAATAGGTTCGGCATCCCTAATGTTTTACTAGAAAATTCCATTTTCAGAAAATGAGCATTACGTGATTTTGTCTCAATTAAACTTCCATCATGATCTCCTATGAACACGTAACCCTTAGAATATTCGCAGTATCTTATGAAGATGCACTTTTTGCCTCTAGGACCCAACTTTCTATACTGACTCGATGAATCATATATGAAAGCTGCTGATCCCCAAGCTCTAAGGTTACGCAAGTCAGGTTTTCTACCCATCCACAGTTCATATGAAGTTGAAGCAACTGATTTGGAAGGCACACGATTAAGCATATAAGCTACCGTAAGAAAAGCATCTCCCCAAAAAGAGATCGGTAGATTAGCTTGTGACATCATGAATCTCACCATCTCCAACAAATTCTTATTCCTTCTTTCAGCAACACCATTTTGTTGAGGCGTATAAGGAATGGTTAATTATCGGATTATACCCTTTTCATTACAAAATTCCTTGAATTGTTCTGATAGATATTCACGTCCTCAATCATTTTTAAAACTTTGATAGATTTGTCCTTTTGGTTTTCAACTTCACTCAAGAATCATCTAAAATAATCCAATGCTTCAGACTTATGAGATATCAAATAGACATATCCAAAACGTAAATAATCATCAATAAATGTAATGAATAGTGAGCTCCATGTCGTGCTCTCACATTTATAGATCCACATATATCGGAATGGATTACTTCCAATGGAGATTCAACTCTAATAGCTTTATCAAAATGTTTTCTAGTCATTTTTCCAGCAAGACAATATTCGTATTTGGATAATTCAACTTTTGAAGTAAGACTTAACAATCCTTCTTTTACAAGTCTATTCATCCTATCTTACCCAATATGACTCAATCTAGCATGCCAAACATTATCATTCACATTTGCATTACTAGAAGAACAATTTAGTAATTATGAATAATCATCATAATAACTAAAAGTTATTCTATTACAATCTAAAACCATAAAACCATCATTCATATGTCCAGATGCACAACAAGTATAATCAATGCTAATTACCACAGTATTTCTAGTAAATAATACATCATAACCCAAATTAACTAAAATTGAAACAGAGATTAAATTTTGCGTGATTTCTGGAGCATAGAGAACATCATGTAGAATAAAGGCCCGACCATTGTTAAGGTCTAGTTTGTAAGTCCCAAATCCTTTGACTTCGACTCGAGCATTGTTTCCCATATATATCCACCTAGTCCCCTTTGGAACACGACGAAAATCTACAAATGCTCCCATGTCTCTCGTCACATGGTCCGTTGCTCCTGAGTCTATAATCCACAACGGATAAGAATCAGTTAGCAAGACAGTACTTGAGACATTAATTTCACACGAAACAGAATAAGATGAATCTACCTTGTCTCTCCTGGGATCAGGACATTCACGTGCAAAGTGACCAAGCTTACCACAATTGTAACATGTCATTTTGCTCTTATCTTTCTTATTCTTTTTGTTATACCTCTTTTTCTTCTTATGTTCATCAGTTTTGTTCATTGGGTTATTGTCAGGCTTTTCACCATCAAATCACTTTCCCTTCTTTTCCTTCTTCCAATTCCTTTTCCTTTTGAAGCCTGAAGCTCCTTTGGAAGTAGAACTAGCATAGAAGGCCCCAGAAATTGGCTTTGAGGCTCCGAGCCTCACATCTTCCAACTCAACATGACGTGCAGCATCATTGAAAGTTTTAATACTTTCATTATGAGTCAAGTTGACCCTCAGATGTTCCCAACAATCAGGTAAAGAGCGGATCAGTGCTTGTATTTGTTACTCATCAGAAAGAATATGACCAGCAGTCTTAAGTTCAATTATCATATTAGACATCTCCCTGAGATGTTGTCTAATGTTATGATCAGGTTTTTTTTGTAGGTGTCAAACTTAATAGTCAACTGTCTAAGCCTTGTAACCGATGTACCACCATACTTCTCATGCAGATACACTCAGATATCATGTGCGGTGGGATGTTGTTCACATTCATGGATCATCAGATCGATTACTGAGCTTACAAGGATACCACGTGCAATGAAATTTTTCTTTTTCCATGACTGGTATGCATCTTGGTCACGCCTCCCTTGACTTCTATTTCCCGCACTTGGATCGGCCATGACTTGGTTTATAGCATCCAATACATCTTGTTCATCCAACACATACCAAATCTTATGACGTCATATGTCATAATTGTCACCATTGAGTTTCTCACTTTTGTTCAACTCAACGACAATAGATTTCGATGCCATGATCTTTATTAGAGAGTAAAGTGATTCAGTATGTTGACAATGTTTTATTACGTTACGTAAAATAGAGACATCTCAATCAATAACACAAGATTTAATCTCGAAAAATAGCTCGGAGACTACTAATCATCAATCTCATCAAGTGTCATAATACTAGATTCTTGTTTCCAAGAGTAAAACACATTTAAGGTTCAAGTAATCAACAATAACATTGAACAGCCACTTATAAATAGAACATCAACAACCATCCATAATTGTAAATAAATCAAGTATGACAATACATAAATTCTAATGAACTCCTCGAGTTTCAAATTAGAAAATACAATTAAGGAAATCTATGGATAGAACCTATAAATACATCACTTGATTCAAAATAACGACCATAATGAAAATCTCTAGTCCCAACACTATATATAGCTCGTGCCAAAGGATCTATAAGAGGATTCTTTATCTGACTCTTTCTTCGACTTCTCAGTCTTAAACAATCAGAGCGTCGAATCCCACCCATCTTAAGCAAGCCGATCTTAGTACCTTTCTTTTATCTTCTTATAAAGAAGTAATCATCAAATCATGCATCATATGACGACCATTGGGCTCCACATTGTAAGTCTCCCTATGAGCCCAAAACTTCTTTCGTAAGTAGGAAGGTAAAGTGTCAGGCCAGGTCTCAGGACTAGAAATCTGAATATACAGTCTAGTTGGGAAAATATTATTTGTGATCAAGAACAACAAATGGTTGTAGAGTTCAAATAGTTCCAATGTGTGGTCCCTAACGTTGTGTGTTGGCTTCATTTTATAGTTCAGAAATTCATGAAGGACTTTTCCTTTGGTCCTGATGTCCTTCGTCGAAACTGTTTTCCTCCTTGATGTCATGCCTATGAGAAAATGAGCAACTAAAACAAAACACCTGTGTTAGTCAAACTATATTACATGAATTTTCTCTCCATATAATGCATATGGAAACAAATTTCCAAGATGCAATAGGCATATTCACAAGTGAATGAGTTCAACTCTCTTTGGCTCCTACTTTCATAGGCTACAAGAGTTTGAACAATTCAACATCACAATGAACTTCTAATTAAATGACATATTAAGGTGCATAATCAACATAAAATGCAAACAAATAGCTACCACATAGGTTCGTATTCAACTAATATGTCATAAAATGAAGTAAAACCACACATACACACTAAAAATGACGTCAAACGCTTTTGAAAACGTCACCAATGGACTCCACGAGTCGAAACATGTCAGAATAAGTCAGACAGTCACCAAAAAAATGTCGTGACGCACCGTCTGGAGCCGCCACGCGCTCGGACGTGCCATCACACGTTTTCTGCCGGAAGGTCACTGGCTGATGCTCGTTTTTTTTTCACGCAAAATTAATCTCCAAGTATTAAGGATGTCAGTTGCAGCTTAAGCAAGCGACCAAGTTAAATATCGAACCCAAAGGAAGGCGTATTATCAATTTAATTATTTACTAAATTAATTAAGATGGAAGCAATAAAGTTCAAGATTTAATTATTAAACTACTAAACAATTAATTAAAATAACAAAAAAATAAACTAAGCACTAGAATAATACGAAAGTGGATCAAGTATGGAGAATAGGTAGCTCTAGGATAATCCAGTTCATTTATTAATTTCCCTTTCGTGTATCAATGTCCGACTCTGCCTTGTGGAATATGGACGCATCACTAAGCCATGCATATTTACTTTATAGACACAAGCAAATATGCGTATAACACGTGTGAATAACCTCAAAGCAAGAGACGTAGTTTCACCCCCTTTCTAGGTACTATCAGTATCAATTATTTCCCACGTCTGGAATCTAACCCAATATGATCTCCCTTTATAGGTACTATAAAATTACCCTCTTTATCCTGCATACTAACCCGAATTCAATTCAATTAATAAACATTCATAGATGATAGTTCTAATGAAGCTTCGGAGTTCCCTCACTTAGAATCATAACATGGAATCCTGTTCAACAGAAAACACGCTCAATCAACAACCAAGATATATATTCAGACTCTATATAACAGTTGAAGATGCACAAAATGACTCTGAATATGGATTAAAAACGTGCAATCATATATAAAATAAATCCACAACTAGTGTTGTACGGAAGACACACAAGAGAGTTTAATTAATTCATAAAACTTTCAAAACCCTAGATCTACCAAAAGGTTCTAGTCCATGATGTTGCGAAGAACAATCATGAGCGTTGAATAGATCTTACTCATATGTCCGGAAAATACAAGATAAATTAGGAAACGATAAAAACCCTAGATGTGGGCGTCATCGCGTCCTTCTCCGTCTTGAATCTTCCTCTTGGTTCTCCTCTTGATTCTACAGATGAATCTTCAACGTGATGGATGGATGAAGGAAAGGATATGGATGATGGTTGGGGGTGATCCCCCCTTGTGGGGTGTAGGATGATTGTGTTGTGGTTCCTTCACATGAATGATGATGTAAAATATATATAGGTGTGAAAAGGGAATTAAATAAGGAAACAAAATATATGAGTGAATCATGGAGGATTATTATGTGATAAGGAGATTAATTGTGCTATAAAAAATAGGTAATTTTCGAAAATTTTTGAAAATTCTCGAAAATTCTAACTAGCAGCTGCGTGACTTCACGATTTTGATCATAACTTTCTTGTTTGTACTCCGATTGAAGTGTTCCTTATGCCAAAACGATCCTCTCTTCTGTGGCTTTCCAACTATTTATCACAATTTCAGTTTAGTGCTCCATAAGAACATAGAAAAATTATACAATTTGGACGTGTGTTTTTCTGCATTCTTGCACAAGTTGCACCTTTTCTCCAACTTTGCACTTTTGATCATTTTTCCACCTAAAACAAAATAAAACACCTCAAAAGCCATTTTTCTTACATACATAAAATATAAGACACTTGTGCTAATATATGACAATAATTCCTAGCAAAAATGTGTTAAATTAGACACTAAAATACGCTTATTTTCACTCTTATCACTGGCCGACGCATGTACGACACGCGCCACAGTGTCAAAAAGGTGAATAACATGCACGAAAAAATGACAAAAAGTAATACCCCCAAGTATAAACGGTGAATAACAACGTCAAAAACACATAGCCACTAGGAAAAAAACACAATCTGCCTCATATTCACATAAATGACCCATCAATATCACATAATACAACTATCATATAACACCAAATATGAATCATCCAAGAGCATATAAATCATAAAGGCAGAAAAACTTAAACCCATGATTCCAGAAAAAAACACGAAGTACCAATCATTGGCTCTGATACCAATGTTGAAAAACTCACGTTCCTAAAGCACATACCCTAAGCGTACTTAGAGAGAAATCTCTTACCTCTCACCATAGGATTGTGTTGCAGCGGAAGAAAACGTACGAATCGATTGATACTCACGTTAGTATCTCTGGATCAAATCTTCAATACGGGGTTGAAAGATTATAATTCACAAATTTGTATTAAAACTGAATGAAGAATACAAGAGAAAAAACAAATGAGAATTCACTCTCAGAAAAAAAACTTTTTTGCGTTATGCGTATGCGCATGTGTACTACACAGTTTCCTTTATCCAAATCAAATAAGGAAACCGTGAGAAAACCACAGGAGTTACATAACTCCCTCTGTCCACAGCGTCACATCATTCATATGTGGAAAATAATAAATTAATAATATTAATTATTATTTACAGTAGTGCAATATTATAATTATATGTTGTACAACAATTTTAACTGTATTGTGCAAATTTATACATTTATTGTGCAGATATAATTAATATACATTTAAACATTATCATTTTCTAATTATTTAATAGCTTAAGAGTTGATATTGGGTGCACACGGGTGTAAATGTGCACCTATAACTTTTTATTATATTTTGTATACATGTTTCTTAATAATTGTATACTTCTTTCACACACATTTTTTCATTAAAAAAACTAGCATCCATATGTATATAACTTTTTATTCAATAGTCTATACATATTTTTTAATAGTTGTAAATTTTTTACACTCAATTTTTCATTAAAAAAACTAATAAATAATTTGTATACATTTTTGTTCATATTTGTATATTTTTTTCATAATTGTACACGTTTTTAAAGTGGGTGCACCGTATCCTGGGGTGCACCCGGGTGCACACTATAATTAACCTTAGCTTAATACTATTATGTTCAATTTTTAGAATAAATACGTGAGTTTAGGATAAATACATTAAATTATATGCAGCAAAATTGATTTTTTATAAATATATTTTGTTTCCTAAAAAATCACGTATCCAATTGGGAGCAAGAAGGACATTATATTTTATAATTTTGTATCTTGATTAAATTTTGGATTTATACCTAACAGTAAATACATAGAGTATTCTATTTTGACAAAGACTTGTGTGAGACCGTCAGAAAGTGACAACTTCTATACAGAAAAGTGATAATAAATTAATGAAAAGTGATGATGCTATTTCACGAACAATTTATAGTATATAAATAAAAAGTGATAACATTTTATAACGAAAGTGATAAAGTTTTATAGCAAAATTAATAACTATTTTAAAAAGTAAAAAATAATCTCACATAAGACGGTCTCACGCTATACCTACCCTTTTATTTTGCACTTCATAGTAATTAGTAAGTGTCACAAAAATAAATACAAATTTAAAATTGATAATAAATACTCCTAGGGCGAATTATTAGTTTGTATATGGAGCAACTAATTACTAATTTGCCACAGATTCGATTATCTTACGCCATCATAAATTGGCTCGCATTTTAGGGTTTCGTCTCGGAATTTATCTAGGACTTGTAAAGCAATTAGATATTGTCGTTCGAGAATCGCTGGTGATTCGAGCTACAGCATATTCAATCTTGGAGATGAATGCTCAGAGGGCTTTGCTTGATGAACTAATGGGCTCAGGTTTGCAGCAGTTTCGATGCTTTAAACTCAACTTGAAATTTCGATTTTTTGGACATTTCTTTCGTTCGTGTTTGCGGTTGAGTTATCGTACATATTCTGTCGTTAATTGTTGCTCGAAATTCTGTCAATGCCTCTATAGCTGGCTTTAGTCTGAATACTAAGCTTGGAGTTGCATAGGTAATATACATGACCTGATTTGTGAAATTTCGTTTAAGAGGTTTGCGTATTTTTCTTATTTATGAAATGGATTAGCTTTAGTTGTAGCATACACCTATAATTTATGTTAAAAGCACAATTCTGGCTTGAAATTATTTTTACTGCTGCTATTGTTTGAATTAAAATCATTTGTATGAGATAAGTCTGGTACTGAACGGGAACACTGATAGCTCTTATGGTTTCTGTAGCACGTAATCTGACTGAAGAAGAGAGAAAAGGGCACCGAGAAATTAAATGGGACGACAAGGAGGTTTGTGGATGTTACATGGTCCGATTTTGCCCCCATGATTTGTTTGTCAACACTCGCAGTGACTTGGGTAATTTCTCTATTTATTTGGTCATGATTTTGGTTCTGTTTAGAGTACAATTTAAAGCACATGAACGAAATAAAATTTTTCCTTCATCAGCATACTGTGTCATTGGAGAATTGGTCCCTTCAGTTGATTCTGAAGAAATTACATTACTGATTTGCACATGTTATTTTGCTTACATATGTTCTCTGTTCTGTTTTATTGCCTCAGGGGCATGCCCAAAAATCCATGACCCAAAGCTGAAGGAAAGGTATTGAATGTTCATTGAATTAGAATGTTCCACTGATATATAATTTCTCAACTGTTCACGAGTTTGGCCCTTTTTAGAAATTGTTTCTAGGGTGCTCTTGACTGCTTGTGTTATCTTGTGTATACTTATGTTGGGGAATTACCCAGTTAGGTTACCATCGGTCTTTCAATGGTTCCAACCTTAGTAATATTCAATTTTCATGCTTTTGTGTCTTTTGGATTGGTTTGCCTTCTATAGATGCCTGAAATAATGGGGCTTACGTATGAAATTGATTTCCATTGATTGGTGAACTTTAACTGGTGGTTGATAGAGAAGGACTGACTCCATCACTAAGATACAATCATACAAGTAACTGATCTAAATAATATACTATTATCACATCGTATTCAACTGTCAGTCCTAACACATGTTCAAAGAATTTTTGTTTTATTATACTGGTCTTCATCTTTTTTGGGTGTAGTTGCTTCCAGTCTTCTTTTACAAGTGAATGAATACAAGTTTTGACTAATATCATACGTCTAAACTCTAAATGTTTTTGAATGTTCAGTTGAAGTTCAGTATCACTAACTCTGCCGCACTATTCACTGTAGTGA
This sequence comes from Pogostemon cablin, assembly GCA_023678885.1. Classification (NCBI taxonomy): domain Eukaryota; kingdom Viridiplantae; phylum Streptophyta; class Magnoliopsida; order Lamiales; family Lamiaceae; genus Pogostemon; species Pogostemon cablin. The sequence continues at coordinate 16,183,024 of CM042980.1, read as the reverse complement.
TGTTTGCAATGACAGCTTGAGAGAATTCACTCCTTTTTTGTTCTGGTCTTTATTCTATACTTAATTATAGTTATTAAGACGAAATTCAAGAAAGAATACAAAGTTATTCAACTATATGTTGTCCCACAAAGAATCAAGTCATTAACTATCACAGCCACCATGAATGCATGTGGTTGAAATGAGGATGTACAGTGTACTGTCAGACACATAAACTAGGGAGCCTGACTTAATCTACAGCCATGATCAAGGTAATAGTTTGATCTCGCATGTTTGCTCGTAACAATTAAACCTCTTATGAATTTGACGCCCATGGATGGCACATCCTGGGGGATACCCAAATACGGATGACCACAACATGGAAATCCCTCTTGAGCCCACAAAAGGGGTTCATTGAAAACCCCTGGCCCACCGTCCAGAGGCCCTCTCAACAGCCTGCCCAATCCGGTCGATGGGACCAAATTGTTAGGCATATAAGCTAGAGAGCTATTACATGACCCAAAACCACAATCAAAGGTAAAGAGTTGACCCTCACATATGTTCCTTTTCACACTTTTATGTGGAATCGATGTGCCGAGATCGTAACATCTATCCTTCTTGAACTGTACGTTCTTGGACGACACATGTTGGGTGCAAACCCACACACCAAGGCCCACAACTCCGGGTGGGAACTCCCCTTGTGGCAATCCCCGTGGACCTACATGCCGCCCAAATCTGGCAAGTCGGACAAATTGTTAAGCATGTAGGCTAGTGGCCCTAAATTAACCCAAAATTATTGTCAAAGGTAAATGGTTGATCCCAACTTTGCCATTCCACATTTTCTTGTAGATTCAATGTGGGTATTGTAACATATAGTATGGGTGGTCTAATTATGAAAAGATACGACAAATGTTAACAAAAACTGTGCAAGTAATTAAGCTCATGATATGATGCATGTTAGTTAGAAAGTCATCGTATAGAGTTCAAATTCTTGTTATAAAGTTAAAAGAATTTATATGGCTAGGTTGAAGGCTATTTTGGAAAATATGGCTTTAATTTATGATGTATTATTTCTATTGAATATGAGAACGAACTTAAAAGTTTTAACATGGAAAGTTGTAGGAAAAGTATGAAAGATAGTGTCTTTAAGTTGCAAAACAGACGGGAATTCAGCTGCAAAAGAGATTTCAGTTTTTGCCTCTTCTTGTGTGTTTTATTGAGTTGCTTGTGTATTTGTTATTTTTAATAATAGTTTTACTTGACTAGCAGCTACTTACTTTGTTCTTAGCTTTAGCAGACAACCTTAGAAACAGTTGTTTTCTTCTGCACTAGTGTTACCATTTTTTTTTTAAACTCTTGGTCAGTATCCATTTAACGTTTATTATATCAGAGCTTCAAATGGAGAGTGTCACGAAAACATGTCGTCAAGTAATCTATAAGAATAAGATATCTTATCAAAAACATTTCCAATTTATTAACTCAAATGAAAATAGCCCTTGTGTTGTGCCTTTATGCATTATGTGTGGATGTATTGTGCAGGTGTATATTTGAGCCTATTTTTAAATTTGAATGACATTGTGTTGTTTGTTTTTTGTAGTTTTGAGAAATCCCCCAGACATGATTCATATGTTCCCAAGTTTGAAGCTGAACTTGCACACTTCTGTGAACGACTGGCAAGTCCTCTTCGTTAATAACTCTGAAGTTCGATGTTTGTGTATGATCTTTAATCTTAGTGTGCCCAACATTACATTACATTCTGTTCTGTTCTAGGTTTCTGACTTAGATAGGAGAGTAAGGCGTGGCCGTGAACGCCTTGCACAAGAAGTTGATGTTCCGCCTCCTCCTCCAATTTCTGCTGAAAAAGCAGAGCAGTTGTCTGTGCTAGAAGAGAAAATAAAGAACTTGCTGGAACAAGTTGAGTCTCTTGGTGAAGAAGGGAAGGTTGATGAAGCTGAGGCACTTATGAGAAAGGTGTTATCTATTTTTCTGAGTGATGATATCTTTTTTTATTCTTTGAAAAATTTTACGTACACCTGAATGACTCTGATTTCTTTTTACTTCTCAGGTTGAAATGCTGAATACTGAGAAAACAGCCTTAACGCAGCAACCACAGCAGGATAAACTTCTAATGGTTGCTCAGGAGAAAAAAATGGCTCTATGTGAAATATGTGGTTCCTTTCTAGTAGCAAATGATGCTGCCGAAAGAACTCAGTCACATGTTACTGGCAAGCAGCATGTGGGTTATGGCATGGTCCGGGACTTTCTGACTGAGTATAAGGTAATACAATGAGAATTATTCTTTTTTTTAAGGAGTGACGAGAGAGCTGACAAGTTGCATTTATATTGTGATTAAAATTTGGTAATTCCCTTGTGTTAAATCAACAGGAAGCTAAGGAGAAGGCAAGAGAAGAGGAAAGATTGGCCAGGGAGAAGGAAGCTGAAGAGCGAAAGTTTCGGGAAAAAGAACATGAGAATAAGAATAGAAGAAGTGATTCATCTGACAGGGACAAGTTCCGTGACCGAGACTATGACAGGGAGAGGGACCGACTCCGAGAAAGGGATCGTGACCACGAAAGATCTCGTGAAAGGAATGGTAGAGGAAGCCGCGAAGGGGGAAGAGGGTCAGATAGGAAGAACAGCAATTCTAGTAATGGAAGAGAAGGCAGTAGAGAGAGAAATCATGAAAATGACAGAAGTAGATCACGTTCTCCCCTCAGGAACCGTCGCAGAAGGTCATCCAGGAGTCCTGGTCGTCCATATTAGAAGATTGTGTAGAATATATCTGAATTCTAAAGAGGTAGACACTTCTATAAACATCAAGTTAATTGTATGTGATTTGGGAGTCTTGAGTTTGTTGTCATTATGTGTGAAATTGTTTTCTGTTCCTCACAGCTCTAATGAGACTATACCATCTCCTATCACCAATATAATTAGAGGAGAAAGAGTTGAGGTAGGCATTTCATTGCCATAATGCTATTTTGTTCAAGTTTTTGTTTGACTGCCTTACACATTACATGTGGTTCTGCCACCAAACTACTCCTCTCATCCTTTTCTCGACCAATTTGTCTTTCTTCTGTTCGGTTTGGTTTGTTCAGATTTCGGTGCAAATCTGTCCCATTTCCTATGGTAACTCAAGACATGCAATGTGATTCCTTACTTGTGATTGACTACACACACAAACAAGATCTCACATAGATCTTGCTGTTGCACTCACATGATGCTCTTGAAACCGCTGGGGTAAATCTCTTACCTGATTTATTTTCCATCCCTCAGAGGGCACATAATTTCTTGGCTGATCATTTCAGGTGTCTTGACTGTACTTGAATGATTTCCATATCAAACGTTAACCAAGTGTTCTGAGTAGCACTGAATAATAAATTTGCGCCCTTCTTCATGAAGGTCTAAGGTTATTTGCGTTTCTTGAAGCTACATTCAGGTTTTGAGCATGGAGCATGAACCTGCTTTTGAGAATAATAGATATCGAAATTCCATTCTGCTTAAAGCTATTATATCAGGATTATGCAAGGACGATGAGGTAGTATCTTTTAATTGTCATTGAAAGGTTTTGTTTTATGTAAGGATAAGAAGTTAACCTCAATCTAATAGTAGCTCTAGAGATATGATGCATGGCCCCCGCTACAGTACCTAACTTGTGGCTGGCAATATTCAAGGTAGTTCTGAAAATAGTAAATTATATTTCAGAAAATCCAAACGCAAAAGCGCATACAGCAGCTATACAAGATCAATATTCAAGGTAGTTTTACGTGTGTGTACATAAATTTTTGAATGTTCTCTGAAAGATCTATTTATAGGTCCAAATTTGTTTTGAGGTTGTATCTTGGTCTTTACTCTGATTAAGGTTTGAACTTTGTTTAGGTTGTTAAGGTTTAAGGTGAAAATTGAGAGTTATTCATGTGTGTACGTACTACTAGTAATAAACAGTGGTTTCAAGTAGTAATGTGTTTTGAATATTATTACCAGGAGTGTGCGATATATTGAATCTCATGCTGGACTGAAGCTAAAAACAGTGCAGGAAAAAGTTGAACACGCCTCACTTTGTGCTGCTTTTGTCCAACAAGTTTATTGCATTTAAATGAATTTTAACTTGTGCTAACTCTCTTCATTGAATGTCATTTATATGTTTCCCAATACCATCCAGTTGATTCTTAAATGACCAAAATTTACGTGCAACGATTAGATTACTTTACTTCAATTAATAATAACTACTCTCTCCGTCTCAGTTAGTCCTAGTTTAATCTTCACAATTATTGTAGAACACAGAGTTTAAAAAAGTTAATTTTAATCAACTTTATTGATATTTGGAGAGTAATGTACTTTCTCCGTCCCATTTCAATATTTACATATTTCTATTTTGGGCTTCCTATTTCAATGTTTACGTTTCCTTTTTTGGAATATAGGACCCACCTAAAACAATTATTATATCACCATGGTCCCCATATCCAACACTAATACACCTACTCACGTTACATTAAATATTATATATTTCCACCCACTATCTATTAAAATACTATATTCTTTAATCAACGTGCAAAAAATAAACGTAAACATTGAAACAGGATGGAGAAAGTAATATTTTAAGGTAATATATAAATTATAAAGTATGAAATGTGTAATAAGTGGGAGTAGTAAATTTGTAATTAATATGTACTTGTAAAGGTGGAGATTGATGTAATGTTTCTTTTTTTATGCAGTGAAGTTTAATATGGAAGTGACGAAAGCAAAAATTGTGATATTTAACTTGGTGATGAAAACTCAAAGTGTGATATTTAACTTGGAACGGAGGGAGGGAGTATTATCTAAGGTTGTATTTGGATGAAAGGATTTGAACAGGAATTTATAAATCCTTCCCTCAACAATCCTTCATGTTTGAATCCATCATTAAATCCACGGAATAAATCCAAGATTTCAAATGATGGATTTCAAATCATAAATTTGATTTTGATGTTGTTTTAATTGTTTTGGGTGGATTTTCAAATCTTTTTTCAAACTGTGTCATTTGAAAATTTTCCGTTCTGTATTAGATTAGATATATTAATATATAAAATATACTCCTTCCGTTTTACCCAAAGAGTTCATTTTTTCCATTTTGAGTGTTCCCAAATAGTCACATTTATTTTTTTGTACACATGGGACCCTCACAAACCCACTAATGCAATAAAAATACCTATTAGATATTAAATAATAGGCAAACACTTGGGGATTCTCTTATGTGAGATGGATTATCCATTAACCCAATTAATTAATTTTGAAGGGACTTGTTTGGTTGTTGTGAAATTAAAAAAAATTAAAAAATTAGTTGTAGGGTAAAATTAATTGGGCCTAAATAAATTTAAAGGGCCTTGTTTGGTTAGTATCATATTATAATATTTAAAAATTAGTAATGAAACATAAATTAATTAGGGATTTATATGTATTTTTTTGCTACGCTTTTTTTATTTAATTTATATTTTTATAATTTAAAAATGTAATAATTCAAAATTTATTATTCATTCAATTTAAATATTACTCCCTCCTTTCCAAATTTATCTTCACGTTTACTGTAGATACGGAGTTTAAGAAAAGTTACTTTTTGATTTACTTTTGGGGGTAGTATGGTATTTTTGGGTAATAAATAAATGATAAAGTATGTTATGTGTGTTAAAAAGGTGATGACAAATTTGAAATTAAAGCATGTTAGAGGGATATCGGTTAATTGTTTTTTCCTTTTATGAAAGTGTTTAGTTGAATTTGGGACGGACTAAAACGGAAAGTGTAAAATTAAAGTTGGGACGGAGGGAGTATAAACTTATAAAATGTGATAATATGTGATTACACTCATAATTAAAAGTGATATTCAATTAATAAAAAGTGATAATGATATCGTGAACTATTAAAAAATTATACTCCCTCCGTCCGCCCTTAAAGTATACAATCGCTTTTTACACGTGGATTAAAGAGTATTATTATTTAATGTGTAGTATGTGGTTGTATTAGTGAGTGTGGGTCCTATATATTAAATGTATTAGTGATGTGTGTGGGTCTCATGTGTGTAAAAAGGGAAATGTATACCTTTGGTGCGGACGCCCAAAATAGAAAAATGTATACCTTTTTGGCGGATGGAGGGAGTAGTATAAAAAAATTGATAAGATTTTAAAAGAAAAGTGATAATATCTTTAAATAAAAGTGATTATTAATTACAAAAGTGTATTTCACGAATAATTTATAAAATGAATAAAACGTGATAATATTTTTAATAAAAGTGATTCCTAATTAAAGAAAAGTTATATCCTTCTAATTGAATTATTATTTCATGAACAATTCGCCGGAACAATAAATGTGATAACATTTTTAATAAAAAGTGATACATGATAATGAAAAAGTAATAACCGTTTAATTAAATAATTTTATGAACCGTTTGTAAAATGAATAAAAAGTGATAACAATATTAAAGTGATATCCTATAAAGTAATAACAGAATAATTCAACTATCTAGATTACTAATAATATTATTATAATTGAATGAAGAGGAACCTTGGGCCATGCAGTGGAAAGGTGCAGCCTGCTGATGCATGAAGAGGAACCTTATTGTGTGCCGGGTGACAATCCAACACAATTCACTATTGTGAAGAGAAAGAGAAACAGGAGGAAGCGCTCAATGTTCCCATACATCTGACTCTACCGACAATGGCCGTAAGAAGGATCCGAGCACAAGTGCTCTCCCAATGTCGAAGATCATTGAATGGAAAAGCAAGATGAAAGGTATGGAAGTTAGCAGATCCGCCAAGGCTTTGGACTTGAGTAACTGTAGACTTGACTCCGATGACCCACAGTCATCGGAAGAACAGTCATCATGAGTGTCCTTTCATGGAACGTTCGTGGGTTGAGTGGCACCACAACCCATAATGCGTTGCTCAAGGTGGTGCAAGACAAAGATGTAGTAGTGGCAGGCCTGTTGGAATCCAGGGTGAAGGCAGAGAAGTTGGAGAAGATAGGAAGAATTTCGGAGATTGGTCATTCTCCCACAATTGTAACCTAGATCCTAAGGGTAGAATCCTAGTGATTTGGAAGCCTAGTCGAATCTCCCTAGAGGATTTTAAGCTTCATGAACAAGTTGTAACAGCTTCGGCTACTTGTTTAATCTCTTCAAGGAAGTTCATTATCTCGGTTGTCTATGCCTCTAATTGCTATATTGTTCGAAGAAATCTTTGGTCATATTTGGAACAAAGTTTCCACGAGATAATGTTACCTTGGATGATTCTTGGGGATTTCAATACAAATTAGTTCAGGAAGAAAGATCAAATAAATGCAAGAATTTGCAGATACATGTGCAGTAATGGGATTACAAGATATTCAGTCGCGTGGGTGCTACTTTACTTGGTCCAATGGAACGCACCGGAGTAAATTGGATAGAGTGATGTGCTGTCAGTTGTGGAGAAGCAAGGGATGGATGCTTGAGACGGAATTCCTTCCTCAAGGAACTACGTCGGACCACTGCCCATCTATAACCTCCCTACTTCCGAATAGCTCCTGGAAACAGAAACCCTTCAGATTTTTAAATATGTGGACAGCACATGAAAGCTTCAAAGAATTGATTCAGAGTGAATGGAGGAATACAGTAAAGGGCACCAAGCAATTTGTACTCGCCCAAAAGCTCAGAGCACTGAAGCCAATATTGAGAAATCTGAATAAAAAGAACTTCATGCACATATATGAGAGAGTCTTGAGAGGGAAGAAAGAACTTGAAGTACTACAAAGTCAGTGCATGACCGACTTGCAGTATACAGATAAATGGGAGGAAATGAAAAGCAAGCTGGAGGAAGTAAAATCGCTTGAAAAGTTTGAGAGCAAATTTATCCAGCAGATGCTAAGGAAGAAGTTTATAAATAATCAAGATCAGAGCACTGCTTACTTCCACTCAATGATTAAGAAAAATAGCAAAAGAAATTACATCAGTGCAGTATTCGACGAACATGGTCCGACCAAGAGCAATCCTGAAATGGTACACAAAATACTAGAATATTACAAAGAGCTATATGGGAATGAAGGGGACGCAACTGGAAATGTAGATCCGCTAGTAGTAAATATGGGGCCGACACTATCAGAGGAAGCAAAGGGTAATCTGGAGAGCGAGGTAACGAAAAAAGAAATATTCCAGACAGTGAAGAATTCTTCGACAAAGGCAAAATGTTGAAACAACTGAATGCAACCTTCGTGTCACTTATTCCGAAGAAGAGCTTTCAGCCATCGGTGGGGGATTTCAGACCCATCTCGTGCTGCAACACTGTTTACAAGATAATCTCAAAAATCATTGCTAATAGATTGAAAGAGTGCCTCCCCAGTATCATTGACAAAGCACAGTTGGGTTTTGTAAAAGGGAGGAAAATGAGAGATAGTATCATATTAGCTCAAGAACTTTTCCTGAGATATGGATGCAGAGCCAACATCTCACCGAGACTGGCACTAAAGGCGGATATTCGGAAGGTATATGACACGGTGAACTGGAGGTTCCTTTTAAAGCTACTTATAGAACTAGGATTTCCACAAAGAACAGTCTCATGGATCTCCCAATGCATTTCCACAACCTCCTTTTCCTTTCTCATCAATGGTGTTCCAGAATGTTTCTTCCAAGGGAAGCGAGGACTCAGACAAGGAGATCCCATATCATCACTTCTATTTGTAATCTACATGGAATACTTGTCAAGAGTCATTAAAAATGAACACCAGATGAGGAATCTTAGATACCACTCCAGGTTTTGTGCTACGAATAAGGTGTCTCACCTCATGTTTGCAGACAGACGACTTGTTGATAGTAGCACTGGGGATGAAACTATAGCAGCTGCGATACAGAAAGTACTGCAGAAGTTTGGGGAGGTATCAGGACTGTTAGTAAATGCTGAGAAATCTAACCTATACGCAGTGGGAGTCCCGAGAGATATACTCAACAGAATCAGGACACTACTACCATATCAGGTATCAAAGCTTCCGATTAAATACCTAGGCATCCCAAACTCCTGTCCTTTGCGGAAAGGTTAGAAGTCATCTCCACGGGAGCTTATGGTATAATCTCCTTCTGGTTCTCTATGGTTAGGTGATTAACCGTTTGAAGAGAATCCTGAGACACTTCCTTTGGGGGTCAAAGCACAGCTTGGTAGGTTGGTCGGATGTCACTCAACCAAAAATCAATGGGCGCTAGGGATAAAAGATCTGAGTAAATGGAACAAAGCGTTACTATCTGCAGCGGTATGGGACATTTATAAGAAAGAAAACTCGCTCCGGATAAAATGGATTCACTCTGTTTACCTGAAACAGTCTCAACTAGAGACGTATGCCCCTGGCCCTACGCCTCACACTGCTAGAGATCTCTTCTGAAAGTAAGAGATTCCATACTACGAGGAACAACAGAAGGAGAAGAAACCACGCAATGGAACCTGAGGATGCAAAAGTGTGTTCAAGATGGCAGATATAGAACTGGAAAGATGTACACACAGATATGTGTGGAAATAACAAACCAGCAGTCATTTGTGTTAAAAAATATCTGGCATAAAGAGATCATGAAGAAGCACATCTTCAGGCTGTGGTTACTTCATAAGCAGAGGTTACTAACGAAGGATAGAATGTGGAGTGATAGGGAAGATAAAGATGAGGATTCTGTGTAGGGAACTTAGAAACCCAAAAGCACATATTCTTTGAATGTCCCTATACAGATCTGATATGGAGAAGAATTAAGGAAAGAATGTGGTGGAGGAGAAAACCCAAATCAGTAGCAAACGCATTAAGGCATATCTTTAGAAATACATCGGGGAACAACAAAGAGAGGAAGCTCCTACTGACTACCCTATCAGTAGTCATCAATCAAATTTTGATGGAGAGAAACAGACAACTGTTTGGGCAACAGCTTAGAGCATACACAGATGTAGTAGAAAGAATAGAATTCCTCACAGTGTATCAATTCTTGAACTTCAAGAATGGTAACGAGTGATGAGAGAAGTTTGAGAGATAGATTGTAGTTATTAGCAGATGCGCAAGCATCGAGATCTGAAATATATAATTTACCAATTTCAATATTATTATAATTGAATAAATAATAATAATAAAAAATAATAAAATATAAAAATATTTATTAAAATTGAAAAATAATTAACTTGAAATACCTAATTAATTTGCATCTGGCTCGTGGGCCGTGGCCGCCATTTCATTAACCTAGTAATCTTAATTAAGTAAAGCCAAACAAGACTCTTGTTTTATTTGATTTTTTTTTATTTTATATTAATGGATAAGATATGATCCGTCTCACATAAAAAGATCCGTGAGACGGTCTCACCCAAGACATACCCTAAATAATAATATTCCTTTATGCAAAAATAAATAAATTTTTAAATTTTAATCCATATTACTCGACCTATCCCCAATCCACCCTCCCCATTCCCTACCGTATCTCTCAATCCCCTTAACCTCACCTCCTTCCTCCTGTCACCCCTCTCCATCTTCGCCCAACCACTCCCCACCCCACCCAAAGGAGAATATATATATATATATATATATATATATATATATATATATATATATATATATATATATATATATATATATATATATATATATATATATATATATAATTTTAGATTTTTTTTATATTTTATATAATAATATTTCATTATTTTTATTTATTATAAATAAAATTCTGTTTTAAAAATTAAAAAAATACTTCTTGAATTATGAATTTAAGAATTCTTTCATAAATTCATAATTATCTAAAAATAAAATTAAAATAAATTGATTTAAAATCATGCAATTTAAAATTCACTCGTTTTCAAATGCATTGAATTTGAAATGGGGGCGGCTATTCGCACCCCCGGAATTACTAAATATACTCCAAAAAGAATTTAAATTTAAATATTTTAATTCACATGACTTAAATACCCTTATAAAAATATATATTCTTAAATACATTACTAAACATACCCCACCCATTAAATATATTGCTAATTAATATACCCCACAACTATCGCAGTCTTTTAAAGGTGTGATTTGTATCATGACAATGTTCGTCAGTTCTCATCAAATTGTCGAACACCAACACAAAAATTCAGATTTCTAATCCAAATGACAAAGGAATTCTTTTCTCTCGATGATTTCGTATACCTTTCCATAACCCTAAGAAAAGTCCCGCCGCGAGATCGCACTCTTGCTCCCCATTGAATCCCCCTCCGCCACTCTCTCCTCTCCCAAGATTATTCCACCTTAAATTCCTGTCTAATCGTCGACGGCAAGAGAGTCACCTCCGAATCAACCCACAAGATACTCAAAGCACAAGACATTCCCTTCGTCAAACAAGTTTTGAAGCTATCAAAACTCAAGTCCGATTACAAGTCTTTTAATTCGAAGAGGAATATATACGATACCTTCGACGTGTTCTTCGCCGAGGGTAGACCCTTTTCTCCCTGAGGTTTTGGATAGGGTTTTCTACAAGAAGAGGAGAAAAATTCCAGTGGCTATGGATTTGAGTGCGGATGTTAGTAATTGGAAGGAGGAGATTGAAGTGTTTGGGTAGTGGGGCTTGCAGTATGGTGAGAGTGGGGAGGTGGGGTGTCACAGAAGGTGAAGCGATCATGAGAATGTATTAGAATCTATTTGATAGGGTGCTTGAGATTCTTCCCAATAAATGGGGTGGAATACGATGCTTCTATTTGATGTTTTTAAAATATCTGTCACTATCTATTTACGAGCATCAGAGCACATTACTGCCCGGAAGTAGTTTAAGGGGTGGGATATGTTTAGTAAGGTAGGAATATACATTTTATAAGGGTATTTAAGTCATGAAAATTAAAATATTTAAATTTAAATTTTTTTGGGGTACATTTAGCAATTCCGGGGGTGTGAATAGCTGCTCACATTTGAAATGGCTTATCCAAATACAACCTAAATTAATAGTTGTACCTCCTGCCACATGTGGTGTTCGATTTTTGGAGAAACTCAACCTTAGAGCTTTCATTGCATTTATACCCAAAATGAGGTATAATTTTATGTTCAGATGTCTTAAATTCAAACAAAGACTCATGCGAGACCCGTCTAACAATCTCATGATGTGAGACGAATATCTTTTGATCAAACTAATTTAATTCGGACGGCTATATATAATTGTCGCTGAATCCACATGTTAATCAGTAGTTGGCTTGGCAACACTTGTCTCATTCCCGAGGTGTCGGATCAAGTTGTTTGATTATTTTTTTTCCTTTTTTATTTTAATTTTGATTTTCAAAATTGCTTTTTCTTAAAATTAAATAATTATTAAAACTTAGTATTGATATAAAAATAATAATAATAACATTTCTAATAAAAAGTGATGCCTAATCAAGTAAAAGTGATATCCGTAATTTTAAATCAAGAAAAAGTGATGTTCATTATATTAAGGGTTAATTACGTTAAAAGTCTCAACCTTTTCGTCGATTGCGGATTAGTTCAAACTTTTGAATTTTTACAAATAAGTACTTGACTTTAAACCCGTATTGCAAATCAAACCACCGAGCAACCGGAGGCCTGCCCGATGCTGATGTGTCAAACACTACATCTTTTCACCAATCCTAGTTGGCAAAAACGTCGACGTTTTCATTCTAATTTCTCAAATTACTGCAACTCATGTTCTTCTCTTGTACTCCCTTCGTCCCAACTTTAACTTCACACTTTTCATTTTGGTCCATCCCAAATTCAACTTCACACTTCCATAAACGGAAAAAGCAACTAACTAATATCCCTCTAACATACTTTAATTTCAAATTTGTCATCACCTTTTTAACACACATAATATAATTTATCATTTATTTATTATCAAAAAATATTATAATACCCCCAAAAGTAAGTCAAAAAGTGACTTTTTTAAACTTCGTATCTACAGTAAACGTGAAGTTGAATTTGGGACATAGATAGTATTAAATATACAAAATTTTTAATTTCTATTAAAATAATGTATTCCCTTCAAATGCATCATAATAGTGGTCAACCATTTCTGTACTGTATCCTCTAGAAGCTTTTGAATAAAACAAAATGTAGTACTATCATGATGAAGTTTGATGGCCGGCAGAATCCCTCCAAGAAAAATCACCCCCACCACCACTGCTCGGACTGCCCTCCTGCCGAGATTCATATTCGGCGGTTGAGCAACCACAGGTGGAATCATCGAATACAATGACAACGGCGGTGGATACGACCATGCATGCTTTCAATACCCTTCATACATGCTCAACAAAACCATTAACTCAACAATTTCTTTAAAAATATGGATTATCATGCACTTCAATCACCACCAATCGGAACAAAATCAAACCAAAACTCATGAGAAAAATTTTAAAATTAGCCCAAAACACGAAAAGTATATGCCTTCAAGACAAAGTATGTCACACCACGCTATATAACCAAAACTCATGAGAAAAATTTTAAAATTAGCCCAAAACACGAAAAGTATATGCCTTCAAGACAAAGTATGTCACACCACGCCATATCCCCCCAAACTTAAATTGAAACAAGAGTTTCGAATTAAGTTTGCAAAAAGTAGTGTGACGTACTTACACACTTCAAATCAATCACCCTTCGTATCTTCAACACATATCTTCCTCAAGAGCACAATCAACTTACATGCCAAAAATACAAAACAATATCAAATCCACAATCCTTATTAAAAACACTAAATAAATCAATAAAGATAATGATGGGTTGCCTCCCATCTAGCGCTAAGTTTAATGTCTTCAAGCAGGACGGGATATGGAGAACTCATCGGAATGCCACGGATATCTTTCGTCCTTGCCATCGAATTTTAAACATTGTGCTTCTTCCTCTATTAGGCACTTGTGGCAAGTGACGACCTCTGTTGCATCCTTCGAGCATGGCTTTAAACGTTCAACTCTCTTGAGCTTAAACTACATTGCCCTTTCCATTCTCGAACACCACTTATTCCTCCTTACCAAATAGACCCCAACATCTCTTCGAGTTCTCTTTTGTTTCTAAAGTATGAGAAAAATCAATGGGTAAGATAAAGTCAATGTAAACAATATTATCAAATTCAAAGAAAATTAAAGAGTTTAAAGGTTTAGAAATGCTCATTTCACTCTTCAAGTCATCATCATTTGCTTCTTGACTTTGTTCCTCTTCATCAACATCATTTGCTTCAATAGGCTCTTCAATACCTCTTTTGATTCTATATCTCCCAAATTCTCTTCTTTCTCTAATCCTTCTTCAACTTTACTCTCCTCTTCAAATTCTTCAACTTGTTGAAAATTGGTCAAAGCAATTACAATTTGGCTTACTTGATGCTCCAAGGCTTTTAACCTCTTCTTATGCCTCATTTCGTGCTTCATCTCTTTTCTTGTCTTCCTCAAGGTTTGTTATCATCATCTCAATCAAGACTTCTAAAGATGATTTTTCTTCCTCAACATGTTGAAACTCTCCTCCCTCTTTGTTGTCAAAATTCCATCCTTGAATTGGTGGATAATTCTCTTGAAAACTTCTTTCATAGTTGTTTAGAAATTTTCCTTGAAAATCATCCACTCCCATGAAAGAAGCAACTCCTACTTGATGGTTAGGCATCCTCCACTCTTCTTGCTCCATAAGGTTAGGAATCGACACACCTTGCACATTTTGACCCCCCCCAAACTTGAAGTAGGCAAGACTTAACCATAAACACCTTGATTCATCATCCTTATTTTTCTTGTCAATTCCAAGGTAGCGGGTGTAATTATCTCGGAGGATTCATTTTGAAGAAAACTTGATTGAGAATTTTGACCTTCATCACTACCTTGAGCACATCTTCTATATAATTCCAATAAGGCGTAATTTTGGAATGGAGAAGAAGTGTTGGTGTAGGGATTTGGTGAAGAAAAAGCACATGCTTGATAAGGGTAGAATGTATTTGCATTGTAAGCTTGTTACCATTCTCCATTTCTTTCTTGATTGTAGTATTGAGAGCTATCTTGATTCATTTGAAAATTGTAATCATAGTTGCTCTCATTCATATAGCCTCTTGATTGTGGAGGTGGAACCCTTGCAATTTGATCCCCAAAGACATTTATGAATTGACTCCAACCATCCATTTAAATGCTCTTCTCAAGGCTTACTACAATTCTTCTTCAAACTTTCTATTTTTGGCTTTGATCCCCCTTCTTCTTCTCTCAAGATAGTTTTCACGTACCTATCAAAACGAAAAAGTGAGATAAAAAAATTTTCCAAAGAAAATAATAAAAAATAATAAAAATATCTATAGTAATACTAATCAAAACACTCCTTCGTAAAACCACTAGCAACCGTTGCCTCCCCGGCAACGGCGCCATTTGATTAGCCATTTTGTAGTCGGGATGATTAATTAAAGAATTTATCGAACCACAGGGAGAAAAGTACTAGGGTCTAAGCGATCTCGTGTTCATCATAGTATAGTAGAAATGATCAAGAAAGGGAGATAACCAAGAAATGACAATAAAATAAATGGATAGATGAATGGAAGACGGATGAAAGAGCTAAGTAGATAGAGAATGAGACTAGCAATACTTAAAGGATGGAAAATCTAGGTATCATACAATGAATTTATATGTGTCATGGGCATAGACTAAGGGCCTAGTTCACCTAAACTCCCTCTCGAAATGAATAAGATATTATCAATACATAACTCAAACTATTGGTTCTCACTCAAACAATTCTAACCAGGTACTAAACTTGAAATGAGAGTCCCTTCACACGATTAATCAACCTCTTGATCAAACCAATCAGATGTCTTATCAAAGGGTTTTAAACTCTAAAGGATTTCTCAATCTCTTTACAATTTATAATGCACATGAAGTGTTTGATGAAATGATTCACTCAAATGTCCTAATCACATAATTAATTTCTCAATTCAATCATATATTTAGAGCATCCAACCAGACAAATCATCATAAACATCAAGATCTAGAGCATCAATGATAGAAAATCAAATAACCCAATCAACATAATCATTCATTTGCAAATACCCAAATTATCTAACGCAATTCATATTGCTAATCTCAGAAAGGATATTAGCTTCTCATAGTCATAAAGAATTCAACATATACATTAAAATCCTTACAAAACATGATGAACAACAAGGTTTCAATACAAAGATTAGATGAAAACTCCCTTGGATGGCTCCAATGGTGATCTTCTTCTTCCCTTTTCAATTCTCCTTTCTCCCTTACTTCTCTAGCTAAATGGATGAAGGATTTGATGGTGGTATGATGATAGATGGGATGGATGAAGAATGAATGAAGATGATGGTGTGAAATGCAGGAATTGGTGTGTGATGTGTGTGTCCAAGTGAAGCCCTTCAAATCCTATTTTCAAAGGTTCAATGGATGGGTATTTATACTCATTGTGGGCCTTCTAGAATAAATCTGATTTTTTTACTGATCAGACACCTACACGACTCATGTGCTGCAACATGCCTCGAGTCGTGTCAGGGTTTCTAGGACAACGTGAACTTACGACGTCACACGAGTCGTGTGCCGGAACGCGGCCAAGGGATGGTCGCGTTGTGCGTTTTGATGTCGTCACACGGCCATCTCTTACAGGCCCGTTTGCAGTACACTGCTCGTTTAGCACGACACGGCTCGTGTACTTGTTCTTGCTGCTTTGTTTTCTTCTTCCTTCTTTCGTCTCCCTTCTCCATTTTCACTCCAATTTCACCTGTTTTACATACGATTAAGTTCATTCACACTCAATTTCATAAAAACACATAACTCCACCAAATAGCACATAAATACGGATAAAAATATATGAAAACACACATAAAAAGACACTAAAATCTAGGTGAGAATATCACTCATCGCTAAGAGATAGATTAGAAGAGGTGTTTGGAGAAAGAGCTCCAGATCCAGAGGGTGAAAGAAAGGGAGTATAATTGCTATCGTGATCCATAAGTGAAGGAGAAAATTTAGTACCTGAAAGTGAAGATAATAAAGTCGCAGTTGATCCACGCGATGAAGAGAAGAGCAGAAGAAAACCCTAGGAATACGAAGAAGTAGAAAGAGGAACAGAACGATAAAGGCGGAAAAAGAAGGATGAACAGTTGGGATGGAGTTGGGCCACTTATAAAGCCCAGCGGAAAGAAAAAAAATGTTAGAAGAGGAAACAAAAAATCTAACTAATGTTTCAACCTCAAATAATTTTGTTACACATCATTTTCAAAGCTTGAGGGGCTAGTGTTATGGGATAAATACTCGACCCGGTTCTAAATATTAAAAAGGCCCAATAAAGCAGGCCCAAGGGACAGGGAAGGCGAAGTGAACCCAGGCTTATCTTCTTTATCCTGAGGATAATAAAGTGCGCAAACCAGGGAATAACTACTGGCTAACCCCGGGAAATAACCCCTGGTCTCCGAAGATCCAGTGAAGACTGACAGCAGAAGAACAGGGATAATAACAAGGATATGATATAATGGTCCCCAACAGTTTGTTAGGCAAATATTCTGCTTTATCCAATGAGATACAAGAATACCAAAAATGCATCAAATCTGTTATAGGATGATTCTACAATAGGACACTTGTCAATCATTGATTAGAAAGAATAATCTAGAATGAGAGGAAGGAATCAACTCCCATATAGGGGAGGAGGGAGAAAAAATGAGGGAACATAATCTATCAGAAATACAACAATGAATAAGGAAAATCTATCTTTTTTTTATCCATTTTCTCCTTTGATCTATCACCTCATGTTCGGGTTACGTTGGAGTCCTGGTGACGAAAACTGACCACAACATATATCATTACAATTCCTTCTCCCTTATATATACGATTATAATTGCTTCTCCCTTATTTACATGTAATGGACTTCACTGGAGCCCCCACAACGTTGTATTGTATATATCCAACCAATTGGCAACTTCACCAGCATGACTTTTAAAATTCTGGCAATTTACTCATCAACACATGGAAATTACTTCCATCTGATGGGTATTATCTCTTTCATTGGATGTAATCCATCCGTCTTACATTAATTATTATTCATTTTTATTTTGGGTGTCCCTTCCCAATATTTATCATTTCTTTTCCTTAGATGAGATTTACACAAAAAGTAAGTAAAGATGTTGTGATTGATGAATAAAGTTTAAAAGTATGTAATAAAATATTATGTATTTTTACCATAAATGGAATGAGTAAAAATACGGGGGACAACTCAAAATAGAAAGTGAGTAAAAATATGTGAGATTGAGGGAGTACTATTTATTAAAAGGGCGTGTACCCTTTATTTCGTGGGAAAAAATTAATAAAAGTGTATACCCGTTAAAATAAAATATTGTACCCTTATTATTAAAGTATCTCTTTAAAACAAAATGTTGTACCCTTACATACCATGTGCACTTGGGGATACAAGAGAGCAACTTAATAATTAATACTTCCTATGTCACAAGTTAATGTTTACTTTTATTTTTTGTAAGTAAATTAAGAAATATAGTATTTTAATATATAGTAAGATGAGAAAAATAATATTTAATGCAAAGTTGGTAGTTTTACCTTTACTTTTTGCACGTAAATTAAGAGACATAATATTTTAATGTGTAGTGATGTGAGAGAAATAATATTTAATGTAAAGTGATCAATAGTTGTATTAGTGTAGTGTGAACCTTACCTGGAATAATTAACTATTTTGTATGGGTCTAACTTGATAAAAAATTAAATGTAAACCTTAACTTGGACAAACCAAAATGGAAAGCGTAAACCGTAGTGCGGGATGGATGAAGTATATTTTTATGTGGCTCACAACCAACGCTAATACAATTACCAATTATATACTTCATTCGTCCGCTCGAAAGCTATTTTGGTCGTCCGCTTCAAAGAGGGTCTTTTCTTTTTTTACACACATGAGACCCACACACACCCACTAATATAATTAAATTATGGAGCACACACTCCCACTAATACAACTACCCACTATACATTAAATAATAATACTATTTAATCAACGTGCACAAAAGTAAAAAACCCTCTTTCGGACGAACATAGGGAGTATTAAAAATAGCATGAAACCCGCGTATGGATAGGTCTTGCGTGAGACCGTCTCGTGTGAGACTATTTTTTACTTTTTAAAATAGTTATCACTTTCACTATAAAACGTTATAACTTTCACTATAAAATGTTATTAATTTTTATTTATACTCCCTCCGTCCCGACTATAGGTCCCAATTTACTTTTTGCACGTTGATTAAGGAGTATTATTATTATATGTGTAGTGAGTAGTTGTATTAGTAGTAAATGGTGGGCCATCCCTTATTACTAAAAGGGAAAAATGAGGATCTTTGAGTGAGACGCCCAATGTAGTAAAATGAGGACCTTTCGGTAGGACGGAGGGAGTACTATAAACTGTTCATGAAATAACATTATCACTTTTCATTAATTTATTATCAATTTCCTTTATAAAAATCTTTCTGACCGTCTCGCGTAAGAATTATCATTTTCCTTTATAAAAGACACTTTCTGACCATCCCATGTAAGCTCTCTTACGCGAAACGGTCTCACACAAGTCTTTGTCCCCGCATATTACGTGGATTAATTAAAATATTATATAAGTATTGAAAAAATATTAATTATTTAGGTATGGTGTTGGGTGAAATCGTGTCTCACTTAGACATGCATAATTTAACCGGAACCAGAACCGACGGTTCCCAGTTGGAATCAATTGTTTTTCAATTTTTTTATGTTTTAAGGCTAAAAAAAATAGAAACCGGAACTGAAACCTTCCTACCCCCGATTCGGTTTTGGTTCTACATTTTCGGGAACCGGAACCGGCGGTTCCGAACCGCCATGCATGTCTAGTCTCACTGATACAAACACATAAGATGGATTATTCATTCAATAAATTAAATATATTTTAAATAAAATTTTTAAAAATTACAAAAAAAAAGGCCATGTTTGGTTTACCCATTAATTAAGACGCTTCAAACAATTATCTCAATTTGTTAGCTAAAATATGTGTCGCTGGCCCATGATTTACCATTTAATCTAGGTCTTTTTTCTTAATTATTATAATTTTCATTGTCATAAAAAACCCACTTGTAATAAAAAAATATCATCTATTATTATTATTATTTATTATTAATAATAGTCTATTAAATAATTCTGTTCTATTATCATTTTATCTTGATTGGGTATTATTTTACATAAAAGAATTTACTATCACTTTTTATTAAAAATATTATTTTTATAATTTCAATGAATTATTACTGAAATAATTCAATTAGAGAGATATCACTTTTATTTGATAGGATATTTTTTTATTAAAAATATTAGTATTATGTTTTATCCATTCTATAAATTGTTCGTGAAATACACTTTCGTAATTAGATATTACTTTTCTTAAAAATGTTATCACTTTCTTTTAAAATGTTACTGTATCACTTTTCATTTACACTATAATTTCTTTATGAAATACTCATAACATCACTATCACTTTTTATCAATCAATAGAATATCACTTTTTATTATAAAGATTATCATATTATCATCTTTTCTAAAATTATAATATTTAAATTAAAAAATAAATAAAATGAACAACAAATATTTAAAGAGGCACTTTCTTATATGATGAGTTGTGAGACGGGTCGATCAATTACTAAGTATACTTATTATATAGATAAAATATGTTTAATCGTAGTTAAAGTATGCTAATAATGAATCACACTTCTAAAATCATACTTTATTCAATCATCCATTATAATTTATAAAACATACTTTAACAACCATTAAGAATACTTTATCTATATAATAGATATATATACTTCAACTCATCTCACATAAATTACGTCTCACAAGAGAATTTGTCATTTTTAAAATATTACTATATTTAAAATAATAAAATAAATTAAATATGAAGATATATATATATATATATATAAATTAGTAATAGGTCGACCCGTCTCACTACCCATCTTACAAGAGAGTACCTCTTTAAATTTTATAATTTTAGAAAATGTGATAATATGATAATCTTTATAATAAAAAGTAATATTCTATTAATCAATGAAAAGTGATAGTGATGTTATGAGTATTCCATAAATAAATTATAGTATAAATGAAAAGTGATGAAGTAACATTTTAAAAGAAAGTGATAATATCTTTAATAAACGTGTTATCTAATTACGAAAGTATATTTAACGAACAATTTATAGAATAGATAAAACGTAATAATATTTTTAATTAAAAAAGATCTTAATCAAATAAAAGTGATATCCTTTCAATTGAATTATTTCACTAATTATGAAATAATAAAAAGTGATAATATTTTTTAAGAGTGTGTCTCGTGTAAATCGGGTTTATATGGTTTACTGTAAACTCTATTTTTTAAAACTACTCTTTAGTATATAAAAAATTACTTTTTGAAGAGTAATAATTTTTATACAGAAGAGTTATAATTCATGTCTCTAAAGAGTAATCGAAAAATTAGGGTTTACAAGAATTTGAAAAGTAATTTTTAATTTTGAAGAGTAACAATTTATGTGTCTAAATAGTAATTTTTCATGTACTAAAAGGTAATTGGATTTACATATAAATACATGTAAACATGGTTTACATAAGTATTCGTGATTTTTTTTTCTTATGTAAAATGATACACAATCAAGATAAAGTGATAATAGAACAATTGAATTATTTAATAGATTAATAATAATAAATAATAATAGATAATTTTTTTTGGAAAAGAGTTGGGTGAGACCGTCTCACGGATCTCCTTATGTGAGACGGATCATCCATTAGCCCATTAAGTTTATTTTAAAGGGTCATGTTTGGTTGTAATCAAATTAGAAATTTGAGAAATTGATTATATAACTAAATTAATTATATCTTTTATATTATATTATATATATATATTATGTTTTTTCTTTTAAATTAAATTTATATTTTTTATTAATTTAAATTTTTTTATTCATTTAATTTATTTTTTAATTTAAAATTATTAATTTTTACAATGTGATAATTGATGAGAAGTGATAATTTTATTGTGAACTATATTTTTATAATATAAATAAAAAGTGATAACATTTTAAAAGAAAAAATGATAACACCATTTCTAAAAAGTGATAACTAATTAAAAAAGTTTATTTCAAGAACAATTTACTAGAATAATTAAATGTGATAACATTTTTAATACAAAGTGATTCATAATCAATGAAAAGTGATATCCATCTAATTAAATTATTTCAAAAATAATTTATTGAAATAAAAGTGATAACATGCTTAATAAAAAATTACACATAATAAAGAATTAGTGTTAACCATTTAATTTAATTATTTTATAAACAATTCATAATATGAATAAAAAAGTGATAATATTTTAATATATAAAGTGATACCTAATTATAATAAAGTGATAATAAGAATCTTGAATTGTTTAATGAACAATTAATAATAATAATAATAATATAATAATTAATTAATTAATTATAAAAACTAATATTAAAAGATTAATGAAAATAAGAAATGGGGGAGGGAACAGAATGAAGCAAAAATAAAAAATGACGAAGTCATTAAAATAAGCCAAACAAGCTGCTTTAAAAGAAGACTAAACAGTCGGAAAACTCAGCCAAAATCATATAATAGTCCTATTAATCTAGTGGATGGAATTAAAAAACAAACCTAAACTACCAATAAAGATAGCTTATGACAGTAGTCCTCTTCTGGAGTTATCATCAAGGGGTTTGACAATAATTACTCTACAATACGTCCCTTTTACACAGACAGCTTGAGCAGCTGGGTTCAGCAAACAGAGGCTGATTGTAGATAGCCAGAAATGGCTGTTATGGTTGCATCCATGAGATGAGCAAATGAAATATATGCCACCAGGAGATTACAAAAAATAACAACCCGATCTTAATCATCTTGAAGTGAAATCCAGACATAGCATAAAACCAAGAGGAAAACAGCAGCATAGAGTATGCTTCACAACTTGCTCAGCAAGATTAAAATAGAGACATTATCACATTTATTCAACCAAGCAAGGCTGAAACCCATCAATTCATTAGTGACTCTTTCATCAAGACGAACATGAGTAGTAATTTAAAATAACTTTTCTGCCCATACCCATCCGTGATTGAGGTCGAGCAATCGATCCCACAAAACACCTTCTAAATGGAATCAAGAAATTGAAGCAAATAGGGAGTCTGAGAGGAGCTTTGGAAAGAAGAATTCCTGTACTGGCCGTGGTAGTCACAGTGCTGGAAATTAGGAACTTACAGTAATTGAGGTTACATTTAAAAAAACTAATACGGCGAACTGGAAGTTTAAAAGGGAAATAGCATAGTGAATGGTGGCCCGAATTGCCAAAATTGAAATAATTAACAAAGGATATTTTAATTAGTGATAACAAACAATGTCCTTCTTTTTTTTAACTCTCTTTTTAATCATGTAACTCTCTTTTTTAAGAATGATATTATTTTGTTCCTTATTAATCATGTAAGCTCCTATATTTGAGAACTTAGTTCAGAGGACTTTAGATTCTCCAATGCTTTTGGTAGACTCATGTACTCTTTTTTATTGGAAGGTTTCATTTCATATGTCGCTTTCACTTATCGTATATAACAGTATTTAGGAGTTGGGTTTGCTCATTCGTTAAAAAATTTCAATTGCCCAATTCCTTAACACAAGACAGAGGTATTGTTCAACCATGATAGTTCTTTTATTATTCTAATAATAATAATTAGTATTTTTTTATGGCTATATAATTATTGTCTTAGATAGCTTGAATTATGGTCTCAGATATTAACTTGTTAAAAATGTCATTTTAAAAAAAAATTAAATGATTGGTACTACTAAGATAGAAATTTTGACCATTCTGACTACTATCTTGATCAATTGAAAGTGAAAAGCCAAACTTGATGGCAGCTCCACCTCCACACAAGTTTTTTTTAAGCAAGTAGTTGTGTATAAAATATTTTTTTTGCTTTGGTGCTCGGATCTTTATGTTTTTATTTTAAGTTTTTTGTGCTTTATTACATGTACATAAAAGTCAGGCTGAATTTCATATATATCATACCCCTGCAAGATCTTTATGTTGTTATATTTAGGATTTAATTTTTTCAGACATGTCAAAAGTGACCATAATTATCTGATAATTATCTGTGGTATTTATTATCTACAATGATGAGGGCATTATATGAGCTTTGGGAGGTGTAGCCTGCATTAGAGGCAGCATGTCTTCTTGGAGTTCCTATCTGATAATGGGTTGTTGTTTCCTGTTGTTTCGTGTTCTTGAAACTATGCTTTATTGTTTTCATTTTGCATGTATCCTATCTTGAATTTTGATAATAATGTTTTCGGATTATGGTTGATCGTTGTCATTTTTACCTAGATTTTAGTGTCTTTGTTTGTGGATTTTCAGATGTTTTTATCCGTATTTGTGTGACTTTTTGGTGGAGTTATTGTTATTATGAGAAATGTGGTATGGATTGATAGAAGTGTGTAAATGAGCTTAAATATGTGCAAAACAGGATAAGAAATTGAGAAAAATGAAGTCGAGAGCAAAACAGAGATGGAAGAACAGGACACGCTCGGACACGGACCGTGTGCGGAACACGGGTATATCCGAGGTGGCCGTGTACTGACATCAGAATGCCGATCTCGCCCTGGAAAAAGGCCGTGTTCTGGCGCACAAGCCGTGCACCAGCGCACGCCTCGTGTGCAGAACATGGCTGATGCAAACATGTCTGATGAAGAAGCAAGGGATAATGCAAACATGACTAATGAAGAAGGTAATATGAGAAATTTTCAAGGGGGTGATAATGTTCGAGGAGGACATAATAATCCGGAGTTTGTGTCACAAGCTAATGCTCAACAAGTTCACTTGCATAATCAACAATTGCAAGCAATCATTCAACACTTGATGGCACAATAAGAAGCAAGGAATAATCCTCCGGTGGTGCAAAATCAACCCCGTGAAAATGGAAACAATGGAGCGGGAATGAATATCCTTGATCACTTCCAACCGCAATATGGGAATTATGGAATCGGCCCGTCATTGAATGTGAATAATTTCGAGATAAAGACGGGATTGATCAACATGGTGCAAGCAAATCAATTTGGTGGTGGTGCAATGGAGGATCTGAATGCTCACTTATCCCAATTTACGGAATTAGCCAACACAATAGATAAATGGGGTAAGTGAGGATATTGTTAAAATGAAGCTTTTCTCATTTTCATTGAGAGATAGAGCTAAGGTTTGGTATCATACTATACCACCGGGATCTTACACCACATGGAGAGAATTGACACAAAGATTCTTGAGCAAGTATTTTCCCCCTTCAAAGATGTTGCATCTCAAAGGACAAATCTTTCAATTCAAGCAAATGCCACTTAAGACATTTAGTGAGGCATGGGACCGATTTAAAGAGATGCCTAGGAGGTATCCACAACATGGTTTTCCCGAAGATTAACAAGTAGGATTTTTCTATGCCGGATTGAATGGGAGTGAACGAACGCTTGTTGATGCTTCATCGGAAGGTTCTATATTGGGACAAACTCTAAAGAGAGCAATTGCTATATGTGAAGAGATTGCTTTGAATACGGGTCAATGGTCTATGGAGCGAGTTGCGGGTATGTATGAAAGGGAGAGAATAGCTAAGATGGAAGAAGTGTGATTGCAACAAGTGAAAAAGGTGGAGGTGCCTAAGGAAGATATGACCGACAAGGCCATTACGGAGACACTTAAGAGGATGAAGGCTAATTTGCAAGTTTTTCCAAACTCTATACCTATGGTGAATCAACAAGTGTTTCCTAATCCTCAACAAGGCATGTCTATGCCTAATATGGGTCAATCTTTTCAAAATTGTCAAATGCCTATATGCCTCAACAAGGTATGTCCTCTTTTGGAATTCAAGATACTTGGTGCCCACCGGAGATGTCGCTTGAGGAAGTTGCCTTTATGCAAGGAAGGAACTTCCAAGGAAATTATGGTGGTAACTTTGGCAATCATGGAGAGGGATATCCACAAAGGCAAGGAGGATGGTGGCAAAGTAACTTTCAAGAAAATTTCAATCAACCTCGAAGGTATGAAAATTTATCATATGGAAATCAAGGAAATGTCCTCACTCTTCCACCGGGCATCAATCCGGGGGAGAAATCTTCAAATGGTGAAGGGAAGTCTACGATGGAAGGTCAAATGGTTAAAGTGTTGGAATTTATGAAAGAAATTAAAGAGGAAAGTAGACAAAAAGATTATGTAAATGAGAGGAGATTTAAAGCAATTGAGACTCACATTAGTCAAATGACAAGTAAAAAGGGGGATGTTCATCGTCAAGGGAAGTTTCCATCTACAACCATTACTAACCCAAATGAGCAATGTAAGGCTATTGAACTTCGTAATGGAACAAAATACGAAGGGCCTTCTATGCCAACGGAAGTAGAGGAAGTACAGTGTGAACTTGAGCCTATGGAAAGATTGGATGAAGAAGGGAAAGAGAAAGAAGTTGAGATTGTTGAAAAAGATGAAGCACCCCTATACTTGAAGAAGAAAAGGTGAAGTCTCCAAAGAAATGGAAAAGATGTAGAGAAGCAAAACGTAAAGAGAGAGAAGAGAAGTTTGAAAGGGATGAATGGGGAATTCCTAAGTTGCCCGTTGCAATTCCGTTTCCACAAAGATGCTTGAAAAAGGGATTAGAAGAAAAATTTGCCAAGTTTGTTGAGATGTTGAAGAAGATACATGTGAATATTCCTTTTGCAGATGCTTTACTTCAAATGCCCAATTACTCCAAGTGTTTGAAGGATATTTTGTCAAAGAAAAGAAGCTTGGGAGAGTTTGAAACGGTGAATTTAATGGAGGAATGTAGTGCGATCTTGCAAAAGAAACTTTCTCCTAAATTGAAAGATCTTGGAAGTTTTACTATTCCATGTGAGATGGGAGAGTATGAAATCTACAAAACTTTATGTGATTTGGGGGCTAGCATTAACTTGATGCCCTTATCAATTTTCAAAAAGTTGGGTATTGGTGAGGTCAAACTAACGTCGGTCACATTTCAATTAGCCGATCGGTCGTTGACACATCCAAAGGGAATTGTGGAAGATGTTTTGATCAAAGTTGGTAAATATGTGTTTCCCATTGATTTTGTGGTACTTGATATGGATAAAGATGCTAATGTCCCGTTGATACTTCGGCGTCCGTTTCTTGCCACGGGAAAAACATTGATAGATGTGGAAAAAGGAGAACTAACTTTGAGGGTGAATGATGAAGAAGTGATATTTTTATTAAGAGTGGCTATGAGATATCCGCGGAACAAGGAGGAATGTAGAAGATTGGAGGTTGTGGAAAAAATTGTTGAAGAGCATATGTATCACATTCACTCCAAGGATCCGTTGGAGATTATCATAAGTCATTCTTACTCTATTGAATCTATAAAATTTAAATCTTCTTTTTGTTTAGAAAATGATGAAATATTTGATGAATTGCATGGTTTAAATGCTTGTAGGGAGCTCACAAGCGAGGAAGCAAAGGAAGCAAAAATGGAGAAACTTGATGAAGTGCAAAAGAAGAAGAAGGTAGAGTTGAAACCATTACCGGAACATTTGAAATATGCTTACTTGGAAGAGAATGAGACGTATCAGGTAATTGTATCTTCTTCCCTTAATGATTTAGAATTAGAAAAGTTGTTACGAGTTTTGAGGGAGCATAAATCTTCTATTGGTTGGGGTATAAAAGATTTGAAAGGTATTAGTCCATCTATGTGTATGCATAAAATTCATTTGATTGATGATGAGAAATCTTGTGTGCAAAACCAATGTAGATAAATCCTATAATGCAAGAAGTGGTGAGAAAAGAGGTGTTAAAACGGCTTGATGCGGGAATAATCTTTCCAATTAGTGATAGTCAATATGTAAGTCCTTTACATGTAGTGGCAAAAAAGGGCGGTATGACAATTGTTAGATCCGATACAAATGAAACAATTGCCACTAGAACTATCACGGGTTGGAGAGTATGTGTTGATTATCATAAATTGAATGAAAATACTCGTAAAGATCATTTCCCATTGCCATTCATAGACCAAATGCTGGATAGACTTGCGGGACATGAGTACTATTATTTTCTTGATGGATATTCCGGGTATAATCAAATATTGATTGCCCCGGAAGACCAAGAGAAGACAGCATTCACGTATCCTTATGGTACGTTTGCATTTAGAATGATGCCTTTTGGTCTATGTAATGCCCCTGCCACTTTTCAGCGTTGTATGATGGCTATCTTCGATGGTTTAATTAAAAATATTATGGAGGTGTTTATGGACGACTTTTTCGTGTATGGTTCCTCGTATGATATTTGCTTGACTAATCTCACTATTGTGTTGCAGAGGTGTGAAGAGTCAAATCTTGTGCTAAATTGGGAAAAATGCTACTTGATGGTGACAGATGGGATAATCTTGGGGCATCATATTTCAAAGCATGGTTTAAAAGTGGATAGAGCTAAAGTGATAGCCATAGAACGTCTTCCCCCTCCTACTAGTGAGAAGGGGGTAAGATCGTTTTTAGGTCATGTGGGCTTTTATAGACGCTTTATTAAGGATTTTTCTAAAATTGCTAAATCTTTTTGTAAACTACTTGAAAAAGATTATCCATTTAACTTCAATGATGAATGTTGTATCTCATTTCAGGTGCTCAAGGATGCTCTCACTTCTTTGCCAATACTCGTTACCCTAGATTAGAGCTTACAATTTGAACTACATTGTGATGCTAGCGACCAATCCATAGGAGTGGTGTTGGGGCAAATGAGGGAAAAGAAGTTTAGAGCAATCTATTATGCCTCAAAGACATTGAATTCGTGCCAAGTTAATTACACCACAACGGAGAAGGAATTTTTAGCCGTCGTGTATGCTTTTGAGAAGTTTCGACCATACTTTGTTGGAACACAAACTATTGTCTACACGGACCAGGCAACCATAAAACATCTAATGAGTAAGAAAGATGCTAAACCTCGTTTAATCTGTTGGGTGTTGCTTTTGCAGGAATTTGATGTGATTATCAAGAATAAGAAAGGCGTGGAGAATGTGATTACGGATCATTTTTCTAAATTGGAAAATAGAGGTGAGAATGAAGACATGAAGTCAATTGGGATGAGTTCCCGGATGAGGAAATTTTGCAAGTTGAAGTTGTGCAAGTGTGTACTCTCATGGTGAATGTACCGCCTTGGTATGCCGATTATGTCAACTTTCTCGTTTGTGGAATCAATCCTACGTTACTTAATGAGTACAAGGTAAAAAGGTTTTATGTTGAAGTGAAGAAGTACTTGTGGAATGAGCCCTTTTTGTTTAAGATTTGCAATGATGAAGTAATAAGGAGGTGTATGGCCAATGAAGAAGTCATGGGGATCCTTGAGTTATGTCATTCGTCTTTGTGTAGAGGTCACTTTGGTCATCAAAAGATGGGGGCTAAAATCTTATAATCGGGTTTTTATTGGCCTACATTGTTTAAGGATGCAAAGAAGTGTGTGGCTAGGTGTGATAGATGCCAAAGAATAAGGGGAATTGGTAAGCGAGATGAGATGCCCATGAGTTTGAGAATTGATGTGGAAATATTTGATGTATGGGGCATTGATTTTATGGGACCGTTTCCCTCATATAAAGGATATGTGTACATCTTGCTAGCCGTGGATTATGTGTCAAAGTGGGTGGAAACAATCCCCACTAAGATAAATGATACTTTGATTTTTCAAAGGTTCTTGAAAAAGAATATTTTTGCTAGGTTTGGAGTTCCACGGGCTTTAGTGAGTGATGAAGGATCTCACTTTGTAAACAAGTTGATGGAAAGTTTGTTGAAGAGATATGGAGTAAAGCATCGAGTGGCTACACTTTACCACCCTCAAGCAAATGGTTTGGCGGAGGTCTCAAACCGCCAAATCAAGTTATTTTGGAGAAGACCATCAATGGGGGGAGGAAGGATTGGTTGGAGAAGCTTGAAAATGCCTTATGGGCCTATCGAACGGCTTTTAAAATCATTCTTGGTGTGTCACCGTATCAATTGGTCTATGGTAAAACTTGTCATCTTCTCGTGGAGTTGGAAACCGTGTATTGTGGGCTATTAAACGCCTCAACATGGATGAAGGGGAGAGTGGTCAAGCAAGATTGTTGAAGTTTGTTGAGTTGGAAGAATTTAGAGGAAGAGCATTTGATAACTCAATCATCTAGAAGGAGAATATGAAGAGATGACATGATGCTAAGGTAAAGGAGAAGGCGTTTGCTCCCAGGGACAAAGTTCTTTTATTCAATTCGAGGCTCAAGTTGTTTCCCGGAAAGTTTAAGTCTAAATGGATGGGGTCATATGAAGTGCTTGAAGTGTTGAGTAGCCATACGTTGAAGCTTAAGGGTCCTAATAATGAGTTTGTGGTAAATAGTAATTGGGTGAAACATTACCTATCTCCTTCTCAAAAGGAGATAGTGTATGTGGATACCCTCTCTTTTTGAACTTCTTTGATTGTGTAGTAGTGTAGATTTTATTTTTCTTTGTTTTATAGTTTTCTTGTAGATTTTACATGTAGGTGATGAAGCTCATGGAGAAAAGTGCATATGATAAAAGACAAGGGTGCTAAAGGTGAAATGATGATGTATGCCACACCACTCTTTACAAACTTAAATTTTAACACTAGTGTTAATTTAAGTTTGGGGGGACATACGAGGATTTTAGAGAATGAACATGAGTCATCACGAGGTGAGTTCATGAAGAGCATTGGTGGAAACTACAAGGGTAAGTCTCACCACTTTTTGCAAACTTAATTATCAACTTGGCTCAATTTAAGTTTGGGGAGAGAGTGCGTGGTGTGACTCACCACTTGTTTATGCTTGAATGTGTGATGAATCATGAATGTTTATGGAATCATGTGTGTTGATGTTATAGTGTCATATTGTCTTGTGGCAAAATGGGTAAATTTTGAAATTTTTCTCATGAGTTAGGATTGTTTTGGTATGTTTGGTGGTGTTTAAGTACATGATAATCCTTTATTTGATCATAATTGTGGTGTTAATAATGTGAAGTATTGTTGAGCATGAATAGGATATATGAGAAGTGCAAAAACATGTCAAGATAGGGTGTGAAGTGAAAAATTGAAAAAAGAAGAGAAAACGCTACACGGGCCGAGCTCAGTACACGGCCCTGTAAGGACTGAGCGTGTACTGACGTCAGAAGTGGCTACTCGCCCAGGGTCTTGGGCGAGCTCAGAGCTCGAGCCGTGCAGAGAATAGGAACATGGGCCGTGTGCGGAGCACGGCCCTGTAACATGTAGCCGTGTTTGAACATCAAAAAATGCTACACGGCCACAATCGAGACCGTGTTGCGGAGCACGGGTCGTGCAGGGTTCGAAGTCAGTTTTTAAAAGGGCCGATCCGTACTCACTTCCACACATGCCTTCCATTCCGTACACACCGAATTCACTTCAATCTCCACCTTTGTTCATAAATCAACATCATCAAGGTTAGTTTTGAGTGATTGTTAGTGAAATTCTTCGATTGTTACACCAAGAACACTTCTCCAAATCCAAGATTGAAAAGTATGAATTTTTTGAACCCTAACTTTCAAATTTTGTTAGAAATTGAGTAAATTGATGCATGGGCTTTGTGATATTGTGAGTTTTGAATGAGTTATTGATTGATGAACATACATGTGACAAGTTATGAGAAAATTGAATTAGGGAATTTGTGAGAATGATGAAATTAGATCATATGTTGTGCAAATTGAATTATCATGCTTGTATAATGCTTAAATTGTGAATAAATAGACTTAGATGTTGAGGATTTGGGTATGAGGACATGTGGATTTTATTTTGAAATTGTATTGAAAAGTTGTGCATGTCAAGTGTTTGATGAAATATCTAAGTGAAAGTTTTGGCTAAATTTGAGATCGTATGTTCATAGTGATTAGTGATGGTATATTTTGGAACATATATGTGCAAGTATGATATAGTTGAGGGATAAGTTCATGATAATTGAAAGAAGTGATAGTGAAGTGAATGATTGACGTGAAGTTTGAAACTATAATGGTATGATTGTGTAACGTTGATGCATAGTATAGTTCACACTTAGTTGAATAACTAGAGAGGAATCTAAACTTAATGCATTGACATTTTTGTTATATAGTGAATTTGAATATGACTTGAGCATTGTATAAATTGTAGATGGCCAAGAGGAGAGTGAGACAAAGGAATGAAGATTTCATCGTCATTACCGATCCAGGGGAATTGGCTAATCTTGATGCTAAACTTATGGAAGATGTGGTCCATCCGGACTATTTTGGAGTAGAATTTGAAGAAGAGTAGGGAAATTATGTGCTTCGTTGGCAAACACTTGCTCCTAAGATTAAGCCAACCCGATTCCAAGACACAACAACAATGGAAGGGTTAGGAATAGAGGAAGACTTGAGGAAGTTGTTTATTTTTTCACAAATGGAAGTATTCTTCGATAAAAGGCCCCCTACTTACTACCATATAATTGTTGAGTTCATGAGTACGTTTCAAGTAAAGAAGGATAGGAATGCTTTTCCTATTTCAGTTACGTTCCAATTGGATAATGTGATGAGAAGAGAGATTCCTCTACATGTTTTGAATGAATTCTTTGGATGCCCACCATGTCGAGGCCATCAGAGCTTTTATGAAGGAGGTGGTTTTAATAAGCAAGAATGGTAGAAAAGTTTGGTGAATGATGGGACAGAGCAAGCAGGATATGTTCTCAGTGCCTCGAAAGGAACTGCAATAAGGAATCCAGTCATGAGGTACTTAGAGAAGATTGTCTCGAACATCATCTTAGGGAGATTTGAGAGTGGAGCAGTGCGAGAGAAGCAGGTATACATCATGTTCTGCATATATAATGAGCTACCACTAAACGTTGCAGCACATTTTGTGCAACATGCGGAGAGAGTTACCAAGAGACAAACTTCTCAAGGTTTGATGTTGGGAGGTATGATTACCATGATTGCTCAAGGCTTGGGAATAAATATGGCAGGAATGAAAAACGGGATGGTGAGTGAGGGATTGAACTATCAGCAGTTGATGAGGATGGAATTTTTGTCTATAGCGGGGAATCAGTATTATCTAAGGCAAGAAAAAGGAGCTCCATTTCCTTTGCCAGCTCCAGAGCTCACCACAGTGTACACTCGAAGGAATTACGCTAATTTGGCAAAGGCAAGTGTGAATCACTCCAGGGTAGTGAGAGCATTTTATAGAAGAAACAGAGAGGAAGTGGAAGAGGTTCTAAGACAGATGAGGGTTGAAGAGAACCTCGAGCTAGCCAATCTGAGAGCTAAGCCAGTACCCATAGCAGCAGGTGGAGTTTGAAGAGCAAGCCCCTGAGCCACCACAGTTCGAGGAAGAGGAGCAGCATCATGATCGATGGAATCACATGATGGATGAGGCGAGAGATGTGAGGCATGTGCAGCAGACGTATGGAGCATAGATGAGGGAGATCCAAGAGGTCCAGCAGGAGCATGGAGTGCATATTCAAGAGTTGAGAGCTGGACAGCGTCGTAGAGAGTACTACGACGTGCAGTCGCATGTGCACTCCAGCAACATGGAGGAGATGATGACAATGATGTTCAATATCTAATTCCCAGCATCTCCTCGTGCATACATTCCATGAAACACCTATCATCCACCTCCACCTCTAAAGCCATGAGGGAGTCATTTTAGTGCCTATCACTTATAGTATTTCATTTGAAGAATTTTTAGACTTGATTTGATTCGGTAGATTTGGATTGGATTGTACTTAATTGTTTGGTTTCGGGATCTTTTACTTTGGAATTTTTTTATTTTCAGTTTTATGCGATTTATTTTTTATTACTTTTTGGTATTTTAGTTTGATTTTCATTATTTGGATGTGATGGGAATTTGATCTTACTTGTTATGGATGTGAATTGATGTGTTTTGATATCTTGAGATGGATGATCTTGTTCATGCATGTTATGTGTTTATGTTATGTTTCTAGTTTGGAAGTCTTTGATATTGTGTTATGTTTGTCTTGTTTTTATTCTTGTAGGGATGGTTTTGTGGTATGTTTTGGAAAGGAGTTGAGTATTTTTGAATGTGAGCTATGATGCATTGTTTGTGATAAGTGATGGCAAGCATGTTAATATTTTCTACTAATTAAAGTTGTGGCATGGATTACATAAGTTGTTCAATTTTAAGAAGTATGGAGGGTAATTGTGTTTCTTTTGATCCAAGCAAAAGCTTGTGAGAGTTGAGCCTCAACCGTGCCTCCATGGTTAATTATTGATGAGAGGACCGGTTGTACTTAGACAAACTAGAACTTGCTCATGGACTAGAGGAACGAAGCCCGAATAGTTGAAATTTGTGATATGATCTTAGGCCATCCTTGTTAAATGAAGTCATAGCCATAAAATTCCTTACCTAAAACATTATCCCTAGTGAGCCAATTTGAGCCTATAAGCCTTTTCTTTGTGATTTAAGCACAATACAAGCCTTGAAAATCCACTTGAGCCTTATATATATAACCGATGTGTGGGTAATTGAGGATGATGATGGTTTAAAAGGGAAGATTTGGAAAAATGTGCAAGTAAATGGAAGAAAGGTTGAATCAAGAAAAGGATGAAAGAGCTCAAGATAAAAGTAAGTGCAACTTCAACAAAAGTGGAAAAGGAACAAAATCATAAAATATGTTCAAGGAATACAAAACTCAAAGAAAAGAAGTATGCCATTAAAAAGAAGCTCAATAAATCCATGGTATGTTGATATTTAGAGTTTATAAACAATTGACAAAGGAAGGAAGTTTGAAAGTGAGGAAGTTGGAGAAAAGAGTCACCTCTTCGATTATCCACACTTGAATAGTATCTATTATCTAAAGTTTCTTACCTTAGCAAAGAGCCAAAATATTGCACCCTAAGATAATGACATTTTTGATCACTTATTGAAACTAGGGTGGCTTGTGAACATAGTCCATGAGCAAGCCTATGGTGAGTCGGTTCTAACCAGTTGATGAGTGATGTTCAAAACCCTACTCCATAGAGTGTTGAGTGAATTTTATATCCTATGAGAGGATTGGATGGAAAGGGGTTTGATTACTCTTTTGTCATTCTTAAGAATGAATTTTTAATCTTTCATGTTATAAGTTTGATGATGTAGGAATACTTAATGTGATTTTGTGGTCCTTATTACTTGTGATGTATTGTGGATTATATTCGTTAGGTGTTTTTCTAGGTGAAAATTACTCCTCTTGTTTATCATTTTTTGTTGTTGGGGGACGAACAACACTTTAAGTTTGGGGGGTTGATTGTTGTCATTTTCACCTAGATTTTAGTGTCTTTATTTGTGAATTTTCGGATGTTTTTATTTGTATTTGTGTGACTTTTTGGTGGAGTTATTGTTATTATGAGAAATGTAGTATGGATTGATAGAAGTGTGTAAATGAGCTTAAATATGTGCAAAACAAGTTAAGAAATGGAGTCGGGAGCAAAACAGAGATGGAAGAACATGGCACGCTCGGACACGGGCCATGTGCGGAATACGGGCATGTCCGAGGTGGCCGTGTACTGACATCAGAACACCGAGCTCGCCCAGGAGAAAGGCCGTGTTCTGGCGCACGAGCCGTGCACCAGCGCAGTGCAGAACACAGGCCTGTTAGAGGAAGCCGTGCACAGTTGTCAGAAAACGCTACACACCCATGGGAGAGGCCGTGTAGCGGAGCACGAGCCGTGTCCGAAAGCACGCACAACATGTCAAACTAGGTGTACACTACACGAGCCGTGCGCTGCTACATGGCCCGTGTAGGTGCAAAAGGCAGTGCAGATTTTAGAATGATCCAGAAGCTTCTAGAAGGCCCATAAGTAATATAAAATGATGATTTGTTCGAAAAATCAGGGGAGATCAAAATATAGCAGTTACACACACTCCACACCATATTTTCACACACTAGATCTATTTCATTCATCTCCATACATTTGATCCATTCATTTTCACTAGATCTTCAACAATCCATCCATAAATCCATCCTTCCACCACTTGAGAAGAATAAAGCATCAATTATTGAAGAAGTTAAGATTTTGGAAAGAAGGAAGGTTATCTCCACAAAAGGGAAGCCAATCTACTTTCTAATTGTTGATTTTCTTCTTAGTTTGGCTCAAATGGAGCAAGCCTTTGAATGTATTGATCTAAGCACAATGTGTAGTGGTTAGTCCTATAGTCGGGCTAATCATATGATTGGTTGAGAAGAATGCTAGATATGTAGGATTTTAGATGTTGAATTGAGTTAATTTTGGATTTCCTTTTATGATTAATGAATCATGTTTCATTTCAATACTTGTGTGATTGAATTTTCTATTCATAGTGTTAGGATGGTCATTCCAATGTTATGAGTAGATGTATAATTGAATCAAATATTAAGATGAGCATGCATGTTAGTGTGAGGGGAGGTAAGTCATACCCTTCTTATGCTTAGAACATTCATAGAGGGACATTTAAGAAATTGAGTGAAAAGAACCAAACTTATGATCATAGTACCTTAAGGGAATTGAGATTAAGAATAATCCTAGGAGATTTAGACTTGTAAAAGAGTCGAGAACCTAATTGCCTTGGCCATATATATTAGAGATAAAATCGAGATTGCTTTTAGTCCACAAATTAATGAAGTTCACCATCAAGAGATATGCATATCTAGCTAGATTCTTAACCATGATTATGATTAGTCTTGCTCTCTTCTCAAGTGAATTCTATCTCCATTCCATTCATCATTTGTTCATTGTTTGATACATTTCGTTGTTAGTTTAAATTCTTAGTTAATTGAGTAGAACAATAAGTAGTAGTCTAAATACCAAACTTTCAATCTAATCATTCTTACAAAGCATAAATCAATGAAAATCCGGAAATAACCATGAGTTTACTTTCCCTTGGGTCGACAATCTTATAAATTTTGTACTTGGTCACACGTGTACTCGATGATAGAGTCTATTACTCTTAAACATTTTACAAGAAATGCGACTAAGAACAATGGTTTGTTGCATTATTTTGCTTAATGTAATATATATATATATATATATATATATATATATATATATATATATATATATATATATATATATATATATCCAGTTGCCTAGCTGGAATTTTAATTTTTTTGATTTTTGGCTGTGAACTTATATATTATCTTTTCCGTGATAGTCGCGATTTTTATGCTCATTCAACTTAATTAAACAAGTAAGAAACTTTCATTTTCACCAGATGGTCTTTGCTATCTTGATCAGATTGAATTCATTTTACCTAATGACATTACTTGCAGGTTTCAGAAACCTTGGGCTTAGTCAATCAAGTTCCACCTTATTTTAATCTTATGATATGGTGATTCAAAAAGTAAGATTTTGTCATATAGTTTGTGATTCTTTATGTATGTATTAAAGGTTTATTTTTAATAATGCTTTTTCGCTTTATTCAGTACATTAAGAGTTATATATTCAGTACATTAGTGGTGTTTGATACACGGGATACCATAAAGAACCTGATCTCTTTACCGTAAAGAAACATCGGTTGACTATATATGGTATAATTTGTTTTGCAGGTTACATATTTGATATTACTGGATGATTATGGAGGAGTAGAAGCTCATAGGGAAACCTACCAGTTTATTTGCCAACAATGAGACTCAAGGCGGTAGCCAGGAAACCTTCGTTAGTAGAAAATAAATATTTAGTAGGTATTTATGACAATATATATACTTTTTTGTGGTGTACATATGTAAATCCTAATATGTTCTTATTTTCTTTTTTATAAGGTAGTTCAAGAGAAGTAGATGAGATTAAAAGAAGCTTGCTGACACTTGGTCGAACTATTTCATTCATCTATTTTTTTCTCAATTTCATAAGCGGGTGAGATTAAGCAAGTGTGATACTTAATTTTCCTAATTTTTTGATCATTTATTTGTTTTTTTTGCAATTTTATCTTGGTCTTATTGATCTTAGTACAACCATTTTTTTGAATTCTATGGTCATCTTATAATTCTAATTATTATGTTTCTTTACAATAACATTGATATGGATAATATTTTATTTTTGTAGGTCTTGATTTTGTCTGTCCATAATGACCAAATCCATATTGGGTAAATGATTTAATATTCTTCTAATCTTTCATATTTACTGATTCACAATATTAATTTGTTTCCTTTTGTTTGATTTTATTCGCATAATTTATTATTTAACGAAGATGGTAAATGCATTAGAATTTCTTATATGCTTCACAGAAAGAGCAATATATCTTTATCTTTATATATATACTAAGACAATGTTTACCGCATTTGAAAGATTAAATCTTTCCCCCCAAATCCAATTTTACTGTTACAAATTAATTTTTGGGTAACTTATGGACATTAATCTTCACCATCCATTTTAAAATTAAATCTACACCACTCATTTAACTTGAAAAATATATAGACAATAACCCTAATTACATTTTTAAGCCACCATTCTTACAGTAAATCTGTCCAATATCAAATATTCCATCTTTCGCTTGAAATCTTAAGAATATATGTGGAGATTTTGTTCTTTGAATTTATCGATTGAAATCTTAAGAATGTATAAGGAGATTTTGATCTTTGAATTTATCCAATTAATTAATTATTTCGTTGTCTGCAAATGCACCAGGCTAATTGGAGTCGCACTCATTAGAAGGCACGTCTACAGCAGCCGCGAAGACAACTGCCTCGATGATAGTCACGACATGAACGCCCTCAAACAATCCGATGGCCAGTACTGGAGAGGCCTCTTCGACTCCCGCATCACCAAATTAAATATGCCCCGGGTTCACTCGAAGTAGGGTTTCCATTGCCAAATTTTCATATGGTAAAAATATATGCATCTGAGAGTTTTCCAAGATCTTTACATTTTCATGGGTTGGGGTTAATATAATTCTTATGATGAATCGATAGGTCACCTTCTGCAAACGCCACGATGGTTTGCTCAAGAAGACTTATGAATTGTCTGTTCTTTGTGATGTTGCAGTTGGCCTAATTGTGTTCTCCACTAGAGATCGTCTCTGTGAATATTCTAACATCAGGTATACAATATTAACTTGATTCTCCAAACAAAGTTTCATGTTTCTTGAATTTAATAGGGTATTAAACTAATTGTGAATCTATAAGACTTTTTAAATCGACAGTTTAAAAATGGGTGATAAATAGTAGAAGTTTGATGCAATTTTGTGGGTTTGTTGTCTGTTTTGGACAGTGAGTTGGAATATAAGAAAATATTTAGAGGAGAATGGCACAAGGCTTTTTACAGTGAAGATTTTTTTCTTGACATAGATTTAATTGTCTTTATATTTTTCCTATTTTGATTTATATCAATCACTGTGCTTTATGAGGTCTCTTTTTTTAAAATCCCATTAGTCCATGTTATTATGTATATGGGAACATGTATTGTGTAGGAAAGAGAAACAACACCTCTATAGTTTTTTTTTACCGAGAAGATAGTCATTTGGGAATTGAATGTTTTCAGACGCTTTGAAATCATCCCTCTCATGTTTAAGATGAAATTTTTTGTGGATGACAGAAAATAGAAGTAAAATGGTGGCTTAAAGAAAAAATTAATTAATGCCTATTTTGGAGAAGGTCTTAGTACTTAGATCACCCCCCACTTCTCATTATGAGAAATCTATTGTTATTTTAAGCAAAAAATAAAAAAACAAATAAAAATTCACCCACTGTGAGAAATCTTCCTCTCTACTGCATCAATTGTTCTTTACCCATAAGGAAAGTTATAAAGCAAAAAAGTGGTGGACTTTTGGAGCTTTACATTTCTGTCTATCTTAGGTATATGAATCATTGGGGGCTTTGTTTATTTTTCGAAGTTGAGAATTTTTAAATGGTGGTCATTTTTCATGACAATATCTGTGTTTCTCCCGTGATATCTTTACCAAGGATTGATTTCTTATTGTGGCGGCATTAATATATGTTCGGTGTTTACCTTATGTTTGGACAGTGAATTGGGTGGCTAATTAAGACTACAATTTCTGCCAATGTTCTTGAAGAGGCTTTGAATGGAACTGTTACTGTTAGACCTCTCCTTATTGGAACTTTAGTCAGTGGAAAGGTGAGTAATTCACTTACCAAGCTAGAAAGGTATACTGATTTTTCTGCGCTCATTTTTTGCATTAATTCTAATCAATTTGATAATAACTCTGTTGTTTTATAAATAGGTAGAAAATCAGTGTGCTAATTTCTTTGGTTTCACCATCAGTGACGAACAAGTAGAATCAGGAATAATAGTTAGTTACATCCATTTTTTGTACTGCACAAAACAAATTTAATGTGCCTATTTGTGCTACACTTTTTTCCATAGAAATATTATTTGCTCACTTTTGTGGAGAAAAAATATCATCTATTTCATTAACCATCATCTTTCAATTAAGTGGAATTAGTTTCATAATACATCTTCCTCCCCTACCACACTAGCACCTATATATATATAATTACCTAATGTGCAATCAAGGTAAGTTTTGGTGTTTTCTACCCAAAAAGTTTTTGTCGTTAACTTCCCAGCTCTTCATATCTTATCACTCATTTCTCATTTTTTTTGGCATTATTACAAAGTGTTGCCTTTATTTATGTTTATTCACATTGCAGCATGTTAATTTTGTATTTTGATATGAAGAAATTCAACTAACTCCCAAAATAAAAAGTTTGTTTGGAATTAGCAATTGCATCACCTCTTTTAGCTTAAAAGCATCATGAGACTATCATTTTTTCCTTGCCTAAAATCAGATTGTATTTTCTTTGGAGGATTTATTTGACTTAGAAATTATAATGTAATCTATTGAAAGTAGAAGTATATTTTATGAATGATGCTGATGTAGAGAGAAACAAAGAAAAGAATCCACTAGGCTTCAGAGTGTGATTTAGACTAATGGCTTAACACATCAATGTCATTACGTATGCTAACTATGTTTCTCAATGGTTACATGTCAATCTTATGAATGGTAGTCTTAAAATGTAATTCAATTTTGTATTATCAAAAGTGAACCCACCTTTACCGTTGAATGGAAGCTAATTATAGTTGGGTGTCCAACTTGATTCGGTGGGGTAATAACTGCAGTCTGTTTTCTTCTTTAAGTATGCTATTGGATTATGACAATCATACTTTTTTGCTATTGATTTATTGACCAATGCATTTTCTCACAAGTACCTAATCAGCTGCTAAGCATTTTTCTTTTTGTAAATGTCAATTTTCAAAAGATTTACTGTAATATCTATTACTATTAAATTGTTTGCAATAGACATTTTATTTATCTATTCCTCTGTCTAATTTCATTAATTTTAATATTTACTATAATGTAAAACATGAAAAGTTTTCTGATCTTTATTTTTTAAATTTCAAATGCAGGGATTTGAAAAAGAAATTTAAAGATAGATTGTCCAAATTATATGTAAACTTACTGCATGTTTCTTTGGTGTGGTATAAGTTTCATGTATTTTCTTATTTCTCAATTTCTGTTATAAGTATTTTGCAGAATCTAACATGAAAATTTTCACGATATTCTTTGGAAGAGGTCTTTAGATATTTTATTGTTACATCTTTCTATACACTATGAAGTAGATTAATGTTTTCTGTTTCATGTGGTTATCAGTGGCGAGCACTCTAGCTGTTGAAGAGGTAAAGCATAATATATCCTAAAATCTGCAAATCATAATATCTTTATATGTTATCTATTTACTTAAACCATTTGCACGCAGACAATGGATCGACTAATAGAGACTGGGACTGTGAGCAGATTTCAAAATGCAATCCGAGAATAAGGCCGAGGCCAGGTGCTCTCCAATGTTCCAAGTTTTCCATCTCTATTTTTTTTACTACTTATAGCGTGCCTTTTAATTTGTGGTTGTATAAACGTTGCTTTATTTTTTTCGGATATGTTATCCAAGTTAAAGACGATGATGATTATCCATACTGAAATCCAAGAGCAACATGATACAGTTAGAGATTTAGAGAAGAAGCTTCTGGATTTGCAACAGGTACCAATTTTATTTTTCTTGCAACAACTATAAGAATATAACATTTTTGTAGGATACACACAGTATGGATAGTATTTGTGAGCACATGAGATATATGTTTTGGCTACTTAATTATTATTTGAGGTCTAGATTATCATACATTTGTGAACCTCCTGTATTATTCTATAAAATATGGTGGAGTCGGTCGAGTGTTCCGTATGTGACCATCTGTGGCTTGACTTTGAGTTAAGAAACTTATCTGCAATAGAAATTTAATGAAAGGATGAACTTAAATATTTTAGAACCTGAAAAATCAAATATTTGACGTATTGTTTCACTTAATAGTCATTAATGAAAGGTATTGTTAGTAAACAGATTTTTTATGGAGCATTTTTGAACAAAAATTGTCTCGACTGCATTAATACTGTTGACTTGAGCTTTAGCGCAGCATTTCCACTGAATGGAATGCCTCAATTATGATACTAATGAACAGGATTGTACATGCATTAGTATGTACCCATCCCTCTTATGTTAAGAACAAATTAATGAAGCTACTGAATCTAGTAGGTTACACAATTCGTGATTCTTGTAACCTCATTACTGCTACTAATGATGAAATTCATGAGTTTTACACTTTTCTCATCTATTTTATTAGATGTGCTAAGAAATCTACATCTATAATCCATCTGAAAGACTACTCAATTTGGTTAGATTTTAGGAATCATGCAATAGTGGCCATGCTGGACTCTCAGTTTTTCTTATTATCTTGTAGGCTGCTCAATAAATTGATAATGAAATGATAAATTTTATGACAAACTCATGTTAAAAATATTTTGTTTTTTGTATTCAGTGAATCCTTCAATTCAAAAGTGTATAATGTAATATTCATTTTATAGATGTCTACGTGGAGTTACTTGTGCCACTTTCTGCTTCTAACTATAGTAAGCAATTTCTTTGGGAAATAGTTGTGTCTGTGTGTGTATTTTTATTTTTTATGACTGCTTAGGGAACAATTATCATGAAAATTAATTATGAAATTATGAACATCCTTATAGCCCATAGGTCCAGCGTATTTCATGCTATTTCGTTGAGTCATGAGTAGTGAGTAACCTCCGTGGTTTTTCATTTGCATCCAGACCCTGTTCACCTCTAAAGGGAAGTTGATAATATGATTATGAACAACAATCACAACCCTCCAAATTAAAAATGTGATGATACAGTTATGAGGGATTTGCTGCATTTCTGAACTTGCAAATTTTGTATCTTTTTACTGTCTTTGTGCATTACTTCATCTTTCAGATTTTGAAGTAATACTAATTTTTCATTTAAATTCCTTTAAAGCAATTAATATAGATTGAACACATTTTCTTAAAACCTACTTATTATGCTCTAATCTACCTTTAACAAACTTCGAAAATGGGTGTTCATTTGCAAAACCAAAATTAATACAAGGAAGAAAACTGGTTTTAATTTTTAAGAAAAAGTAAATTAATAAGTGGAATGAAGGAAGTTAAATATCTTGATTGCTCTGTTTTTCTGTGAATGAGGTTTGCGTGCTGATAATCTTGAGCACAGAGGGATTAGGGGAAGCTGCATTTTTACCTGATATAATGAAATGAATGGATTGACCATTGATGGGCAGCTAATAATATAAATTATAGCTTTTATTTCTTCAGCTCATTAGATATGGATTACACCAGTACTGTACAATAGGTAATGAAACTATTTCCGTAGAAATTTTTAACTTGCTGTGAAATCTGAAGCCTAAATAATGTGTTTATTTAAATTAGTTACCTTGATATCTAGATTATCTAACACCAAATCTCCACTAAAGTATCTAGATTAAATTTTATTCTGTTCCAATTTAAAGTTGCAAATGTTATATCCAACTATCAACTAACAATGTATCCACATGAATTTCAAATGCTGCCAATATTAAGCATCTAATGACTTGATTATTTGCCATATATTATTTTGTAGATATTATGATTTGAAAGTTGGTT
The DNA here is from genome assembly GCA_023678885.1 of Pogostemon cablin. Lineage (NCBI taxonomy): Eukaryota > Viridiplantae > Streptophyta > Magnoliopsida > Lamiales > Lamiaceae > Pogostemon > Pogostemon cablin. Next base: position 16,139,119 of record CM042980.1, on the reverse strand, counting down.
GGAGTTTGAAGGCTGTCATAACTATTGAAGGATAAGTTCTTTGTCACCAATAAGTGGATTTGATTTTTTTGATTTTGTAATATTTTTTTAGACTAGTCTTCTAAATCTCAAGTGTTATATATTTTATTTGATGCATATTATACAAGATTATAGTGCATTAATGATTTCATTTTCATGTTGTGTGAAGGTGTGCATTGGATAATTCATGTAATACCACAAGGCAGTGGTATCATGATTACATAATCAATCAACTTACTATTTTACTTTTTATTAATGTCTATTAGTTATTCTAAAAGTGCATGATTCATGAGTTTTTTTAGCTGCTGTTGATATTATTTATATATCACTTTAGATGTGTTTTTTATACAAATTTGAGTGTTCTTTGAGTGTATGCAGTATTTAACGAGTTAACTGTTTATATTACTTATGTATCTAACCAGGAGATTGGATGATTTGATGTTATGGTAAAATTTGTTGAGGGTAAAGAATTTAGAAAATTGAAAAAAGCCCCAGCTATTTTTCTGTTTCCATAGTTAATTCATAATTCAAACCCCTTGTGCAACCTAGGAGATAAAACTTTTATGTCATGAATGACGAATACATATGCTTCCAATTCTCTTTTCATGGTTACATTTTTTACGCATAGAATTACTGATGATAACACTGAAAGGAAGAATTTTGAACAAATAATGACTTTTGTCTCTAAACTATCAACGTATTTTTTATATTTAACTTTATATATATATTCTTATCTACTTAGATATTTAAAGGTTACTCTACTTCTTAATGTTTATGCAGGGTTTCAGTAATGTACTTACCACACTAGATCACATCATTGAAAAATGACTTACAGATGCGTTGCAATTCTTAGTGGTTCCTATGGTGAGTTTTTGGACACACTTCATGGAGGGGTGTAGAAATAGAATGGTTCTTCTAAAATTACTTTTATAAAAATGTGAATGATTGTACCTTTACCTTTTAAACACAATTTTTGTTTGTCAAATATTGGACTCATATTTCATACGGGGCTTAAAATATTATATTATAGTTATTCCAATTTGAAAGATTTCTATATTGAGAGTTTGCAATTGTTCAAATCCAAAGGATAAAGAAATTTGCAATTAATATATAATGAAAAAAAATGCAAAAGGTGACTTTGATATTTGAGACAATGTAACTCACATTAGTGTAGGAAGGAATTAGTGTATGCCATGAATTAGTTCTTGAAATTATTCTAAACTAATCTCAACATATAACATAAATAATAAAATAACTTCCATTCTAATTAAAGTTTTATAAATTACTAAAAGGGAAGCCGTTATAAATTACTAAAAAATAATTAATATTTAAGAAACAATAATATATAAATCTTATAATGAAAGATGTAGCTGTCAACTTGCTCGATAATATAATATTACGTATTTCAATCTTAATGAGTATTTATATAAATATTTCGGTAAATATCACAGTAAAAGGCACATTGTATCTTATTTTTTTTATAAAGGTATCTTTCTATAAGGATATTGACCAATTACGCATAAAATTTATGAAATTAAAAAAATTCTTTTGAAGCATCAATTTATTTTGAAGTTAGTATTTATGAGATATAAGTCTTCATATATTCTTTTATCATGATTGCTGTATTTAATTGATAGACTATGTTAGTTGTAAATATCATTTTTTTTACACTCTTAACATTTTGTGTGGGGTTTGCATCGTCTTTATAGTGTTATATAAATAGGGGTTTCACACTATACAACTCTAAAAGGTTAATTAATTAAATGAGTATCAAATTAGCTGTTTGTACACACAGCCATTTTTTATACCCACGGTCCTTTATAAATAAAATGCTCAATTAAAAATAATCATTTATTTTAAATCCTTTAAATTTAAAAAAAAATTATCACACTGTCTTCCTGTGCAACGCACGGGTTAAACACTAGTTCTTTGTTGAAAGAGCACTTGATTTTTTGGTATGAAATGTGGCTAATGAATTTTTTAAAGTAGCTCCTTCAGTAAATATTGAACGTTTATATACTTATCCACTGAGAATAATGTTCCACTGTTGTAATATATCTCCTTAGGTTAATAATTTCCATGTCTGGAATTCTCATGACTCGTGGGCTGTTACCTTATTTTGCTTATCGTAAAGGGTTGTTGTGCATGAAAAACTTCGTTTACCTTTTTCATTTGCCCTGTGAGCCTTAATCCTATCTTGGGTTTAGCTAGGCGTGTTTGGAATTTATGGTTCGTAGCCTTATTTTCTTACTAAAATGTTGTTTCCCTTTGGCCTGTGTGCTGAAATTTTATTTTTTTATTTCTATTTGACCTATGAGCTTATATATTAACTTGAGTTTTATTGTGCATGTCTTGATTATGGCCTGTGGCTTTAATTTGGTTATCGTAAAAAAATGTTGTTTACTGTTGGAGTGTGTTGGTGGAATTCCATTGTAAATTCATCAACTGTTTTACATGAGAAATTTAGAGCATATAATATAGTATTGTAATATTAGGTCTTGCAATCTCCATGGTTTTCTGGGACCAAATTAGTATTCGTTTTTTTAATTAACCAGCTATTATTCTCATTTAAAAGTAACTGAATTTCAACATTTTTGAATGTAGAGGTTTGTATTTTTGTGCATTAGGACAGTGATGATTCAAATTTACATATTGTTTTGATAACCTATATTAGAGATAAATGATAGGTTAGTTGTTTTCCCTAAAGCATAAAGGGTTAATAAGCTCAATGGCTATGGTGATTATATGGTTATGGAACTGAGGTTTTCCATCTTTTTCCTGCTTTTGATTGATTCACTTTAATTAATAGAGAGAAAGAAATTAATGAACTAATTAATTTGTCTCTTCTCAAATGCTAAATTACAATGCTCATTCGGTGTATCTAGAATAGTGTGTGGCTCTGTTGGGGTGGATTGCAGGCCCTCTATGTATGAAATATAGTGAAGAAATCACTACATTTTTCCAACCTTTTTTTGTGATTGCTACAGATATCTTATATTGCATGGCAGTTTTACAGGTTAAATTTTACTGCATGAGTGCTAAAGGGCGTGTTGCGATTTACCAATTGAGAATTGATGTTGCAGTGCCTACTCCTTTAATGTAAGGTTTATTGATATGTTACAAATTAATAATTGTATATTAAACAACTTATATTTATATTATGTTGTGAATTTGGTATTTTGAACAATTTTGAGTTGTATATTTTGGTAACAAGCAATGATGGCTTGACATTGTTTATCTGGTATTAGAATTTTCAATTTTATTGCTTCAATGTTCATTGATTAGTGTTTATTATTATTTTTTCTTTTATGTACACCAAAAGTTAAGCTATAGTGTTTTAACTAGGTTTTGTCTATGCTTTAAAATTAAGTGCATACTAAATAGTTATTGTAGTGGCTCTACCATTGCTATGAGGAAATTGATATTGAGACATAGCAACGTGTCTTTTCTTTCCAGTATTTATTTGACAATGTTTTCATTGTCAACTACATGACCATGAACTGCCTGGATTGAAACATTGTGTAACATGGCTATCGAAAGTGTAGCCGTATAAAACTAACGATTGTGAATATCTCTTTTATGGGAAATATATATTATCTCTCCCCACTTTTCTAACAGTTCGACCTTAATTTTTTTACTTTAAAGGCTTTGTTACAAATTAACCTACTTGAAATTAAGTGCGTATACTGGCGATATGTATTATCTAAAATGCATCTTTCAACTTGAGCTCTTAGACGAAGTAGTCACTTAACATTAACATTATGTTATTATAAAAATAGGTACACAGTATATAGTCGAAGAAGCGGCATTGCAAGTTACCATTAATGTTCTGTTTGCGAGGTACCTTGCCGGTAGTAACTAATCATTTATCATTTATGAATCATTTTTTTTAAATAATTTTAAAGACCAATCATTCATGTATCTATATTCTTTTTGACATTGTACACATAGTAGTATTTCAATTTAAACACTGGAGCTAATAATTTACTGACAAGAAGTCCTAAAATATGCTAGACCATGCAATATATTTTGTGTATGTGAGACAAATAAATCCTTATCTATCTTTTTTAGTTTATCCCTCATAATTGAGTTTTATATGCAGCGCATCTGCAACATTAAATTTGCACATCTGTTGATAAAATTATTCCTATATATATTGTTCTTATTGTTTGTTCATATTCGCCAGGCTAAATAATATTTTTCTTTTACTTTCCTATCAAGGTTTTTATTTTTTAAAACTATTTGGATCAAGATTCTTACTTTCTTTTAAAAAAACAAAAAGTTTGAGCATAATCCTTATGAACCATTCATTAAAAAAAGAAAAAAAATCATCTTTTCTCACTCTCTTTTGGGTGGCTAACAAATGTTTGAAATCCTTAATGCACAAATCGTCGATTTCAGAATATAAAAATTTCTATTAAACAACTTAAGGAGTAATATATTTTTTACGTGATATGATGCTTCAAATGTATCTCTATTTAGGCATGTGTAATATATTTTCAATAAGTACGTTGCTGTCAAGGTGAATGACCCTCATAGCATGTTTTTTTTTCTTATTTCTCATTTATCACAAGTAGCTAAAATCTTAACCTCTAAGCCATCATTTTGCAGATAGATATGTATGATGCTCTATGTATTACAGAAGTCTTTTATAATTCCAGAATAACTACCTTGTGTGCATGATTTTGTTTTCTTAAATATAGGAACTAATTTGTTTGCATAACGGATGGAACATTATGCTGCTTAATACCTCAATTATATTATGACTTGCAAGGAATTTTAAGTTATATTAGTTATTTATTAATAGCATAATTTCAATGCAGTTAACTTTTAAAACTACCACCTATGACTTGAGCCATCATCCTAAAGGCAATAATCCTGAGATGCCCATCTGGACTGCTGAACATAGAAAGTATTATGACTGCTAATAAAATTATTTAGTTTCCATTAGTTATCATAGTGTACTGATTGTGTTCGAATTATTGATCATAGAGTAGTTAAACCAATGGTTCTCATGGCATGGATGAGTTCAAAAAAACTAGCTTCTTTTACTTCTTATAAAGTATAGTTGGAGGTATGCCTAGACATGCACATGTTTCCTGACTTAACATTTACACATTTTTGGAGCTGATGAATTTATATTGGTTTTATCAATTACTCTTTATCTATGATGTGCACTAAATTTTTCTTTCATTTGTTGTCTCTTGCAAAATGAAAAAAAAAATTGTTACAGAAATTTAGTTTGTGTTTTCATATCTGTATTTCTCATCCTTCATAGGTTTACATCGAGTTTGTGGCTGCCTTGAATTATAAAAATGAGTTCTTGAATCCTTATGAAGAATTTCAAGTATTTTTTGTCCTATTGCCTTTTGTTTCTTGCTCCCTCAGAGCAATTCTCTACACTTTGTACAAGATTAATTTAATATTTTAGAATATTCTAACAATTAAAATATAATTTGTTCAGATCATTTTCTATTATTTTTAGGGCTAAAAAAATTAAATGTTATGTATGTGTGACTATAAGATACCCAGTATTGTAAATAATCTCCTCATAATTCCTAGATTTGAGATTTATTTTTATTATACTCTAGTGTGTGTGTGTGTGTGTATATATATATATATATATATATATATATATATATATATATATATATATATATATATATTATGAACTATATTTTTGTGCCAAATTAAATATCTATCAGCAACATGGTTGTGATGATGAATTATTGTGAAGGTAAGTTAAAGTTACCCTCAAATTTAACAATTTCAGAGTTGACATTGATATATTTTTGTGATGATCAGGGAAAATAACAACGCTCTAAGTACATTAGTCGAGTGAAGAGTTCATGGTTTGGGATTATAAAGGTGGACATTTAGAGCTACTTACAAGGGTAGTTCATGGCTCCTCTTCTGTAAATGTTTCCGTTATTACAAACTAACGAGACACTGGCATCTATTCAGTAACTAGCTCTATTTCAAGTCTTGATCAAGAATAGCTTTTATATTTCTTAAATGTGATGGAAACACTGATGAGAGTGAAAATAAGCGTGTTTTAGTATCCAATTTAACACATTTTTTTATGAGAATTGTTGTCATATATTAGCACAAGTGTCTTGTATTCATTATATTTGATAAAAATGTGCACTTGAGGTGTTTTATTGTGTTTTAGGTGGAAAAAAGGATCAAAAATGTCAAGTTGGAGAAAAGGTGCAACTTGTGTAGGAATGATGAAAAACGCATGTCCAACTTGTGTAATTTTTCTGTATTTGTGTGGACTCTAAACTAGAAGTGTGAAACATGGTTGAACAGCCACAGAAGAGAGGATCGTTTTGACGTAAAGAACACTCCAATCGAATTCCAAACGAGAAAGTTATGATCAAAATGGTGACGTCGCGCAAGCTGTGCCGAGCAGAACAACTGTGATATTTTTCATGGCTTGTTATACCTTCAAATGTTGAAGTTTCTGTGAGTTCTATATATGGATAGAAAGCCAACGAAAAGAGAATCGCGTGAGTGTAAGAATCACTCAAAAAATATCAGAGCTCGAATGTGGAAGTTATGCGCGAAACTGTGAGACTGCGCATGCAGTTCAACCGTAGTTCGACCAACACCACTTTGGTCGAACGGGGACGCGGAGATCTATTTTCAATGGGATTTTTACCCCCTATGCGAGTATTTTCATATTTTTCAAGAAAAAATTCATCCATTATCCATAAGGAGAGCTTACAAGTATAAAAGGAGATTTAAATCACATCATTATTCATTGGAGGCACCGCAACACAATCATCCTACACCCCACAAGGGGGGATCACCCCCCAACCATCATCCACATTCTATCCTCCATCCATCCATCACTGTGAAGATTCATCTGTAGAATCAAGAGGAGAACCAAGAGGAGGATTAAAGATGGAGAAGGACGCAATGACACCCACATCTAGAGTTTTATTCATTTCCTAATTTATCTTGTATTTTCTAGACATATGGGTAAGATCTATACAACCCCCATGATGTTGCCCCATGATTGTTCTTCGCAACATCATGGGCTAGAACCATTTTGGTAGATCTAGGGTTTATGAAGGTTTTATGAATTAATTAAACTCTCTTGTGTGTCCTCCGTACAATACTACTTGTGGATTTATTTTATATATGATTATGTTTTCTTAATCCATATTCACGGTCATTTTGTGCATCTTCAATTGGTATATAGAGTCTGAATATATATCTTGGTTGTAGATTGAGTGCGTTCATCGCTGAACAGGATTACATGTTATGATTCTAAGTGAGGGGACTCTAAAGCTTCATTAGAACTATCATATACGAATGTTTATTAATTGAATTGAATTCGGGTTAGTAAGCAGGATAAAGAGGATAATTTTATAATACCTATAAATGGAGATCATATCGGGTTAGATTCCAGACGTGAAAAATAATTAATACTGATAGTACCTAGAAAGGGGGGGGTGAAATTATGTATCTTACTCCGAGGTTATTCACACGTGTTACACGCATATTTACTTGTGTCTATAGAGTAGATTTGCATGGTTTAGTGATGCGTCCATAGTCCACATGGCAGAGTCGGCCTGCACTTGAGTGGAAAGTTAAGTAGTAAAACTGGATTATCCTAGCTATTCTCCATACTTGATTCACTTTCGTATACTTCTAGTGCTATTTTATTTTATTTGTTATTTAATTTTAGTATTTTAGTTGATAATTAATTCCACAACTCTTGTTGCCTTTCGTTTTAATTAATTTAGTAAATAATTAAATTGATAATATGCCGTCCTTTGGGTCCGATATTTAACTTGGTCGCTTGCTTAAGCTGCAACTGATATCCTTCATTCTTGGGGATTAATTTTGCTTGCAAAGAAAACGCGCATCAGCCACTGACCCGTTATAATTTTCCTGATGGATATGGTTTGTCGCCGTTAATTCTAAATATTTGTTATTAATTTATTGTTTGTTAATTCATAGAATTAAAGGATTATTAATTCAGTGGTGTTTTTATGTTCAGTGGTCAAGTCTGCAAGCATAAGAAGAACATGCTGCAAGAATCCTATCTTGGGCATTTGATATATGCAGATAGAATTCAGTATGTCTAATTGAATTATTTCATTTATTGGATATTTTATTTGTTAGTCCTGTTTATTTGATAAATCTGTTTATTGACGGGAACATAAAATTAAAAATTATATTTCTTACATGCTCAAATTAACATTTCATTTTGAAAAGTAGGAATCCCATTTGTTTGGTTTACGTGACCAGCATGTAATGGTATTGGTTCTTAGTTCCATTAGCTAAATTATGCTCCCTTTTTTCTCTTCAAATGTTCTAATTAGGACTGTGCATATGGTTGACCAATAACCATGTCAATCTGTTGTTGGTATTCTCTCCAAGGTTCCTCTTGATCAAATCTTTTAGCTTATCTTGATCAAGGTTATGTGTGCAAGTGATCGAGTCAGCTATAACTCCATTCATGTATCAGTTCTCATAAAACCGTGCTTGAAGTTATATGGATAATTGGGTTTCCCACTATGCATGTTGTCTTCTCATAATTATTTGCAATGAAAATTTATATGGAGAGATTTTTTTTTAAAATGTGTTATTTAATTACTATTGCTATTTTTTTATAACTGTAGATTAAGTTAATAAGAAGAAAATACTATCCATCCGTGATAGAGGAATAGGAATGATGAAGGAGGCTCTGATCAAGAACTTAGGTACCATTTTGTTAAATATGGAATATTAGGTAACTATTAAGCCTATGCATTTAATATTTTTTCTATAGTTACAAGATGACTATAGCTGATTGTATATAATATGTTGTCTGTAGCAATTGTGGAATGAATATGGGTTACAAATATGAACTGAAAGATTATCCACTATGTATATTGTCATCGCATAATCCTTTGCACTGGAAGTTTATATGGAAGAGTGATTTTTCTAAAGGTCTTATTCAATTACTATGACTAGCTGTTTTTGTTATAACTGTGGATTAAGACAAGAAGAAGATTTATGTTTGAAAATTTATTGTATATGCAGTGAAATGAGTTAAGAGTTCGTGGTTAGGGCTTATAAATGTGGACAATAAGAACTACTTACAAGTCAATTCTGAGACAAGTTGTTGACTAATCAGTGGTGTTTAATTATAACATTTATATTTCTACGTAAGATACAATTTTTTGTAAGTCACAAGTCAACTCTGAAAAAGGTTGCTCTGTATATTTCTGCACAAAATACAATATTATGTTAGGGCGGAATTATTGCAAAGTTATCTCCAAAGTGGGATTAAAAAATCATCATTTATATTTTTCTGTCCTATTATAGTTAGTTTATTTTAACTTTTACTCTTCTGTAGAATCATGTAGAATTGGTTATTAAAAGTGATGGATAATACTTTTTACGTGATATGATGTTTCATAATGTATCTCTATTTAGGCATGTGTAAGGTAATGGATAATTCACAACGCGCATGAGTAACTTTTTTCCTTTAATTGGATAGTATTTTTACAAGTTAAATTTTGTTGCATGAGTGCTAAGGGTGTGTTGTGATTTACTGATCGAGATTTATGTTTCAGTGCCTACTCCTTTAAGGTAATGTTTATTGCTATGTTCCAAATTTTAAAATTATTAAACATATTATATTTATATTATGTTGGGAATTTGTCATTTTGCACAATTTTGAGTTGTATATTCTGGTAAAAAGCAGTGATAATTTGACATTTGAATAGTTTTGTTGTCAATACTCAACATTGTAAGGATAAAATAAATAAATATTCAAAAAAATCTTACATTTATAATATGCATAAAATAAATAAATATTCATAAAAAATATTACATTTATAATATGCAGTATCCAATTTTAGTAGATCAGCAAAACTTTATCGATACACAACTTTGTAAATTAGTCCTATAATTTCTTTCATCTTTAAATAATTACTATTACAGTAAAAAAAATAAAAAAAAATTTAAACACAATCCCGTGCAGCACACAGGTAAAAAAACTAGTATAAAAATATATACGACAATTCACAAATGACCAAATTAAATAATAGTGTAAAACAATACAATTCAAATCTTAATATTAACAAAACATATTAAATGGTGAGAGTATTAACTATCTCCACCTCCAACCATTTAAGAACGAATGTGATAATACCACATACACAATTGAAAATTTTCAAATATATTTTAAATAAATAAAAACATATTTATTAGGATTATAATAATTATAATTAGGGTATGTCTTGGATGAGACCGTCTCACGAATCCTCTTATGTTAGACGGATCATCCATGAATAAACAGTAAGGGCCCTATTTGGTTAGAATAGCTGATTACAATCTATATCTATATCTATATATATCAACTCCATCCGTCCCACACTAAGGGTAGTTTTTGCTTTTTGGCACGTGGATTAAGGAGTATTATTATTTAATGTGTAGTGGGTAGTTGTATTAGTGGGAGTGTAGGTCCCCTATTTTAATTTTATTGGAGGGTGTTTGTGAGTCTCATGTGTGTAAAAAATGAAAGACGACCCTTTGGGTGGGACGCCCAAAATGGTAAAAAGAAACTCTTTAAATGGGATGGAGGGTGTATATAAAAATAAGAAAGTATGCCAAAAATAAAAAGGATAGTTTTCCCGCCCATTTCACCTTCTATTATTAGAATATTTGTTTTTTATTAAAAAAAAAGGTTAAAAATCGAGTAAGCTTGAAAAAAAGTGAAAAGTAAATACAGGCCAGCACTGTACAGGAAAAAAAGTGACATGGCCGCCCTCAGTGCAAAAATCGAGTATGCCGCGCTGCAAAAGTAACAAAGCAATAATAGCATTTCTCAAAGATTACAATAAATTTGAATTTCAAAATTTTTGCAGACGAAACGTCTAATGTATCTGGTAATCATTTATACATTCTTTAATTTTTTTTTCTTACAATTCCTCTTCACTGTAATATTGGTGGGATTTTTGCAGGAAGTCTACTTGGTGGTCAGCAATTTTTTTGCAGTACTGGAGGTAGCTTGAGTGGATTGTCCCTTCAGTGGCGGCAGTGCACTGTTGTGCGTTCCAGCGGGGTATTAGGCGGGGGTTCGCTGCAAATCGGCCAAGGGAGGCGATTTCAAGCAGATTAGAAATGACCTCCAGCCGTAGCCAACAAAGACTTCCTCCGGTCTCCAGCGGCGCTCGACAGCGGGCATTTCTTTGCAAATCGGCGGAGGGAGGAGGGAGGCGGTTTCCGGCGGATTAGAACTGATTTCTAGCGGCAGCCAACAGCGACTTCCTCCGGTCGCCAGAGACGCTCGACGGCGAGCAGTTCTTGGCAGCACAAATGGCTGCGCCACCCTCACATCGCCCACGAGGTCCTCGCCACCAAATCGAAGATCTATTGCGTGATGGTTCACCAAAGGCAGCGGGTTGTTCGCGAAGGGCAGGTTCTGTGAAGATCTCAGCCCCGCATATTTCCAGCAGTTGATCTCCGCCGTCGACTACCCCATTCGCACGGCGTGTTCCATCGTGATTTGAAGCCAGAGAATCTGTTATTAGTGATGGATCTAATTAGACAGTAACCGATTTCGGACTCAGCGCGGTGACGGATCAGATCTGGCCCGCCGGTTTTCTTCATACATCTTAAGGGGAATTTCGTTGCCAGATGTGAAGAGGCTTGAAGCGGTGGCGCGAGGTTGTTTCGGGCGTGGATGAGAGATTGAAAGGGGAATTCAAGTGAAACAAGTGGAGAGGTTATGGCGGTGGGAGTGGGACTGTGGTTTGCTCATCCAGACATAAGACCCATGGGGGTGGGACGGTGGGAGTAGTAACAATGGCGTTCCATTCTTCATCACCGCGTAGTTGACGATGGATGCAAAATGACACATTTGCCACTCTCACGTGGTCTGCTACCCCTACTATTGGTGTGCCATCAGTCCATCACTGCCAACTTTTATTTCACTATCTTATTATTTGAACCAAAAAATAGCTTAAGACAATGAGTAGTATACAATCTTCGTTTTGGTACAATCCTGGTACAACTTCATTTCTTCATCTTTAGTGTATTTTCTTTTTTTTATTATTTAATTTTAGGGCAATTTTTCTTTTGTTGTTTAGGGTATAATTTATTCCCTAGGGTTTAGGGTATAATTTTAATTTTACCTTTGTGGTTTAGGATATAATATATCCCTTAGAGTTTAAGGTATAATTGTAATTTTACCCTTGTGGTTTAGGATATAATTTATTCATAGGGTTTATGGTATAATAGTTATTTAAATAAAATAAATTTAAAAATAAAATAAAAAATAATATATTAATGAGGGAACAAGAATTAATTAAAAAGGATGGGACCACGGTTGTACCCATTCAATTAATTAAAATATATTTTCGAAATTAATTACTCATAAAATATTAGCAAGTGTTTATATCTGTATTGTTAGTCGTTGGATTAGGGACAATCTATTTTTAATTAATTAATTAATTATACAAAAGCAGAGTAAGCTATTGAATTCCTTAGCTGCATTTTATATTAAAATGCTCAACTCAGTTTTATGTGTATATAATAATAAAAAAATAATGTGTATTTTTTAAAATAAAAATACTAATTTGTGTTTTTTATTTAGGTAAATTACACCCATCAATACGGTCCATGCGAAATCCACAGGAAAAATTATACGTAGTATCCTAGAAAAGAGGAGTAATTTAAGAAATTATAATGAAAAATAGTACTTCAGTGGCATTATGAATGTGAAATTTTTATTTCTTGACTTCTTAATTGATTATTCAATAATGGTATTTATCTTTCTTCTTTTAAATAAAAGGAATGATTCTTTTAAAAAAAAAACACACACACTCGCTTATTTATTAATGTGAATATTAGTGGTAGTGTCCAGTTTCGACTTTCAAAACTTTTTTTTCTTTCACTCAAACTAAAAATATTTCAAAATTATAATCATAAACCCAAATTACACTTAAAATTGGTAAGTTGGTGTTTCCATGATAGGAGAAAAAGGTTGAATAAGCCCAAAAGAAATAGACTGAAAACTGATTAATAGGTTTAAAAAACTAATTAATTTTTCATGCTTGACTGTGTCAATGGAGGTTTCTCTTAAACTCCTTTCTCGATATAGAATTTTATTTGTTTTATATTCACTGCGCTGCTTAGGGATAATATTATTTTTTAAATATAACCTTTAATTATTTGAGTTATAGAAATTTAGTTTTCAGCACACTTTCAAGCTTTGATATTCTATTGCGACGGTGTGATTTTAGAGTTCGAGCACCTATCGCCAAGCTTATAACTATGCTTTTTGAATATTTCAACGTTCGATGCCCGTCTTCCTCATCTGCTGAGCCGCTCAATTGGAGCCTTGAATTTCGTGATGAGTTGGAGAATCAAAGTGGCGGTGGAAAATCCAAAATTTTATCAAAGTGGCGGTGGAAAATCCAAAAAAATATAATTAGAATCTCATACCTATATTTATTTACTATTATTGAATACTTTTTTAAACATATAAAATTTAAACTTAAAATCAAATAAAATTATATATATATATATATATATATATATATATATATATATATATTGTATAATCAATTAATTTTAATTTTAACTGTTGGATCTAATATTTATTTAATCCTTATCATTAAAAAAATATAAGATTATTAAAAATAAATTTAATAAACTACCCATTATATTTTATCTTTTATCCTATTAATCTTTACGGGTATTAAGTGACTCAGAATTATCCTAAAATTATACACATATATAACATAAATAATTTTATATATTAACTAAGTATGTGTAGAAGATTTAATAACATAATTTTATTTATAAACTAAATTAATATTTTTATATATAATAAGCCATGCAACGCACGGGTGAATTACTAGTTAACAATAAAATTATAGAAGCATGAATGCAGCACTCGCTATTTAGGTTTAAAACTGAAAATATTTTTTTTCTTCTTCTTATTCTGTTTAATAAATAAATTCATTATATATATATATATATATATATATATATATATATATATATATATATATATTATATTGTTTTATTTTTAAAAAATCATAATCAAGCATCACTTTCTATTATATATATTATCACTTTTTATTCATATTACAAATTAATCATAAAATAATTTAGTTAACTGATTATCACTTTTTAAAATCAAATATCATTTTTATTAAAATTTTTACATTTTATTCATCTTACAAATAATTTAAAAAATAATGCAATTGGACGGTTATATATCACATTTCATTGATCAAATATCACTTTCTATTAAAAATATTATCACTTTATATCCGTAATACTAATTATTATGAAAAAGTTGAACTGGTCAGTTATTAATTTTTCTTAGTATCACTTTTATTAAAAGGGTTAACTACGCCAAAAGTCCTAACTTTTTCGCGAATTTCAAATAAGTCCAAACTTTTCAATATTTACAAATAAGTTCTCGACCTTTAATCCTTTTTTTAAATCAAGCCACCGGGCAGCGGGAGGCCTGCCGGTGGCTAACGTGTCACCGTTTATTACACGTCTCCACCCACGACTCCAAAACGACGCCGTTTTGCACCCTACATGTTAAATCCAGGTGTTTATAATAAAAAGAAAGAAAAAAAGAAAGAAAGAAAACGACGTCGTTTGTCATACAATCCAAAACTTCAGATATTTTCCCTCTTCCTTCTTCCTCTGTTTTTCTTGTCTTTATTCTTCTCTGTGTCTACATTTTCTTGAATTAGTTTGGTGGGACTGTTCACCTTCTTTTGTCAGAATCCCTCCTTTCCCCCCTTCCATGAACACCTTCACCTCTATTAAATAAATATCATTCTCTTACAACACAACAATTCATTACATCACTCCGCATCCCAAATTTTCATCTTCAATTAAAAATCCCATCTTTAATTCATCAGAAATGAAGACAATCATGGCTAGGAACCCACACGATTCGTTCTCATTCTCCAGGAGATTCAACTGGAAGAAGAAGCTCGAAGAAGACGACATGGAAGAAGAGATCCTGACCGTCGATTTCGAAGAGAACCCTAAATCGGGGGATATGATGATCAACAGATCTCCCCTGAAGTATTGTCTCTCCACGTGCTCAATCAGAACGTCGAGGAAGAAGCTCTCCGTCGTGGTGATTACGAAACTCCGGTCGGCCCTCTCCCTCGGCAGGACTGATCTCGACAAGGATGATGATGAGAACTTGGATGCTATAAGAAATAGAGTCAACAAAATCGTTTTTTATAAATACGTGGATTTAACAGGTGGGGTGCAAAATGGCATCGTTTCAAAGTCGTGGGTGAGAACGTGTAATAAACGGTGACACATCAGCCACCAGGCAGGCCTCCCGTTGCCCGGTGGCTTGATTTAAAAAATGATTAAAGGTCGAGAACTTATATGTATATATTGAAAAGTTTGGACTTATTTGAAATTCGCAAAAAGGTTAGGACTTTTGGCGTAATTAACCTTTATTAAAAACACTATCACATTATATTAATTCTATAAATTGTTTATGATATTCACTTTCGTAATTATTTATCACTTCTTATTAAAGATGTAATCACTTTTGTTTTTAAATATTGTCACTTTTCATTTATAATATAAATTGTTCAATAAATAGTACTCCCTCCATCCCGAAGAAGTTGATATAATTTCTTTTGGGCACGGAGATTAAGGTGTATAATAATTTAATGTAAAGTGAAGTAAAGTGAAGTGAGAGAAATAATATTTAATGTGTAGTGGGTAGTTCTATTAGAGGTGATATGTGGGGCCCATGAGAATAGATTAATTATTTTTGTGTGGGTCACATGTATTAAAAAGGAAATGTGTCAACTTTAGTGGGACAAACCAAAAAGAAAAGTGTGTCAACTTCTATGGGACGGAGGGAGTATATATTATCGTTATTACTTTTCATCAACTGAGTATCACTTTTCCTTACAAAATTATTACTTCTTATTCTTCTCATAAATTAATAATTATATTAAGTTAATTAAAAAATAAATTTAAAATATAATACATTTAAAATACGTAAGTTAAAATTCTTTATAAAATAGGGTAGGTCTTGCGTGAGACAGTCTCACTCGAGACCATTTTATACTTTTTAAAATAGTTATCACTTTCGCTATAAAACATTGACAAAGTCTCTTGTGAGATATTCGTTTTGTGAGACGATTTGTGGGACGTGTTAAAGTATGTCTATTATATAGATAAAGTATGTTTAATAGTTATTAAAGTATGTTTTCCAAATTATGATGGATGATGATTTAAAGTATGATTTTAGGGTGTTATAATATGATTTATTATAGACATACTTTAACTACAAATAAGCATACTTTACCTATATAATAAGCATACTTTAGTAATGGGTTGACCCGTCTAACAAAAAAATAGTCTCACAAGAGAGTTTCTCTAAAACATTATCATTTCCGCTATAAAATGTTATCACTTTTCATTTATACTATAAATTGTTCATAAAATAACATTAACACTTTCAGTATAGGAGTTATCACTTTCTGACCATCTCACGTAAGCCCTTTATCACGAACCCATTTTTCTTAAATCAATAAATAAAAATAAATATTCCTTTCATTTCATTGTATCATTTTTTCAATACAATTTCGAGACTGATCACGAAGCAACTCATTACACCGGCCCGGCCAACAGGTCGTCATCCATTTATACAAATCTCAGTATTTGACGGAACCCCAACCACCAGCATCGTATGTAATTTACCTACAATGCATAAACTAGTGAGTTAAAACTCACTAAGTAGAAATCATGCATGATAGTGCATAAAAATGCATTTATTATTATAATCTTTCTAGTTGATCTCTTTTATTTTGAAAACTGTTCACGTTGCGGGATCCCCATGACACACTTATGATATGCACCGAAAATGAGCTCATCACTCGATTTATCAATTTCTCAATATTAATATGGAACTGCTGTGAGGACTGTCATCTCGTGGCCCAACTGTTGGCGTTTGATCGATAGGTTAACATGAACCGTTAGGGTTCCATACATTCCTAACAGTCAGCGGAAGCAAGAAAACAAGAAACGTATTACCTTTCACCAGGGTATGTTGGAGAAGATGAATTCTCGGCGGCAGCCTGCGCAGCCTCACCATTTTGGGAATAACTCTCTCATCCGATATCAGATTTGGGTGATCTACACGCTAAAACTATCCTCTCTTCCATGGCTTTTCGTCAGTATATCAGACGTTGAATTCTGAGGTCTTTACGATTTTATAAAAATCGTACAAGTTGGCGGACAGCAGCAGCAAACGACCTCTTGATCTTCTGCTGTATTCCCAAGTCCAATCTCGACGTCGTGTGGGCGATGATCCTCGAGATCTTTTCAATCTGCTGTTCTGTCTACCCTCTTCACGTGTTAGGCGTGTATCTCTTAGGGTTAGAACAGTTGAGATGACTTATATATGGGCTACAGCAGGGACCAGGAGGAGAAATTAGAGTTGGGCCTCCATTGGGTTTAAATATCCAAGCTTAGCCCAAAGCTTATAGTTAAGTCCAATAATAATAATATATTCTACTAAAATATTATTACTGCACTACCATTCTAATCCCATAATTACGTTATAGGCTCCTTCTTATTATGAGCCCGTTAGTCTCTCCATGTTTAAGATATACAATGCCCATTAATTAATTAAGTTATTGACAACTCCATTAATTAATATCTCATCAAGAGTAATACCACTCAACCTCATTATCATGCTGGAATAAATCCACCTGCAGGGTTTACATGATAATCCTTATGAGCTCCTCAAAGGGACATCATCAACCTATAACAAACACAGATTCCTTCTACAATCAACAACACACCATAGAGACAGCACTATTTCCTAACTTACCGACTTTATTGATTTAATTACATGTAAATCTCACCCATTGATGAATCAAAGAAATACATACTGCCCTATGTGTCGAGATTATTGTATAGGGATTAAGAGCATGAACATCTATAATAACAGAGATCAAGTTCTTCTATAAGTCAGTATAAGTCGAACGATCTCAAATGGTCCTACTCAATACACACAAAGTGCACTATGTGATTCTATAGCTAAGACAAGCTAATACCAAATCACACTACAACCATCCCGATAGAGAGTCCCCGTCTATCTCGGTTGTGAGCATATATTTATACTTTATAAGGAAATCGATAATATGATCTTCCGTGTGTTGTGGCACAACATATTATCTACAGTATAAAGTAAGTGAACTATTGCATCTACATATAATTAAATTATAGACCCAATCATTTGATCATATGATTCTCAATTCAAATAAATTATTGTAACATTGTTCATACTAAAACTAGACTTTTAGTATAAATTCAATACCAACAAGCTTCTTTCCACTCGTCACTTGTCCCGCCACCAAGAATCATCTCCCTCCACAAGTCCCACATGGTGCAGTCCGAGGATCCACCTTTCCTTACAGCCTGCTAGGGTCCATCACCAACTGACCCCTACTACTCGGAAGTCCCCTCACTGAACACCACTCTCTCTCATAATAATTCAAGACGGTGGCCCACTCTAGGTAGCCTACTCTGGGTTTCCACAGGTCGCTCCTTCCTAGGTCGCCCCTTCCGCCACTCAGTGTAAATATAGTGGTTGCACACACCATTAGTATCTTATTAATTTTGGAGAAAACACTTTTCATGATTATGCATGGTATGCAAGTAGGGTAATTAAATATGCATCATAAACCATTTACGACATCAATATCAATATTTAATCACAGTAAAGCAACAACTTAACTTCAATTCACATAAATTCACTTCTGAAACAATAACTTCACCCCAATCACATAAGTCAATTTATAGAATACAACTTCACCTTGGATCACACGATCTCTTTTTAGAATAACAACTTCATCTCTGATCACACAGATCTTTATAAATAATATCTTCTCAGATCATACAAATCTATATTCAACAGTTTCTATTCACACATATTTATATAGGACGATATTATCTCAAATCACATAGATAAACAACTTGTATAACAAATTTATCACAAATAATTTACAAAATAATATTTAGTTACGCATGAATATCTATTTACCTCAAGTTATATAAATCCACAGCTTGTATCACAAATTAATTCAAAATATTTCGTAACGTAATTAAACTAATCACAAATAATTTCTAACAGAATTATCACATATTAATCACAAATAATTCAAACACAACATGTTTATGCTTTGTATTTGGACTCCTAGTTACCTCAAATTACATAAGCTCACAACTTGTATCCCAATTTAATCATAAATAATTCACAAAATAATATTCACCAAATAATCACAAATAATTCACACACAACATGTTTATGCATTGTAGTTGGACTTTTACTTACCTGTACTCCAACAGTATTATCACCACAGACCTCGTGCAGAACTGTAACTACTTATTTCCCATCCCGACTGTTGGCGTTCGATCGTTTGGTTAACGTGAACCGTAAGGGTTCCATACGTTTCTAACAGTCAGCGGAAGCATGAAAATAAGAAATGTATTACCTTTCACCAGGGTATGTTGGCGAAGATGGATTCTTGCTGGCAGCCTGCGCAGCCTCACCGTTTTGGACATAACTCTCTCATTCAATATCAGATTTGAGTGATCTATGTGCCAAAACGATCCTCTCTTCCATGGCTTTCTGTCAGTATATCACATACCGAATTCTGAGGCCTGTACAATTTTATAAAAATCATAAAATTGGTGGACAATAACAGCAAACAACCTTTCGGTCTTCTGCTGCATTCCTAAGTCCAATCTCGATGTCGTATGGGCGACGATCTTCGAGATCTTCTCAATTTGCTGTTCCGTCTATCCTTTTCACGTGTTAGGCGTGTCTCATCTAGGGTTAGAACAGCTGAGATGACTTATATATGGGCTACAGCAGGGACCAAGAGGAGAAATTAGAGTCGGGCCTCCATTGAGCTTAAGTATCCAAGTTTAGTCCAAAACTTATACTTAAGCCCAATAATAATAATATATTCCACTAAAATATTATTACTGCACTGTCGCTCCAATCCCAAAATTACTTTTTGGGCTCCTTCTTATTATGAGCACGACAGTCACCACATGTTTAAGATATACAATGCTCATTAATTAATTAAGTTACTGACAACTCCATTAATTAATATTTCATCCGAGAGTAGTACCACTCAACCTCATTATCATGCCGGAATAAATCCACCTGTTGGGTTTACATGATAATCTTTATGAGCTCCTCAAGGGGACATCATCAACCCATGGCGGACACGAATTCCTTCTACAATCAACAGCACACCATAGAGACAACACTATTTCCCAACTCACAAAGTTTATTGATTTAATTACATGTAAATCTCACTCATTGATGAATCAAAGAAATACATACTGCCTTACGTGTCGAGGTTATTGTACAGGGATTAAGAGCACGAACATCCATAATAATAGAGATCAAGTTCTTCTATAAGTCAGTATAAGTCGAACGATCTCAAGTGGTCCTGTTCAATGCACAAAAAGTGCGCTAATGTAATTCTATAGCCAAGACAAGCTAATACCAAACTACAAAAAAACCATCCAGATAAAGAGTCCCCGTCTATCTCGATTGTGAGCATCTGTTTATACTTTATAAGGAAATCGATAATATGATCTTCTGCGTGTTGTCGCACAACATATTATCTACAGTATAAAGTAAGTGGACTATTGCATCGTGCATATAAATAAATTATAAAATGCAGTCATTTGATCATATGATCCTCATTTCAAATAAATTGTTATAACATTGTTCATACTAAAGCTAGACTTTTAGTATACAATTCAACAATACCCAACTTATACTAAAAGACTATACTGTCATGTCTTCTGCCATACATCTGATTTCCACTCCCACTACACGTCCATCAAAAGCTCTTGCTTTAAAGTCCTTGTAAATGGATTTACTAGGTTATCATCCGATGCAATCTAGGAGACAACAACCTTCTCCTCATCATACGATTTCTCGTAATAGGTGGTACTCACCCTTGATATGTTTAATTGCATATTGGCTCGTGATTCCTTCAAGTTTGCAACTGCACCAATTTTTATCACAATAATTGTGATTACCTTGGATAAACTCAGAATCACATTCAAGACCATCATGAAGTTTCTTGAGTCATACAGATACTGTGGCTGCATCATAGGCAATCTTTCCATGATGGAGTCTGGAGTCTGAAAAATATTTCTATATAACACTCCTCCATAATATGACTCAACTTCCTAAAATTAAACACATAACCTTTGAGGTGGATTTACTGTCATCCCTATCTGATTTGAAAAATCCAAATCTATGTAACTCGCAAGAAGCAGTGTACCTGCCCGGTAAGTCCACATATAATTTCTAGTCCTTTTCAGGTACTTCAAAATTATGTGTTACCACAGTTCAACATTCTTATTTAAGGTTACTTTTGATACCCACTGTCTATGCGTTCAGCAAAACAAATATCCATTCTTGTGCATAACATTCCTTATATTAACCTTCCTTATTTGCTGAAGCATAAGGAACCGCTTTCATCATCTCTATCTTCTTTTGTGTCTCAAGACACATTTCCTTAGATAAAGTTACATGCTAAATGAGTAGGATTTGTATCAACTCATGAAACTTGAGATAATTGCAAGAATATTTCTTGCTTATCTTAAGTCCTTCATGTCACACTGCCTTATTAATCATACCCCATATGCCCAATAATACTCTTTCATTGTCTCCAATGAGCAAGATACTATCTACGTATAGTACAAGAAATACCACCACATTTTGATCACTCTTTTCAATACAAAAGACACATCCGCGCATTGAATAAATCCATATGCCTGGATTTTCTCATCAAAACGGATGTTTCATGATCTTGAAGCTTGCTTTAGTCCATCGATGGACACTTTTAAGCTTACTATCACAATGCTCTTAGCCCTTTGTAATGAATCACTCTGGTTGCTTCACATAAATGTTTTCCTCAAGACTTCCAATCAGGAAAGTTGTCTTGACATCTATTTGCTATCCCTCATATTTCATATGAGTAGCAACAGATAAAAGAGTCCGGATCAACATATGCATAACTATTGGCGAACAGGTTTCCTCATAATTGAACCTTTTCTTTCTGATTATACCTTTTCGGAACAAGCTTTGCTTCCAAGGTTTTCACCTTACCGTATGATTCTCTTTTATTTTGTATGACTACTTCCAATGGCTTTTATACCATTTAGTGGTCCTACAAGCTCCTAGACGTGATTTAGAATCCATCAATTCTATTTCAGAAATCATTGCACTTTGCTAAGATTCGACATTACTATCTTGTAGTGCTTCGTCGTATCCGTGGGTCCATTTCATGTTTACTAGGGACCAAGTCTCATGACTCTCCCAAAATATATATCTTACAGGTTGTCAAACAATCCTCCCACTACGATAAGACACTACATGTAATTGTGTATCAGACGTGACACGCATTGCAGTTTACCTTGTGGTGTATCCTCTTGTACAATTGGTACTAATACTTTGTGTTTTCCCTCTCACTTCCTTTAGAACAATTTACGCATAGGTTTGTGATTTATTACATAGTCATTTTCCGAAAAATCTAGTATTTGTTTTAACAATCACCCTTCGATCTTTTGGACTAAATAAATCACCACCCTCCATTTTTCTAGAATATCCCACAAACAGACAAATATTATATGACATGTTGTTTTTAGGGCATACCCATAAAATGAATTAAGTAATTCCAAATAATTCATCATCTATCTAATCATTTCCATAAGAGTCTTTCTCTTATTAGGATTAGAAGACGCGTTATTAATTACTATTTGTTGCATCCGTGGGATAAACATGATTTAAGAGTTTACAAATTGTCACTAATGTACCACAACAGATTTTAGCTTCATCCTTCATTACTATGACCATGTCATTTGAATGAAATGGAGTATCCATCCGTAATTGCACATATACTGAAATGAAATTCTTTCTATGAAAAACGTACGTAAAGATAATTTCTCATAATCAAACGTTTATTCATATCGTGAGATAAATAAACAACTCCCACTGCAATAACCACTTCTCTCACGGTATTACCCATGTACATAACAATCTCATCATCACTTAGTTGTAGGCTTTTAGTGATTCCGGCATCTACGCACAACGTGTCAGTAGATGCCATAACTAATCATGCTTCGACGACTAGTGAATGAGATACTAGCCTTGTTCATCCCTTGATGAAAATGGATTTCCTTTGCCACATTTTCTGTCAGAAGTTCCCTACCATATACAACCTCTTATATTTCAGGCAGAACTTACTCAAAACACCTAGGCAAACTATGAAGAATAAATTGATTTAGGTTTCCCTTTTAATTTCTACTCCAAGTATTTCCAATTCATTCATCAAATTAACCATGATCTCTTGCCTTTCTAACTTACTCAAGTATTCGAAGAGTCGCATGAGACCATCATATTTCTACGAACCTCTCACCTCTCCACTAGAGACTTTAATAGGCATCATATGACATCCTTAGTGAGACATTTTATTTTCCTAAGCAGTAAAAATTGAAACCAATATTCTTTTCTAATCATCTAATTTTGAACAAGTAAATATGTTTCTTTTAGTAAACAATAAGTAAGATAAAACTATTTGAAAAATAAGAGACTCATAAATAAATACACCGATCAAATCTTCGAATTTATCCATTTATATTGATTTCATCAAAATAATATAAAAATAAAATTCACTGACATCTCAAGCACCGTGAGTGTGCAAGCCATGTTAGTGTGGACGTTTACAAACCCGAACATTTACAAGAGAAGGTTTTACCATTTAATTTCATTTGTCAACCTAACTTCATGACAAAATAATTAATAGTCGGTTCCTCTTTAGCCATGCAAATAATAGCAGTGACTCCGTTGAGGTAGACACTAATTATTTACACCTAAGTATACACCATTATTTGATCCCAAGTCCATTGCGCGAGATTGTATGCCTTACAGTTGGAGAAGTACACTCGCACTTGGATAACTTCCTACAATCATCAATTATAAGTTTGTACCAGTGAACCGCACATAAACTCATCCGTTAGGGAGGAAGGTCTATGCCAACACGCAAGTTCATGTGCCACATTACAAACAATAATTATTTAATGAAGTCTGTACCAGTGATCCGTGAATAAACTCAACCGTTAGGGAGGAAGGCCTATTGCCAACACGCAAGTTCATGTGCCACATTACAAACAATAATTATTTAATGAAGTCTGTACAAGTGATCCGTGAATAAACTCATCCGTTAAGGAGGAAGGCCTATTGCCAACACGCAAGTTTACTCACATCACTTACAAACCAATAATGGAGGCAGCGGGAATTATTTACCAATTCCCTCTCCCACATAGTAATTTTAACACCATGGGTTTTTAATGCATATAATATTCATAATAAAATACGCAACCTAGCATGCTCCTATTACGACAATTAATGCAGTAAATCATAGAGAATTATGCATACATATATAACAATAATCAGATAATTAAATCAAATTATGAACAGTTATATATCAGTGAATTCGATTGTTCGCCTCCAAGCATGAATATCGACAAGGATTTTCAGATTATCAAATTTTTGAGAATTTTCAGATTATCAAATTTTTGAAACCATCGATATCGACTGTCCATATCGTCCAGATTATCAAAATCATCGATATCGATCAGATTATCAAATTTTTGAAAAACTTCCTAATTATCAAAATTTCAAAACTATCGATATCGACCGTCAACCATATATAACAATAATAGATAATTAAATCAATTATGACAGTTATATATCATGAAAAAAAGTAAAATCTGTGCACTGAATTGTGTGTGAAGTCGCGCGATACGCTTGCCGTGTGCCAACACTTCCGCGCGCTACGCCTGCCATGCGCCAATATTTTCGCGCGCTACGCCTGCAGCGCGCCAATTCTTCTCGCCCGCCTACAAACGTGCAATCACACGGCCTTCACTCAGCGATGAGTTTTCATATACAGCAGTCTGCACGACAACTTTCATCATCACACGGCTGCCACCGTGTGGCAGATCCCTTTTACGCCAAACACCGAGCTACATGCTCCTTATTGTGCGCCCGTAGCATGCTTGCCCTCGTGCCTGACCACTGGCTGTTCTGCCCATCACCACGTACGTCTTCAGGCATCAGCGCCCGCCTGCACGCCCAGCCGCCACGCCACGGATGGATCATGCGCGCAAGCACGCAAGCCCACCAGACACCATGTAAAAAATCATGTGCGCCGCACAGTGATCCTTTTCTTAGCGAGTGCTCACGCTCGGACAACTCCGTGCGCCATCAGCAGCATGCCCGGCTAGCTTTCCTGCACACCCGGCAAACTACTCGGCAAAGAGCCCGCCGCCATGCGCCACATAAGCATGCCATTGTGCAGATAAGCACACAACCTGACACATTACCATGCGAGTCTCACTCGGCCCTATGCATGTCTCTGTGCACTCTTTGCTGTGACTGCCGCTTGCCAAAACGTGCCCTTCGCATGACATCTTGCAACCTGCTGACACGCCGCCGATCGCCTCGCCCGACTTCCACCGTGCAGCCTTTAACGTTCTCCAACTAGTAACCGTGTGCCCAGCCATGTAGCTTACTTTCAGCGTGTGCCAATGCATGATAGAAACTGGGCATCCATTGCTCGTGAACGGGCTTCATCACACGGGAGCCTGCTCGAGCAAGTACGCTCCTTTCCAGCAACACGCTCGTTTTATCATCACATCCAGATGTGACTTGACGAACAAGTTTCATCGATACGCTCACCGTAGACAATACATGATTATACATGTACAATCAAATTACACCATAATCCTAATTCTCATGCAATTCTAATTTCAAAATTAAATCACATAAACACATAAATCCTAGCCTAACGTGTCATGCTTCACCACGAAACCGAAGCTCTGATACCAATTGTTGCTATTCGATCATTTGGTTAACGTGAACCATTAGGGTACCATACGTTTCTAACAGTCAGCGGAAGTATGAAAACAAGAAACATATTACCTTTCACCAGGGTATGTTGGAGAAGATGGATTCTCGCCGGCAGCCTACGCAGCCTCACCGTTTTGGGCATAATTCTCTCATTCGATATCGAATTTGAGTGATCTATGTGCCAAAATGATCCTCTCTTCCGTGGTTTTTCGTCAGTTTATTACACATCGAATTCTAAGGTCTGTAAGATTTTATAAAAATCTTACAAGTTGGCGGACAGCAGCAGCAAACAACTTCCGGTCTTCTGCTTTATTCCCAAGTCCAATCTGGGCGTCGTACGGGCGATGATCTTCGAGATCTTCTCAATCTGCTATTCCGTCTACCCTCTTCAAGTGTTAGGCATGTCTCATCTAGGGTTAGAACAGTTGAGATGACTTATATATGGGCTACAGCAAGGAACAAGAGGAGAAATTAGAGTCGGGCCTCCATTGGGCTTAAGTATCCAAGTTTAGCCCAAAACTTATACTTAAGTCCAATAATAATAAATATTCTACTAAAATATTATTACTGCTCTGCCGCTCCAATCCCAAAATTATGTTTTGGGCTCCTTCTTATTATGAGCCCGACAGTCTCCCCATGTTTAAGATATACAATACCCATTAATTAATTAAGTTACTGACAACTCCATTAATTAATATCTCATCCGAGAGTAGTACCACTCAACCTCATTATCACGCCGGAATAAATTCACCTGCAGGGTTTTCATGATAATCTTTATGAGCTCCTCAAGAGGACATCATCAACCCATGACGAACACAGATTCCTTCTACAATCAACAGCACACCATAGAGACAACACTATTTCCCAACTCACCGAATTTGTTGATTTAATTACATG
This sequence comes from Pogostemon cablin, assembly GCA_023678885.1. NCBI lineage: Eukaryota > Viridiplantae > Streptophyta > Magnoliopsida > Lamiales > Lamiaceae > Pogostemon > Pogostemon cablin. The sequence goes on along the minus strand of CM042980.1, from coordinate 16,112,226 downwards.
TAAATCTCACCCATTGATAAATCAAAGAAATACATACTGCCTTACGTGTCGAGGTTATTGTACAGGGATTAAGAGCACGAACATCCATAATAACAGAGATCAAGTTCTTTTATAAGTCAGTATAAGTCGAACGATCTCAAGTGGTCCTGATCAATACACACAAAGTGCACTAATGTGATTCTATAGCCAAGACAAGCTAATACCAAACCATACTACAACCATCCCGGTACAGAGTCCCCGTTTATCTCGATTGTGAGCATTTGTTTATACTTTATAAGGAAACCGATAATATGATCTTCCGCGTGTTGTCGCACAACATATTATCTACAGTATAAAGTAAGTGGACTATTGCATCGTGCATATAAATAAATTATAAGACGCAATCATTTGATCATATGATTCTCATTTCAAATAAATTGTTATAACATTGTTCATACTAAAGCTAGACTTTTAGTATACAATCCAACACCGGCACGCACGCACCTCTTTCCCCTTTCTCTTTTTATCTCTCTTCTTTTTCTTTTTTTCTTTTTTTTTTATTTAATGCCTAACACCTTTTGATTCTAATACCCCAAATGGAGTCAATATATATAGTTGAAGTTTGTGGTGATCAAGTCGGTACAAACCGACATTACCACCGCCACTCCTTGTATTATATAATATATATTTATAATAATAATAATAATAATTATTATTATTATTAATAAGAACTAAACATGCAATGGTGGATAAACTATCCACAACTTACCTACGTGTTTCCGTTATAACCAAATGATTTTAGGCATTGCATATTATTATTATTATTATTATAATCCATTATAAATATACGTGCAATAATTTGGATATATAATTAAATTATTTTATTTGTGTAAATAAATTATTTTTTAATTATTATTTATTACACGTGTTCTCGTAATAATAATAGTGGTAAGAAAATGTACACGTATGAGGAGATACCAGTTGAGATTTTACGGCGAAAAGTGAAGAAGCTCAGAAATAAAGAGATACCATTAGTGAAGGTGTTATGGAGGAACCAATTAGTTGAGGAGGCTACTTGGGAAAGAGAGGATGAGATGGTGGCTAAGTATCCAGAACTCTTCAGGTAAGTAAATTTCGAGAACGAAATTTTTATAAGGTGGGGAGGATGTGATACCGAGCTTCTCACTACTCATGTACTAATATAATTAATTTGTGTTATGTGCATTTTTATAATTGTGTGGTAATTATGTGGCAATTATATAATGATAATAATAATTGTTTCTACATTTTATTTATCTTTACATTTTATTTGAGACATCCGTGATAAAAAAAATATTGATATATGTGTGTATAAATATTTGCGTGAATTAATTTGGATATATATAATTAAATTTTCTTATTTGTATAAATACATTTTTCTTAATTATTAAGTATCACACGTGTCCTCGTTATAATAATACTGGTAAAAAAATGTACACGTATATGTATTAATTTATAAATTTACCATATCTTAGTTATTAAGTATTGCACGTATATTCGTAATGGATAATAATAATAATAATAAAAGAAAAAAAAAGAAAAAGGGGTGGTGGCTGGGTCAACACGTATAGCAATGCATGACTAATCTTCATCCGTAAGTTTTGAAATAATTTTTTTTACCAAAAATAGTAAGTGGGTCGGTTGATTAACACTGCCTACCACTATTACCTTTTCCCTTATATTGAGGTTATCAACCTCATTTACTAATTGGGAAGCAGAAGTCATGAGGGTTAGAAAAAAAAAAAAGGAGAGAGAGGAAGGAAGGGAGAGGGAAGCGTGCATTGTCGGGACGGAGTAAGAAGAGATTAGTTCACGAGGCCTATAATATTACTATTGTCAGAGTCCAGGTAAGTAGAAGTCTAACTAAAATGCATAAACATGTCATGTATGAATTATTTGTGATTAATATGTGATAATTGTGCCATGAATTATTTGTGATTAGTTTAATTATGTTATGAATCATTTAGGGTTAATTGGTGATACAAGCTGTGGATCTATGTGATTTGAGATAATATTATTGTCCTATATAGATCTATGTGATTGAAAACTATTGAGATATATCTGTATGATTTGAGAAGGTATTGGTTATAAGGATCTGTGTGATCCGAGATGAAGTTGTTATTCTAAAAAGGGATTGTGTGATCCAAGGTGAAGTGGTTATTTTATAAATAGATCTAATTGACTGAGGTGGATTTGTTATTCCAGAAATATATTTGTGTGAATTGAAGTTAAGTTGTTGCTTTATTTGTGATTAAATGTTGATATTGAGATCGTAAATGATTTATGATGCATATTTAATCGTCCTGATTGCATACCATGCATAAACATGAAAAGTGTTTTCCCCAAAATTAATAAGATACTAATGGTGTGTGCGGCCACTATATATGCATCTCTATCAGGGTTCGGAAAAATCATTCCTGACACTTTATTCTGAGTTCGGAAAAATCGTTCTCAGTTTTTTTTGGAGTTCGAAAAAATCATCCCCAACACTCTGCCAGGGTTTGGAAAAATCATTCTCGGTATTATATTCAGGGATCGGAATCGATCCGACACTAAGTGTGTCTATTGAGCTCATTTGGGGTACATATCATAAATGTGTCGTGGGGATCCCGAAACGTGAACAATTTTTAAAATAAAAGAGATCAACTAGAAAGATTAGGAAATAAGCGATAGAGAACTAAATGCATTTTCATGCACTAACATGCATGATTTCTACTTACTGAGATTTTTGTCTTACTAGTTTATGCATTGTAGGTGAGCCTGTTGATGATTGAGTTTGTGATGTGACTGTGCAAGCTATGGAGCTCCTACAGAGTTTTGAGCGGATGTACATAGATGACGACCTGTTGGGCTATGTCATGGATTTATTTTGTTTCCACTAATATTTTGTTATGTCACATAATAAGTATTGTCACGAGTTTGTGTGGTTTGAAATGTTGTCAGAAACCAGTTACGTATGTGGAACTGGTGTGATGGTGTTGGTTATAAACATATTATGTGAAAAAAAAATTTATATGCAAGTTTTTATAATGATGATGTTTATGTCAAATAATATTTAAATTATAAGTTATGTAAGGTGGGTCGTGTCATTTGTGTGATCTTATATGAAATAATTATTTTATTTTAATTAAATGTTGATATTATGTCTTAATCAATATGTGATGCATATATAGTTTCTCATATTTGCATACCATGCATAATCATGAAAAGTGTTTTCCTCAAAATTAATAATATACTAATGGTGTGTGCGTCCACTATATATGCACTGAGTGGCGGAAGGGGCGACCTAGGAAGGAGTGACCTGGGGAAACCCGGAGTAGACTACCTAGAGTGGGCCAACGTCTTGAATTATTGTGAGAGAAAGAGTGGTGTTCAGTGAGGGGACTTCCGAGCAATAGGGGATCAGTTGGTGATGGACCCTAGCAGGCTGTAAGGAAAGGTGTATCCTCAGACTGCACCACGTAGGACTCTGTGGAGGGAAATGATTCTTGGTGGCGGGACAAGTGAGGAGCGACAAGAAGCTTGTTGGGCCATGAGATGATAGTCCTCACAGCAGTTTCATATTTATATTGTGAAATTGATCAATCGAGTGATGAGCTCATTTCCGGTGCATATCATAAGTGTGTCGTGGGGATCCCGCAACGTGAACAATTTTCAAAATAAAAGAGACCAACTAGAAAGATTAGAAAAATAAATGCATTTTCATGCACTATCATGCATGATTTCTACTTATTGAGTTTTATCTCACTAGTTTATGCATTGTAGGTAAATTATATACGACACAGGTGGTTGGGGTTCCGTCAGATACTGAGAGTTGTATACATGGATGACGACCTGTTGGGCCGGTGTGATGAGCTGTTTTGTGAAAATTGTATTGTATAAAAAATATAAGTAAAGGAATATTTATTTTTATTTATTGGTGAAAGAAAAATGGGTCATGACACTCTTATATAAGACGGTCTCAGACAAGTCTTTTTCTTTAAAATAATATCATAATTAAAATTAAGGTAAAAAAAGAATATAGGCGCAATGCAAACACGCGAGTCATAGCCGTTAACTTAAATGTAGTCATAGCGGTATTTATTAAACTAGCATGTAACCCGCGAGATACGCGGGCTCGTTAAGTTAATTTTATATAATTAAATTATTATTTTAATTTAATATATTCAAATATTATTATTTGAGCTCTACTTAATCAAATAATTTAAGATATCTCAAATTGTTAATTTAATAAGCAAAATGTTATTAATAATATAATTCTCTACGGTATATGTAATATGAGTAGATAAAATCATTATTAGTAGACGAAATTAATTTGTGTGAGACCATTTTTAGTCCACTTCTACTTTTATAACTACTCATGTACTCTGCATTAATTTTTGAACATAATGGTGGGGAATAGTCTTTGATTGAATTTTATCGTCGCGCTATAATCTTGTATTATTTTTTGGAAGTGCCGAATTACTAAATGAACACGATTCACCTTACAAAAACACATTTATAACTCATTATACTACAAATAGTAGTTAAATTTGTCATTTTACAGATTAGTATTAGTAACCTTAATTTGTATTTTTGTATTAATATACTCAATGTATCAGTATTCAGTACAATTTTAATTACGATTTTTATGACATTTTAATTTATTTTGTAACACATGTGTTGTTGGGTTTCCTATACATAAAAAATTACTAAATCCTTTAAATAACTTAGGAAAAATATTAATAATGCCACATTTAATTCAAATACAAATTATTATATTTCTCTAGTATAACTCCTTAAGGTTTAAATGTTATTTATTGCCCATTAAATTTTAAGAATTTTCAATTAAATCCAAATAGTAAATGTGTAAATTAAATATGTCACTTGAACGTTACAATTGATAATTCAATAAAATAAATTTAATAATTGTAAAGTAATAACTAATTTCTATATTGTAACTTGCTCGTAATAAAATCAATTTTAATAATTTGATGAAGAACTAAATGTATTATATATAGGCTAAAATTGTGACACTGTATCCTTAAATTCATCAATTTTTTAAAGTTGTACCTTTTAATATTAAATAATGTCATATCTTGAACTCATATCCTTGATTATCTGAGAAAAATAACTTTATTTTTTTAATGAAACATTTATACTATTTATATTTTAGTTGACCTTTTCCATAAAAAAATTATATTTTAATTAAAATTATATTTTAATTAATTATAGTATATATCCTTTAATACAAAATGTTATATTCTTATCCATCTTATGCACATGGGGATATAAGAAACCAACTTTTGCACAATATATTATCATTTCAACACAATCGATGAAAGGGATACATTCTAGCACAACCCAAGAAAAAGAAATATTAAACGAAAATTGAAGGAGAGTGCTACACAAAATAAATTTCACAACTTTCAAATTAAAAAAAAAAGGTTGTCAACTGATATATCCCCATCATTAACTCATGTGTCCCAAGACCCTCCAATTGCCATTAAAGAGCTAATCTTTATTATAACAACAAAGCTAAGCAAACTGCAAAAGTGTGGAATGCAATCATCATAGCTCCTCATGAAAGCTCTGTGCAAGTTTCAATCAACATATATCAAAATATATAATTGAAATAAATTAGAGTTTAAACTACATAACACACTATTAAGTTTCATATTCTAGCAAATCCTATTGAAAAAATTAAATATTTCCTTCGAAATATTAATCACTTGTACAAAGAGCAGGATAAAATCATGATTCTACTATTAGTAAAAACTCTTGCATAAATAATTTCCAGAAGACGTATAAAATGAATTGCCAACTTACCATTGCTGTAAAAACACAAATCATCTTGAGGTAGACAAAAAAACAAAAATGGGATAAAAAAAGAATTAATCCATCCTACCATCTTGCGTAATCTGCGGGTAATCCATAGAACTCAAGGTGATGAACACCCTCCATCCACCTTGAGCAGAACTGCAGCTCTCAGAATAGCCGCAAGATTGGTGGATCCCATATAAATGTTCAGATCAGGCTTTCCAATTACATTCTATTTCTCAAAGTCCAGAATTGCCTGCATGGACTTCATCAACAACTTGCTCAGAGGAAAAGAATAGTAATACAAAGAACTAAAGCCCAATATAAACGACAGAAATATTAGGAATGTAACAAATGCCCTAGAAAATTAATCGCCCTCTTCAAATAGTTATGGCATCAATAGTTGGTAGTTGTTTGTTTAACATAGAGCAAGAAATAAAGAGTAATGAACATGAATAAGTAGTACACATGCATGTAGCAGCAATTTTTATTTTCTAAGCGATAACTTGGCAAAGAAAACACAAATATGTAATCCGCAAGAGAATCTCTACTCCACTTTGGCAACTAATGAAAGCCATTTCCTTTCCTTATTATTGTTAAAATAAAGTAAGGGATCAATACAATTTTTTCACATGACATTGAGAAGGAGCAGCCACCATGCTCTAAATCGCTAAAAGAATTTTATTAACCTGAGCTTCAAGTTCCTTGTTATCAAGCTCCAAGTTGTTTGTCGCTTCAACTCCCGGTCAAATCGAAAAGCGAAGGAATAATGAAAAAAATTGAAAACCTACATCGAATGCACTAAAATTCCCTCTTAGAAGGGACATAAAAAACCATGATGGAGGAGTAGAGCAGATTCTACAGGTCCTATCATGTCAAGAAACCTTCTCCCATAAAAATTCAATAACATAAACTAATACATCAATTATACGACCTAAAATTCACAGAGAATTGGGAGGGAGAAATAGAAAAGCTAACCATTCAAAAGAACTTCTAGAGTGTTGACTCATATAATTATCCTAAAGATATTCTGCACCTCAATTTTGCAAATTGTTTAAGCAAGAATTGTTACATGTATGCAGGAAATCAAGTAATTAATTAGAATTGAGCATATCACGTTAACATCGTGAAACTGACCTCATTCTCATATTTTGGCTGGATTCTAATAACATTAACATCTAGTGGAGAAGTAAAATTGTTAAATGAATAAATGTAATCTTTAATTAATTAAATTATCTTTTAATCCACAGAGAGATTTTTGTTTAAGAAAATTATTGCATCTCTGAGACAAGATTCTTTTAATTCACAATTATTTTATTTGATTCTTTGCATGTATAAAATTTGATTTCCTACAAAAACTTTATATTTACACATAGAGTCCTAATTTATCAAATTCAATTATTAATCCTACCAACTCCATCAGTATGAAACTTCAATGAAATCCCAAAAGAATAGGAAGCGCATTTTACCTAAGACTCTATGAATGTCTGCAAGTACAAACGATCCACTAGAATGACGTCCAAATTGAAATGACTGCGATTGCTATTTGTGTCATTTAGTTAGAGACGCGTAGCGCTAATAGTTCAAAAAATGAAAAGTAGCAAAAAGTCAATCCGATTAAAAAAAAAGAAAATAACTTACCAGCCTTTCTTAGAATAGTTGTTGCCAAAGCAAGATGGGTGAATTCTTAGTAGTTTCTTCCCCGTTAATCCTTTAATTTAGAAAACTCTGCTTAAATTATGAATTACGGTGTTGAAGAAAATAGGAAGATGAACACTTACACAAATATAAATTTTAAAAGGATATGTGTCGAAATGGGTAACAAACCCTAATGGAGACGCAGAATGCGGCTAGCGGCGTGAGATGGAGATGGAGAGGAAGTGACGCCAATTGTGCAGATGGAGAGGGAGAGGCGGTGTGATTGTGTGATCTACCACAATTCCATCATTAAGGAGAGTAAAATACATAATCGAAAACTTTGAATTAAAAATTTTTTGGAGAAAGCTAAAAAAATTAACAAATCAGCGTTGAAATCTTGAGGATGTGCCACTCAAACTTGGAATGAGCAGAGATTGACACATTGGATTAGCTAAAACTCTCGTTTAGTAGTATAAAGATAAAGATGGAGGATCCATCTCACGAAATGAGATCTGTGAGGCGGTCTCGCACAAGTCTTTTCCTTATAATTATATATAATAATTATAATTCTCTTAAGGGTGAGTCTTGTGCGAGATGTCTCACGGATTCCATTCTGTGAGACGGACTACTCATTTAATGACAATAAAAATGCGGGCGCGTCTATATGCCAAAGTACATGGTTTTAATTCGCTGTTAACCTTCATCTTAGCTTAATAATTTTTTTGATTTTGTTTTTTAAATTTTAAATAGATTATTCAGTATTAATTATCTCTAATTATTAAAAGTAAGTATATATTTTAATTTTATTTTTTATATTCACTTATTTATATTATTTTTATTTAAAATATTATAACTTTTTATTTGTTTACGAATTACTCATAATATAATTCGGTTATATGATTGTCACTTTTTATTAATCAGTTATCACATATAATTAAAAAATTATCACTTTTATTCTTTCTGTTAATTATTCATGACTATGATCATCACTTTTTTTTTTGATCAGTTATCACTTTTAATTAAAAAAATTATCACTTTTTATTTTTCCGGTTAATTATCCATGATTCAGTTGCTCGGTTATCACTTTCTTGATTGACTATCACTCTTTATTTAAAATTTGGCAAATATTACTGTGCAACAATTTTTAAGGTGTAATTGGGTTAAATTTTACCCATGACCCATGATATTTATATGAACTTGAGTCAAATGGATCATTAATATATCACAATTCCTCTCTCTCTAACTCCCCACTCTCTCTCTAACCCCGCTCTCTCCCTCAACTCCGTCGTGTCTCACCTTCCTCCGCCATGTCTCATCTCCCCACTTCATGGCTTTTTTCTCCTGTCTCTCATGTTTACTTCTTTCGCAATTGATATGTTCTTCCAAATTTTTTCGTAAAAATCTTCCAGATCTGTATACAATCGAAATGTTCTTCCAAATTTTTTTGAATAAATCTTCCAGATCTGTACAAGCATCGATGAGTTTGTTCGAGATCTTTGTGTTTGAGGAAAAGTCATTGCTGTGAGTTTGAATTAGAGTTTGAGGAAAAGTTTGTATGTGAAAGATGTAAAAACAGAAGAGAACAGAAGAGTTTGAGTTTGAGAAAGCTGGAGTGAAGAGTTTTGGAAAAAAAAATGTATCAGCTTTATTAAAGTAAATGTATATCTTTTTATTTATTATTGTATATGTTATTTAAAAAATTGTATATGTTTTTATTCTTTAATGTATTTATTAACTATCGATATAAATGCATCAAATATTTTCGAATTTTTATTTGTATTAGTTTTAACTAACTATTGTATACAACGTATAAAATAAATGTATTACTTTTATTTTTGAGTGTATGATATTTTTTGATAATTAACTGTATTAGTTATAATTCAATAATGTATATGATATTCTTAATAAATGTATTACTTTTTAATTTTTAAATTTATCATATTTTATTTTGATAACTAACTGTATTAGTTGTAATTAATTAATGTATATGTTATTTTTAATAAATGTATTTTTTTTCGAAAATAAAAAACTGTTGACTATAATGTAATATGCTACAATATTTTCTTAATGTATAAGAATGAATAAAAATTCATACATTATTGCAAATAAAAAAAATAAAATATGAAGCAGATCTATAAGGGTAGAGAATACATATAGATCTGCTAGATACACTAATATAGATCTGCAACCAGGTCTGCTAGATACACAAAAAAAAGATCTGCAACAATAGATACATGGAAAGAACAAATCTAAAAAATAGATTTGTTAGACACACAGATCCGGTGCGTGAGATGAAGAAAGGAGATGGAGAAATGTGATTGTGCGTGAGATGAAGAAGATGACAAAGGCGGCGTGAAAAGATTCAACGACTGCTCATCGAAGGAGGCGGACGATGGAAGGAGGCGGTAGGAGGAGTGCGGGGGTGGAGGGAGGAGTGCGGCGGTGGAATGATTGAGATTTGAGAGCGGGGAGAGAGAGTATGCTGTGTGAGGAATGTGGGGGAGTAAAATGTCCCATGAGTTATTTGGGCTTTATATACCTAATCCATTTATGAATATGGATCTTGTTATTAGTGTACACCAATTGTACAGTAGATCAACTCTTAAAATTTTATCACTTTTTAATCGTCATGCAAATTATTCATAAAAAAGTTCGATTGGACGAATATCACTTTTGTTTTATCATATATAACTTTTTATTAAAACTTTTATCACATTTTATCCATCATACAAACTGTTCATTAAATAGTTCAATTAGATGAATATCACATTTCTTTATCACATAATATTTTTTTAAGAATGTTATCTGATGAGAGTGGAAATTCATGTATTTTTGGGTCCGATTTGATACCTCTTTGAGTGTATAATTTCTATTATTTGTACAAATCTTAATACTTTGAATGATTATTGAGTAAAAGGTGCATGAGAGGTATTTTGTTGTGTTTTGATAGGAAAAAGGATAAAAAATGCAAAGTTGGAATGAAGGGTGAACTTGTGCAACATGCAAGAAAACAGATGATCACTTTGCGTAATTTTTCTGTATCTGTGTGGAATTCTAAACTGGTTGTGTAATATATGATTAAAAAGCTACGGAAGAGAGGGTCGTTTGAGCACAAGATTCGCTTCAATCGGAGTTTGAATGAAGAATTTATGTTCAAAACCGTGAAGTCGCGCAACTGCCAGTGAGAATCTGAAAATTCACGAAAATTACCCTCTTTTTCTTATTTTCTTGGTGGCCAAGTTATTCCTAATCTCACATCCCTCCATATCTTCCATACTTATATTTTTCCTTGATTTTTCAACATCCCACATCCTTTTACTCCTTGTCTTATTCCATTCTCACAACTATATATACTCAATTCTTATCACTACATAAAGGTGTGGAGAAACCGCCTAATCTACGACCATCCATCACCTGGAGTTTTTAACCCTAATTCACCATATCCACCTTTCATCTTGTACCCATCATCCGCCATACACCATCTGGAGAGGATTCAAGAGAGTATTCGTCTACTTGATCGGAGACGGGAATTCTGGATAGGACGGAGTTGAAGAAGGAGAACCAAATAAATAAGTTTTCTTTTACTTTATTCTTTCTAGTTTTTAGACTCATGGGCTAAGTATCTTTTTGGTAGTGTTAGGATTTTGGCAGTTTATTTCGTGTGTGATTTGATTGCCCTAGACTTGGATTTATTATACTGCAGAATATTTATTTCCTTATTGAAGAGAATATTTTGAGACTTCAAATTATTGTGTTTTGAGTTTTGATTCCTTTAATTATTTTTTATGGTATCACTGATTAATATTTAATATGATTCTTTATTTTTGCATGATAGTTGTTGTTTCCTATGACAGTCTTAGGGAATTGGCCTATAATTCCTAATAGTGTTAGACAATCACTTTGGGATAGAGCTGTTATGTAAAACGAGCAGCTCAAATACTCAGCTCAGCTCGAAAAAGCTCGAACTCAGCTTGACTCGTGTCTATTCGAGCTCGAGTTCGAGCTTGGTTATATACTCGTTTAGTTAACGAGTCGAACTCGACTCGGCTCATTAAGGCTCGAAAATAATAATTAATAATATTAATAGTATTAATTAATATTATTTAATTATAATAATATATAATAAAATAAATATTTTAAATATAATAAAAAATATATACTTAATATTAGGCTCGACTCGAGAAGGCTTGAAAATTCAATATTTTTGCTTAACCAGCCGAGCTCAAGCTCGAGCTCGAGCTCTCTTGAGTATTTTTTGAGTCGAGCCGAGCTCGTATATAATCTCGTTACCTTAATGAGCCGAGCTCGAGCTCGGCTTGATAAGTACTCGAGCCAAGCTTGAGTATGGGGAGCTCAGGCTCGCTCGACTCGTTTAACACCTCTACTTTGGGACATTAATTACTTGGTAAAATATCATTATTAAGTAATTGGTAAGGAGAAAAAGGGGTTAATAAAAGGGAAGGCTAGTACTTTAGACTTTAATGAAATTTAGCATATAAACGTACAACACCACCTTCAACGAGATCCCGTGCCCCTGGGGTCAAGCTAATTGATCCGCATAACAAATCTTCGAAGAATATGCATTCTTCTGCTATCCAGCAATGGATTGATCTAGCCAAGCTGCCGAAGCAGGGTCGTAAGCTGAGTTTCAAATGAAGGTACTCTTCTGGAATGTTCGAGGTTAGAATATGCCCGTGCAACTCTTAAGGAATTATGCCGCAAGCATAAGCCTCTTTGGCTTGCTATTGCGGAGCCAAAGGTGTTTTTCTCGACATCCCTGCATACACATGGAACAGTCTTGGTTTTCTATTTGCTGGACAGAATCATCGAGAAGGACTTCGTCCAAATATTTGGGTATTTTACAATGCTCAAGTTATTTCACAAGTCCGGGTAACTCTTTCCACTTCTCAAATCATGATTTTTGATTTTATTTTCAATGCTGCTGACTATCGTTTTGGTTTCGTCCATGCTCATACTGATCATGTTATTCGTCGGTGCTTATGGGAGGACATTTCCAACCTTATAACGGATAACATGCTAATCACGGGTGATTTTAACACAACTCTCGGCATGACAATCTAAGCTCATTGGAATTTAAAGAATTTTTGAGTGATTCGGGGTTGATGGACCTCAATTTGTATGGTGCTAAATATACATGGGTTGGTAGGTCTGCTACAAGGGCCATGAGGGCTTCTAAGATTGACAGAGTGATTGTTTCAAATGGATTTCTTGATAAATGGGATTCGATTATTGCTACGACTTTAGCAAGACATGGATCAGATCATACTCCTATTCTAACAACTTGTGGTTGTTGGATTGTATACTAAAAGTCTAGCTTTTTGTATGAACAATGTTATAACAATTAATTTGAAATGGGAATCATATGATCAAATGATTGCGTCTTATAATTTATTTATATGCACGATGCAATTGTCCACTTACTTTATACTGTAGATAATATGTTGTGCGACAACACGCGGAAGATCATATTAGCGGTTTCCTTATAAAGTATAAACAGATGCTCACAACCGAGATAGACGGGGACTCTCTATCGGGATGGTTGTAGTGTGGTTTGGTATTAGCTTGTCTTGGCTATAGAATCACATTAGTGCACTTGTGTGTATTGAGCAGGACCGCTTGAGATCGTTCGACTTATACTGACTTATAGGAGAACTTGATCTCTGTTATTATGAAAGTTCGTGCTCTTAATCCCTATACAATAACCTCGACACGTAGGGCAGTATGTATTTCTTTGATTCATCAATGGGTGAGATTTACATGTAATTAAATCAACAAACTCGATGAGTTGGGAAGTAGTGCTGTCTCTATGGTGTGCTGTTGATTGTAGAAGGAATCCGTGTCCGTCATAGGTTGATGATGTCCCCTTGAGGAGCTCATAAGGATTATCATGTAAACCCTGCAGGTAGAATTTATTCCGGTATGATAATGAGGTTGAGTGGTACTACTCTTGGATGAGATATTAATTAATTGAGTTGTCAGTAACTTAAATTAATTAGTTGACATTGTATATCTTAAACATGGGGAGACTAACAGGCTCATAATAAGGAGCCCAAAACGTAATTTTGGGATTGGAAAGGCAGTGCAGTAATAATATTTTAGTGGAATATATTATTATTATTGGACTTAAGTATAAGCTTTGGGCTAAGCTTGGATACTTAAGCCCAATGGAGGCCCAACCCAATTTCTCCTCCTGGTCCCTGCTTTAGCCCATGTATATAAGTCACCTCAACTTATCTGGAACCCTAATCTAATTGATCATTCATGTGTGATGAGGGTTGAGAGCAGATTGAGGAGGTCTCGTAGATCGTCGCCCACACGACGTCGAGATCGGACTTGGGACATACGGCAGAAGATTAGAAGGTAGTTTGCTGCTGCTGTCCGCCACCTTGCGAAATTTATATAAAATCTCACAGTGATCAGAATTCAATGATCAATATACTGACGGAAAGGTGTTGAAGATAGGATCGTCTGAGCACAAAGATTATTCAATTTCGACATCAGACGACGAAGTTATGGCCATTCTCGTAGGACTGCACAATCTGCCAGCGTGAATCAACTTTCTTCAAAATACCCTGGTGAACGGTAATACGTTTCATGTTTTATTGCTTCCGCTGATATTAGAAACGTATGGAACCCTAATGGGTCATCTTAACCAAACGATCCAAGCGCCAACAATTGGTATCAGAGCTTCGGTTTCGTGGTGAAGCGTGACACGTTATGCTAGGGTTTATGTGATTAATTTTTCGAAATTAGGATCGCATGTTTAGGGTTTTGGTTTTACTGGGCAAACCATGAATATCCCTATGTGAAATATACCCTATATCATATCTGTTCGTCGATGGTTGTGTGTGAGAGGATTCGATGAAAACTGTTCGTCAATTTCACATGGAAGGAAGAAATTGAGAGAAAATCCAGCGCAGTGATATTGCAGAGGCAATAACCGGAGTTTCAACCGTTGGATCAGCCTGAATTTTGGTCAGCGCGTTTGGATTTTGTGGATGTACATTCTGAACGGTGAAGATCGTATTCGAAGCTTTGTGTTGTCGGGAATACGCCGAAAACAGAAGCACGTTTTTGGGCGATTCTGTTCTGCACAGTCTAGGGAAAAGAGCCGTTTCTCGTAAACTAACCGTTGGATCAAGCTGTAATTTGGAAAAAATGTTTAGAACTCACAGGAGTACATTCTGGACGGTGGAGATTGGATTCCCTGGATCCTACAGTTTCGAACCCTGAACGACAGTTGGTGTAGTTTGATGTTGCCCGTTTTGGGCTGAACTTGGTACCGTGCAAGTAGGCCCTTGGATGAGCGACAGTTCGAGCGGGTTGCATCAGGTTCGATTGGTATACATCAGGTTTGATTGATGCTACACCAGATTCGAGCGGATTTGCATCAGGTTCGATTGGTCTACATCAGGTTCGATTGATGCTGCACCAGGTTCGAGCGGATTTGCATCAGGTTCGATTGGTCTGCATCAGGTTCGATCGATGCTGCACCAGGTTCGAGCGGATTTGCATCAGGTTCGATTGGTCTGCATCAGGTTCGATTGATGCTACACCAGGTTCGAGCGGATTTGCATCAGGTTCGATTGGTCTGCATCAAGTTCGATCGATGCTGCACTAGGTTCGAGCAGATTTGCATCAGGTTCGATTGGTCTGCATCAGGTTCGATCAATGTTGCACCAGGTTCGAGCAGATTCACATCAGGTTCGATTGGTCTGCATCAGGTTCGATCGACTCTGCACTAGGTTCGAGCGGGTTTGCATCAAGTTCGACTGGTCTGTATCAGATTCCGCGTGAGTCTTCACAATATGATCAGGCAGGGTGCCGGAGTGGTGGAGCAGGCTGCGGGGAGGTCGATCCCCGTCGCAGTTGTCCGCATTCGTGATTGGAGGCGAACAATCGAATTCGCTGTTATATAACTGTTATAATTGATTTATTAATTGATTATTGTTATATATGTATGCATGATTATCTATGATTTATTGCCTTAAATAGAAGCATGCTAGATTGCATATATAACTTCTATAATTGTTTTATTAGTCAATTATTGTTATATATTTGGATGTATGAGCATGCTAGGTTGCGTATATTATTCTGAATATTATATGCATGTAAAAATCCTTGGTTTTAAATAACTAAGTGGGAGAGGGAATTGGTAATTAATTCCCGCGGCCTCCATTATTGGTTTGTTAGCAATGTGAATAAACTTGCGCGTCGGCATTAGAGCCTTCCTCCCAATCGGATGAGTTTATTCATGGATATTGCTGGAACAGGCTTCTTTAAAATTATGTTTGTAATGTGATGTACATGAACTTGTGTGTTGGCATAGAC
This sequence comes from Pogostemon cablin, assembly GCA_023678885.1. NCBI lineage: Eukaryota > Viridiplantae > Streptophyta > Magnoliopsida > Lamiales > Lamiaceae > Pogostemon > Pogostemon cablin. Next base: position 16,096,419 of record CM042980.1, on the reverse strand, counting down.
CTTCCTCCCTATCGGATGAGTTCATGTGCGGATCACTGTACAGACTTATAATTGATGACTGTAGGAAGTTATCCGAGCGCGTGTGTACTTCTCCATCTGTAAGGCACATAAGCTCGCGCAATGGACTTGGGGTCAAATAATGGTGTACACTTAGATGCAAATAATAAGTATCCTCCCCATCGGAGTCACTGCTTTTATTTGCATGGCTAAAGAGGAACCGACTATTAATTATTTTGTCATAAAGTTAGGTTGACAAATGAAATTAATGGGTAAAACCTTCTCTTGTAAATGTTTGGGTTTGTAAACGTCCACACTATCGTGGCTTGCAAACTCACGGTGCTTGAGATGTCGGTGAATTTATATTTTATATTGTTTTGAGGGAATCAATATAAATGGATAAATTCGAAGATTTGATCGGTGTATTTTTTTATGATTCTATGAATTTCAAATAGTTTTATTTCACTTATGGTTGACTAAAAGAAATTATATTTACTGGTCCAAAATTAGATGATTAGAAAAGAATCTTGGATTCGAATTTTACTGCTTAAGAAATACATGTGTGTCCTCATAAAAGACTTATCATGATGCATATTAAAGTCTCTAGTGAAGAGATAAGAGATTCATAGAAATATGATGGTCTCATGTAACTCTTCGGATACTTGAGTAAGTTAAAAGGCGGTAGGTCATGATTGAATTTGATGAATGAATTGGAAATACATGGAATAGAAGTTGAAGGGGAAACCTAAGTCAATTTTATTCTTCATGTTTGCCTAAATGTTTTAAGCAAGTTCCACCTGAATTACAAAGAGGTTGTATATGGTGGGGAATTTCTGACAAAACATGTGGCAAAGGAAATCCATTTTCATCGAGATGTGAACAAAGTTAGTATCTCATTCACTAGTTGTTGAAGCATGAATATTGATGGCATCTACTGACACGTTGTGTGTAGATATCGGAATCACTAAAAGCGTGTAACTTAGTGATGATGATATTATTATGGACATGAGTAATACTACGAGAGTAGTGGCTGTTGCAGTGGGAGTTGTTTATTTATCTTGCGATATGAATAGACGTTTGATTATGAGAAATTGTCTTTACGTACGTTTTCATATAAAGAATTTTATTTCAGTTTCTATGCATTTACGGATAGATACTTCATTTCATTTAAATGACATGGTCATAGTAATGAAGGATGGAGCTATAATCTGTTAAGGTACGTTATTGACAATTTGTATACTCTTAAATCATGTATATTCCACAGATGCAACAAATAATTATTAATAATGCATCTTCTGATCTTAGTAAGAGAAAGGAACCTTCGGAGATGAACTAAACATGCATTTGGTGTCTAAGACTAGATCATTTTACTTGAGTAGGACTTAAAAGTTGATAGCAGATGGACCATAAGGTTTTTCTGAAATGGAAACTATCGGACTTGCGAGTCTTACTTGGAAGTAAGAATGATTAATTACCTTTTCAAGGTAAAGGGGTGTAGAGCCAATGATATATATGTTGGAATTGGTTCATTCTGATTCAAGCGGACCTAATATTATCCAGGCGAGAGGTGGTAATGAATAGTCGAAGATTATTCTAGATACCGATATATTTATTTGATGCACTGCATGTCTAAGTCTTTGATTTATTCAAGAATTGCAAGGTTGTTACAGTAAAGCATCATGGAAAATATATCAAGTAATGACGATTTAATCGTCATTACGAGTACCTCTTAGGATAATTAGGAGCTATTAATCAGAGGTTGAGATTAAATCTCAAGTGGTCTACACCAGGCAAGCCCCAGCTGAATGGTGTGGTGGATAGAAGGAATAAGACTCTTATGGTAATGATTAGATGGATGATGAATTATTTGGAATTACTTAATTCATTTTATGGATAATCCCTAGAAACAGTAATTCATTTGAATGTTTGTCTGTTTGTGGGATATGCTATAAAAATTAAGGTGATTTATTTAGTCTAAAAGATTGAAGGGTGATTGCTAACACAAACACTAGATTTTTGGAAAGGGACTATATAATAAATCACATACCCATTTATAAATTGTCCTAAAGGATGTGAGAAGAAAACACAAAGTATTAGTACAAATTGTGCAAGAAGATATACCACAAGGTAAACTGCAACGCATGTCACGTCTGATACACAATTGCATGTAATGTCTTGTCATAGTGAGAGGGATGTTCGACAACCTGTTTAATACATGTTTTGAGAGAGTCGTAAGACTTAATCCCTAGTAAACATGGATTGAACCCACAGATACGACGAAGCACTACAAGATCGAAATGCGATATCTTAGCTAGTGCAATGATGTTGAAATAGAATTGATGAATTCTAAATTAAATATGGGAGCTTGTAAGACCACTAAATGGTGTAAAAGCCATTGGAAGTGGTCATACAAAATAAAAGAGGATCATATGGTAAGGTGAAAACCTTGGAAGCAAAGCTTGTTGCGAAAAAGGTATACTCAGAAAGAAAGGGTTCGATTATGAGATAACCTGTTCGCCGGTAGCTATGCCTAAGTCGATCTGGACTCTTTTACATGTTGCTACTCATATGGAATATGAGGGATAGCAAATAGATGTCAAGACAACTTTCCTGATCGGAAGTCTTGAGGAAAACATCTATCTTAAGTAACCAGAGTGATTCATTGCAAAGAGCTAAGAGCATTTTTGATATTAAGCTTAAAAGTGTCCATCAATGGACTAAAGCAAGCTTCAAAATTATAGAACATCTGTTTTGATGAAGAAATCCAGTGATATGGATTTTATCAATGCTCGGATATGTCTTGTGTATTGAAAAGAGTGACGGAAATGTGGTGGTATTTCTTGTACTATACGTAGATAGTATCTTGCTCATTGGAGACAATGAAATAGTATTGTCGGGCGTATGGGTATGGTTGATAAAGCGGTATGATATGAAGGACTTAAGAGGAGCAAAAATATCCTTTTGATCACGGTAATACGGATTACAAGAAAGGATGTTATGCTTATCTCAAACTTCATACGATCCTTACTTATTTTAGCATGTGAATTTATCTAAGTGAATGTGTCTTGTGACACAAAAGTAGATAAAGAATATGAAAGCGGTTCCTTATGCTTCGGCAAATGAGGAAGCTTAATCTAAGGAATGCTATGCACGAGATTGGATAACTATTTTACCGATGGCATGAACAGTGGGTATCAACGTAACCCGGAACAAGAATGATGAATTGTGGTAAGACATATATGAAGTGCCTGAGAAGGACTGAAAATTATATGTAGGCTTATAGGGCAGATTCACTGCTTCTTATGGATTACGTAGATTCGTATTTTTTAGTCGGATTGGACGGCAGTAAATCCACCTCAAGGTTATGTGTTTAATTTTAAGAAGTTGAGTCATAGTTTGGAGGAGTGTTATATAGAAATATATTTCAGACTCCGGATTCCATCATGAAAAGATGATAAATTGCAGCCTATGAGGCAGCCATAGTATCTGTATGACTCTAAAAACTTCATGATGGACTTTGATATGATTCTAAGTTTGCCCAAGATTATCACAATTTATATTGATGATATTGGTGCAGTTGCAAACTTGAAGGAATCACAAGTCCATAAGGAAATTAAACACATGGAGCGCGAGTACCACCTGTTACGAGAAATCGTATAATGAGGGGAAGGTTGTTGTCACCTAGATTGCATCGGATGATAACCTAGTAAATCCATTTACAAGGACCTTAAGGCGAGAGCTTTTGATGGTCGTGTAGTGGAAGTGGAAATCAAATGTATGGCAGAAGACATGACAGCACAGTCTTTTAGTATAAGTGGGAGATTGTTGGATTGTATACTAAAAGTCTAGCTTTTTGTATGAACAATGTTATAACAATTAATTTGAAATGAGAATCATATGATCAAATGATTGCGTCTTATAATTTATTTATATGCACGATGCAATAGTCCACTTACTTTATACTATAGATAATATGTTGTGCGACAACACGCGGAAGATCATATTATCGGTTTCCTTATAAAGTATAAACAGATGCTCACAATCGAGATAGACGAGGACTCTCTATCGGGATGGTTGTAGTGTGGTTTGGTATTAGCTTGTCTTGGCTATAGAATCACATTAGTGCACTTGTGTGTATTGAGCAGGACCGCTTGAGATCGTTCGACTTATACTGACTTATAGGAGAACTTGATCTCTGTTATTATGAAAGTTCGTGCTCTTAATCCCTATACAATAACCTCGACACGTAGGGCAGTATGTATTTCTTTGATTCATCAATGGGTGAGATTTACATGTAATTAAATCAACAAACTCGATGAGTTGGGAAGTAGTGCTGTCTCTATGGTGTGCTGTTGATTGTAGAAGGAATCCGTGTCCGTCATAGGTTGATGATGTCCCCTTGAGGAGCTCATAAGGATTATCATGTAAACCCTGCAGGTGGAATTTATTCCGGCATGATAATGAGGTTGAGTGGTACTACTCTTTGATGAGATATTAATTAATTGAGTTGTCAGTAACTTAAATTAATTAGTGGACATTGTATATCTTAAACATGGGGAGACTAACGGGCTCATAATAAGGAGCCCAAAACGTAATTTTGGGATTGGAAAGGCAGTGCAGTAATAATATTTTAGTGGAATATATTATTATTATTGGACTTAAGTATAAGCTTTGGGTTAAGCTTGGATACTTAAGCCCAATGGAGGCCCAACCCAATTTCTCCTCCTGGTCCCTGCATTAGCCCATGTATATAAGTCACCTCAACTTATCTGGAACCCTAATCTAATTGATCATTCACGTGTGATGAGGGTTGAGAGCAGATTGAGGAGGTCTCGTAGATCGTCGCCCACACGACGTCGAGATCGGACTTGGGAGATACGGCAGAAGATTAGAAGGTAGTTTGCTGCTGCTGTCCGCCACCTTCCGAAATTTATATAAAATTGCACAGTGATTAGAATTCGATGATCAATATACTGACAGAAATCTGTTGAAGAGAGGATCGTTTGAGCACAAAGATTATTCAATTTCGACATCAGACGACGAAGTTATGACCATTCTCGTGGGACTGCACAGTCTGCCAGCGTGAATCAACTTTCTTCAACATACCCTGGTGAACGGTAATACGTTTCATGTTTTATTGCTTCCGCTGATATTAGAAACGTATGGAACCCTAATGGGTCATGTTAACCAAACGATCCAAGCGCCAACAGTGGTAACATCACACAAGCTCCGAAACCATTTCGGTTCCAGTCTATTTTGCTAGCAAATACAGGTTTCTTTTTATTGGCGTAGACTTCTTGGGCTAAACCACTTCATCATGATAATCCAATTATCAAGTTCGTAACTAAATTGAAAAGACTGAAAAAGGATATCAAGAGTTGGAATACTAACAACTTTGGTAATGTTTTGATGGTGTGGAAATCGCACTAAACACAATCCGAGATATTCAAATTCGGATTGGAGAACAGGGTGATTCAGAGGAGCTTTTTTGTCAAGAAATAGATGCACATGTCGAACTGAATAAGAAACTTCTTGATAAGCATCAGTTTTGGGCACAAAAAAATAGGTGTACGTGGTTAAAGAATGGGGATAGAAATACATATTTCTTTCACAAATCACAGAGAGTTGACAAGTCCAGATCTTCTATCAAATCAATGCTTATTGATGGAGAAATCTCAGACAATCCCGGGCAGATTGCTACACACATTGTTGATTATTATAAAAATCTGTTTGGAGCTCCAGAAGATGAAGCTAACTTTAATGACCTAGGATTTCTTGCTCCTTTCATATCAGTTAAGGAAAACTAAGCTTTAACATCTACCCCTACAAATGACGAAATCAAACAAGCTGTGATGGATCTTTCAGAGGACAGTGCCCCTGGGCCAGATGGATTCGGTGGATCATTTTATCAGAAGTGCTGGTATTTCATTAAAGAAGACACTTGTAATGCTGTTCAATTCTTCTTTTCTCACTGACAACTTCCATCTGGCATTAACTGTAATTTTGTTATCTTGATTCCTAAAGTGGAAAGGGCTAACAAAGTGGAAGACTTCCGATCAATAAATCTTTGCAATTTCTTTTTTAAGATTTTCACCAAAATCTTGGCATGCAGAGTTGGTCCGATTTTAAACAAGCACTGGGGATTTCATCAATTTGGATTTATTCTTGGGCGCAATATTCATCATTGTATTGCGATAGCTTCGGAAAGTTTTAACAGCCTCAACAACTCTACAAGGGGGAGTGTTGGATTTAAAGTGGACATTAAAAAGGCCTTCGACACCTTGCGTTGGGACTTCATCCTGCATGTTCTATGAAAAATGGGGTTTCATCAAACTTTCATAAGATGGATACAGGTTATATTCACTTCAGCAAAAGTCTCGATCCTTATTAATGGCAGCCCAGAGGGTTTCTTTGGTTGTGGAAGACGAGTTCGTCAGGGGGATCCACTATCACCCCTTCTTTTTTGCATAGCGGAAGAAGTCTTGGGAAAATGGATTGAAAGAAAGATCCACGATGGAGAATTGGTCCAAGCTAAAGCTAACCGAAGTAATTTCATTCCTCCATACCTCTTTTATGCTGATGACATCGTTATGTTTTGTAGGGGAGATGAGAATTCTATCTTGTGTCTCAAAGGCATATTGCAAGGGTATGCATCCACGTATGGTCAGGTTTTTAATCCTTCAAAATCAAATATCTTGGACCTCCGATTTTCATTGGAGCTCCTAAAATCGTGCAATTTCAGCAGACTACAGATATCATCCTTGCAAAATTTCAAAGATGAAAGGGCAACACATTGTCGATGGTAGGCAGAATATATTTGGTTAACTCAGTTATCATATCGTCGGTTGTTCACATGATGATGATATATAGGTGGCCGAGGCATCAAATAAAGAGAATTGAAACTGCATGTCGAAACTTCATTTGGTCAGAGGACCCAACAAAACAACATCATTTTACGGTGGGATGGAAGAGAGTATGCTCGCCTATGGCTGAAGGAGGATTGAGTATCAGATCCATTAGAACGGCGAATGAGGTGTATGTTATGAAACTTGCATGCGAAATTATGGAAGGAAATGGTGTATTAAGCTTCATTACAAACAGATGGTTTGCAGAAAGTACCCTGAGATCTTGATACACCCCCTCATCTATCCGAGGGGCGTGTATGAGTCATATAAATCGGCTAAAGGAGGAGGAAATATGGATAGTGGGTTATGATACTAAGATCAAGTTTTGGGTTGATAATTGGATCGGTGTACCTATAGCAGACATGATAGGCATCCCTCATGAATCCCGAGCAAGATATGATGATGTTATAGGAGATTATTTGTATTAAGGGGATTGACATTTTATGCCAAGTTTTACACAGGCTTATCCGCATATTGTGGACATGATTCTAAACACACACATGTCCTTACACTTTGAAGATAATAGAGTGTGGAAAAAATCTTTTCAGGGCAATGTTACTTCTAAGGTAGCATATATCTATTTGAGACATGCTTTCTAGAAAGTGAACTGGGAAAAGTGGATATGGGCTCCATTTATTCCGTCGAGGCGATCCATCACAATTTGGAAAACCATTCGGGGAGTGCTTACTACATGGGATATTCTATCTGCAAGGGGTTTTTGTGGTCCATCAAGGTGCTACCTTTGCAAGAATGAAGAAGAGGCAGCCGAGCACCTGTTCTTGAACTGCGCCGTGTCTGTAGAGATACTAAGGCATATCCTAGCAGGCTTTTCTTTTGGACAGTGGATTTACCTAGATCAATCATTTGTTGGGTTTATTACACAGGTCATGGAGGTCTCAGAAAGTGCACAGATTGCTTCTATTTGGAGGTTGCCATTGTTACCTATGTATGGATAATATGGCACAACTGTAACCTATTGATGAATGATGGATATGATGATCAATTATGCGACAAGATAGTGAGGGTATCCCAAATCAAGGCACAGCTGATGGCTCTTATCAAAGAGGGGGAGAACTTCAATCTAGGATGCATGAGTAATACCATAGGAGATTTTAATACTCTTCGATATTTTAGAATAAAAGGAAGACCGAGGAAGGCTCCTACGATAACTCCTGTCAAGTGGCGTCCTCCGGCTGCAGGTTGGGTAAAGGTCAACGTTGATGGTCATGCGAATGGTCGGCCTGTGATCATTTCCGGCAGTGGTGTATTTCGAAATAGCAGGGGATTTCCGATGGGGTGCTTTACCTGTGGTTTGGGTCATGGATTTGCGTTAGAAGCAGATCTGATTACGGCATGCATAGCCATTGAGTTCGCCCACGAGAGAAACTGGAGGCTTCATTGGCTTGAAACTGATTCGACTTATGTGGTATATGCCTTAAAACAGCAACACCCGACAATTCCTTGGAAGGTGATGGCACGATGGAGAAAAGCGATGGACTTACTCAGGGATTTCACATTCCATATTTCACATATCTATAGGGAAGGGAACAATGCAGCTGATACTCTTTCACAAGTTGGAGGGCCTTTGACATGGATGGATTTTGCGCCAACTTATTTACTTAATGTTTTGTTTCAAGACATGAATAGAGAATTTCAGATTCAGATAGGCTTCTTAAGACCGTGTTGGTCTTTTTACATCTTTTTGGTTGTACTCTTGATGTACTTTCTCTTTTCTTTTTATGACATGATATCTATTGTCCTATAGAGGGAGTGAGAGTTAATTCCTTATCGATCCTAGAATTTGCAGCTCATTATAAGTGTTAGATTCTACCTGATCAAACAGGTCTAACTAGGCTTAGCGATTCTCTTATAAATATCTGTAGGTAATTAATTTGGCTTTAGAATAATCTGTCACATGGTTAAGCTGGATTGTCCTTTGCATTATCAGTCTCTTATCTTGGAATACTTGATTGTTTTCTCCCCAACGTATCTTATTTTATTTATTTATTATTTTCTCTTTTCTTGGTCAATAAAACTTGAGTTTGTCTTAAATAGAAATAGTCATATTAGATTTATTTGTCACTCTGACATTATCCCGTGGGTTCGATAATTTAATTTGGTCACACGCGCACTACAATTGATTCCTTACACTTGAGGGTGAGATTCATATTTTTCAAAAGAAAATAGCGATCATTATCACTTTTTTGTCATCCTCTGAATCACTTCTTCTTATTTAAAAGTAACTTTCAAAAATATTACTTTCAATCTGTTCTAAGAAAATTTTACGGAATAATTCAAATAAACAATTATCATTTTTCTTTAATAGAATATCACTTTTACTAAAAATATTATTTTTATTTTTAAAAAAATATTATCACTTTTTTTTAATTTATAATATTTAAATTAAAAATTATATTAAATGACTGAGAAAATTAATTGTCACATTTTTAAATAATAAAAAAACACAAAAATTAATATAATAGAAAGAAAACGTTAAAAGAAGAAATCTTTATAATAATCTTGGAGAGTTTTTGAGATGATGATGTGGCATCCCTCAAAAGCTTCCATGCTGATGTGTCGTTCACACAATTTTTTAATTTTTTTAATTTTTTTATTTTCTCTTTTTGATCTCCAAATTAATCCACAGCGCCAAATCTGATTTGGTTTAGATCGAAATCTTAATTCCATCGCAGGTACCCCTAATTTTGAACTTCTTCATTTTGATTTTCTCAGCTTTCACCTTAATACCCGAATGAGAGAGTGACGACACCTTCGACATTGGAGACGCCTTAGAGAACGGAAACAACCTTCTTGATGGCGGTGACGACAAAGAGTGGTTTGGGAGCGGTGGCTGCAGAGAGGGAGAATATTGGGCGAGCTTTGAGAGCAACGCCGTGGAAGGAAGAATGAATAGAGAGAGAGAGGGTGGAGTGGGAGGTGGACGGAGGTGGAACGAAGGGAAAGAGGTTGGATAGAGGCAGAGCGGCGGAGAGAAAGTGGAAGGGAGGCGGATGATGCGGTTGAGAGGTGAAGAGATTTCTGACCTAGGTGTGAAGGGGGAAATGATCTAATTGGGTTTTTTTTTTGGGTTTATATATGCGACCCGCTTCTTATATTTTGACCCATTGCATGTTAATAATTTGGTGTACAATAGAACTATTATATTAATCCTAATATATTAAAAATGGCTAGGAGTTGTAAAACATTTTTTTCCCATTTTGTCCTACCTTATTTTTGTTTACTACTATTTCATCCTGTCTTGATATCTACCCATTAACTAATGCCATAAGTTTCAGCATTAAGGTAAATAAAACGTTTTAGCAGCATTAATTAAGGTAAATAAAACGTTTAGCAGGACAAGAAAACAGACGCATAACCTTTGATTACCTCTTAAATTTTCCCTTTCATCTTGATTCCCGAGTACGCGCCGCTGCGACAAAGCTCAAGGACAAGGCGGTGGTGGCGAAAAGATGCATCCATCCATCCATCCCGAAATTAAATGTGAAATAATTTATCGTTTTTGAGTTCATGCATATTGTTTATGTTACAAATTTCAGCATAGATTGAAGCAGCAACAACGACAATGGATGATCCATCAATCTCTTTACCATACCAATGTTTTCGCTCCTTCTCAGGTTTTCGTTTTCTGTCCAATTGTGTATGCTGTGTTTTTGCTGGATTCATGCCTTTCCTGCCCAATTTTTTTTGCAAAAAAGTTTTACTCCTGAGACACATGCGATTTTCTGTGTGAAGTTAATTCTGATATTTTGATTGACAATTCTCCGCATATAGTACTAAATATGGAATAGATAAATTTTATTTCATTTCTTAATTGTCATTATTGTAATTGATTAATTCAGATTAGTAATTTGACATAATATGTTCTTCGAATGCAGATACTTTGCACTGAGTGGTCACAAGAAATGCACATTTCTTCTAGATCTTGCCACACCATAATAAATCTAAATGATCATGTCCAATAGTTAGAACATGTGCATATATTTCTTTTATCAACTTTGAAAGAATTTATCCTATAATTTTTTATTTATGTTATTTTGGTTGCAGATAAAGTACTAGCCTTGCTTAGGCATCCTGCCTATTCATCTAAAAGTTACAACATTTTGATTATTTCCTTTACTTGAGTTTTGACTTTGTTATAATCTCAAACTGCATTTCAAATTGCAATAAATGTGGCAACAATATGATGTGTAGTTATTTTTCAATTTAGATCCTTCATTTTTACTGTTCTATTTATCCTTTGCTTTCTAGCATTGAACTTATTTATCTCTGTCTCAGATGGATATTATTACTTCTACTCTAAGTATGGAGAGCAATCGAGGAATGGGTAAGATTTAGTAATTCAAGTCTAATATTGATTTCACTTTTGTTTTTTTTATTTTAGTGGTATTTTAATTGCGGTCATCTAACCAGCTCGAATAATATCACCAACCCTGCATAAAGTACTGATTCTTCCCTTTACTTTATGGTTGCTAAGCTTAATTCACAAAATTGCTTTGAGATATATATATAGGTAGCTTTATATCGACACAGCAAGACAGCGATGACAATTATGACAATTCAAAAGCTTGCAAAATCAGAAACTTAGCAAATGCTATTAGATTTAACCAAAAAACTTCCAATATAATAGTATCAAATTTTCACTGTACCTAAGCACTCCAATATGTTTGTGTTTTTGTGTTTCTTTCATAGTTCATATTCATGGACCATTAAATGTAAAAATAGTAAATTGGGCCAAATGTAACTAACTCCTTTTCATTTTTTGTTTACAGAAAAAAATATTTCATTTTCAATTGTTGGTAACATCTTTTATTGTGATGTATGATAGCAGGTCATAAAAGGGATTCATGTCGATGGTTACCAACAATCTGATTGCCCTCTTCTAAGAAAAGAGGTATAAGTGGAATTCTTTCTTCTATCAGTTTATTTATTTAAATAAAATGCTTTCTGTAATGAGTTGTTACGCAATAAAATACATCTTTTGATAATTAGCAAGTCATTCATCGAGTTCATCTTCTATTGTGAGTTGCTATTTTGCACTACTCAAATCACTGAAAATATATTTTCAGCTAGCTCTTCTTTAAATTTATCTTTTATTGCAACGTATCAGAACTAAAACACATTTTCCATTAATAAAAAAAATTGCGTAGAAGCTGAATGATTGATTTATAATTTAAAGCAACAGTCCTTACAAATGGTTTCTCATTAATGGTGTGACTATTGTATTTCTAGGTTCTTTTGGTGAGGCTTCAAGGATTGTAACCCGATATAATATAACGTTATTCGACAGCATAATACGTAAATTGAGGGCTCCAGAGTTTATTGAAATAGTATCAAAGGATCTCGGTGAAGAAGTATGAACTAATATAAACTTTTTTTTTCCTGCTGAAGTTTTAGTTTGCTTATTATATTTTATGTTAAATTTGATTACAGAGGAGAGGTGAGAACATAGAGAAAAGGAGGTATGTGGCTAAAAAAGTTCAGACATGTAGCATCCTAATTTTATGAGTTAATGTATGAAGAAGGATAGACTTTTAGATAACTAGATACTACTGCAGCATTTAATGCATCTTTAAAGTAATAATGTCTTTTATAATGTGTTCTATAATTCTATCTTTGGGTTTAGTTTGTGCATAACAGCGTATGCCTGTGTCATTCCTACCCATTAGGCATTGTGCTGTGGTTTCTTATGATTATCTATTCATGTAGTGATTAGTCAATGAGTGTAGCCTTGAAAAGAAGTTATTGTCTATCTGACTTTAATGCATGCAATAATTGAATTAAATGTTTTGAATTCATTTGACCGAAATTCATGAAACTCATATTTCAATATAATTCCTGCAGTTAGTTTTGATACTTCAGTAGACTTTTGAATGCCAAGTATATTTTACATTGCCCTGTCCCTGAGCCATTTCTTGCACCATTATCTGAAGAAGAAACTCTATCAAGAAATGCTGCGGGAAGTCAGGAAAGGTAGATATTTTTTTAATTAGAAAGTTTTTGCATATTAAATGAAAATGATTTATTTTGAAGGCATACGTGAAGAAAATTTTCTCATTTTGTTTTTGTTGCTGTTTTTTTAACAATGTATCCATTCATGTATCTCTGTCATTACCTCGGTTAAATTCTACTATTTTTTTTAGTAGTGTATGTATTCATTTGTTTTCCCTCTTTACATTAACCACGTAGTTATTAGTTTGTAATTTTGTTTTCCTTGAGAAGTTTTGCACATACTGACATAGTATATTACTCCCTCCGTCCCGCAGAAAGGTTTCCTTTGTAATTTACAAAGGAAACCCGTACCTTTCTGCGGGACGGAGGTAGTACATTAATTCAGAAGATTGATTTTTACTACACATAAGAATAGGACGAGATAATGAGGACGTTATGAGGAATAGTTTTATGGCACTCCTGTGCCCCGGGATACACCGTGTCCCCATGTGAACACAAGAGTTTTAATACTAAAACTCTTGTATTCACATGGGGACACGGTGTGTCCCCGGGCCACAAGAGACTCATTCTAGTTTTATTGGCAAGTTTTATTTGCCATCTACATGTATCTCTAGATAATAATGGACACTTTTTTATTTAGATAAAAAAAATTCTATTTAAGAATTCCCAAGGTTATTAATTAGCAAAGAACACCAAAAAGAATGGAATATCTTTGTACTTGCTCAGGTTTTCTAATGATAGCTAAGATTTTTTATTTTATTTCAGTTACAGGAATGAATAAAGTTCTTATCACTTGAATGATATTTAACAGAAGTTGGGATTCATCATGTAATAACACATAGCATATCGCTAAAGACATTGTGGAAATCAATATTATCAATTCTGAAGATATTGTATTTTATTATGATAATATTTCATTATGTAATTATGATTTGAAAATTGAAATAAAGGATTCGACTGGGTGCTATTGTCAATTCTTTCTTAGAGATCAATTAATTGAATGCTTGGTAAAATATTGGATAGAAATAAGTATATGCATGAGTGTTTATGGGTACTTGTTTATGCATATAATATGTACAAAATTTAAAAAAGTCATATATAATGAAATATTTTACATTATTCACTAAAAAGTGATAAATTATTTTTTCATATTTATTTATAAGAATTACTATTAACTAGCGTTTAACCCGTGCGTTGCAAGGGAAGATGTTATGACAGTAGTATTTGTATTTTTTTAAAATTTAAAGGATTTCATTGAATATTAGTTAGTTTGCGTGATTGTATATATTAAAAAGGGATTAAGGAATTTTTTGTTAGTAAGCATTTTATTTATAAAAGACTGGTTGTACGAAAAACGATTGTTAGTACAAACCACTAATTTGATATTGATTGGATTAATCAACTATTTTGAGTCGTAATGTATGAAACACCTATTTACATGTCACAGTAAAAAAATGTTCCTATTAGAAGGTTGGAGTGTTAAAGTTAACAAAATTTATGATAAAATTGATTTACATGAGAAAGGATGAAGCAAACCACACACAAAATGATGATCATGAAAGAAAAAAAATCTTATAATATTTGCAACTAACATAGTCTATCCATGAAATACGGTAATCATGAAAAGAGAATAGATGAACATGCATATTAATGGATTGTAGATACTGACTAAAAGAAATTGATGTTTCAATAAAATTGATTAAGTTTTATGAATTTTATGTGTCACGGGTCAAGCATAAAAGAAAAGAAAAATCTTAGCATGTATCAAAAACAATAATGATCCAACCAGATTCATATATCTACCAAACTAAAGTCAATAAAAGGTAGAATAAAAAGATAATGAATCTGATGAGTTCCTCATATTTCATCATAGAAAAATGCCTTATTTTGTTAAAAAAAAAATACAAAGATAGAAATTTCATGGTATAAAATAAAGTTTTTATGTGACTGAAGTACTTATGTCAATTGCAACAAAATTATAAAGGGAGTCATGAACATTATTGTGAAAATAAACTTCAGGATCTCAAATTTATTCCAAAACTCAAATTCTAACTTCTCTGTAGTATCCCTTCAAAAATGTTATATGATATATCTTGAGTCAAGGATGTTTGTGCAACTGCTGTTAATCACCAAATTTTTTTCTGTGAGAAGTCGAAGAACATTAAGCACTTCGGAGAACAAAATCTCAGCTTGCCCAACCACCTTGTTAGGACATAGAAAGACGAAGTAAATGAAAGATCATTTGACAAAACACAAAAATTCTGAAGGATTATACCGCATTCAGTTCTTTTATATCCATTCTTGTCTTTCATAGTTGAAATCAACTTTTGAAGGAGGGAGGAAGAGATATACTGAATGAACATCAATGGATGTATATTGAAATTAAGAAGCAACAATATGTCTAAATTTACACAAACATAAGATCATAAGGCATGGAACATAAATTACATAATCATCACTATTGAAGACAACCTTTTCCAAATTTCAATTCAGCATGTATCTTGAATGTTTTCAAATAAAATTGAGTTTCCAAGAAAAAAAATCTTTAATCAATGTTATTTAGATTTGTAAAATAAAATGTATAAAATAATTAAAAAAATAAAACCCAAGCACTGCACAAACTATAAGACACTTGACAATAATAATCATGCAAGAAACTCCAATTTGTATAATCACATGAAGGAATGAAAAAAAATTATCGTACCCATTACCCATAAAACCCAAGACAACCTCTATGTAGGGAATGGAAAGTCACTCTAGTGGCTGCATGGTTTGAAACACATAGCTCAAGAAACTTCCCAAGTGACAATCCCTAAGCAGCAAGCATCATACATAACAACCCTTTTAGTTGCAGGTGGATACTTGGATTTTCATTGTTGAGTTATATAACATCAAGCATGAAAATTATATCTCAAAGACTAAGAAAAGTGTGAAGGAGCAATCAAACTTCTAACAGAAAATTCAATAATAAAAGATAACACATACCAAAATACTGACACCATCACATCACTGGATTCTACAATCTCAATATAAAATGTAGGTTCTTAAATAATCAATAAACAACATACGGGAGTTATGACAATGGAGATTGAAGCAAGAATTTGGTATTTCTGCCCACAAAAATTGTAGTTCTCACGGTAGAGATAAATTTTAAGAACTAAAAAAACCATAAATAAATAGATACATGGACAATTTCATTATTGGTTTCTATAATAACCACAAGAAAAATAACATCTCAGAGACCAAGCGAATAATAAGGAAATATCATCAGTAGATAAATTAACGACGATTGTAATTTATATGTAACTTTTATTTTAATAAAAATTCTATTAATTTTTTCTGTTGAAACAATTATTAAATGGTAGTTTGAGATCTTCCTGATCAAACTATGGTATTCATTTTGAGAGTAAATGGGAAAAAAGTCAATTCAGCGTGCCCAGACCTATCAAGGTCACACAAAACAAATTTCAAAATTTTATTTAGAAATATACAGTGAGTACACGAAGATACATAAAATTCATCAATATTGAGACATGAATATTACTCCCCAAATATATTTCCCCAAACAGATTTCATTTACAAATACTAAAAATAAATACAATAGATAAATATTCATATTTCCCAGTTAGTTAACTATACTAATCCCAACCAAATAGTACGGGTTAAACAAAACACTAATAAGTGCAGGAGAGCCCAAAACAAACTATTTCAAAGAGTGTTTATAAAAGATCTGTGATCATGATTACACTTGATTTCTTCTACGAAATGTGGCTCATTTCTGGGTATTGAAATTGCAATGCGATGACATGTCCATGTAAGAATAGAAAAATATTAAAAAAAATTACGCAGCAAGAATATAACATGTCATCATAAAAATCTTTCATTAATTCTACAAAAAATTCATTGAAATGTTTGGACACGCAAATTATTGAGCACATATCAACAATTTTCTCTATGATACTCTCTCGCAAAATTTAGAGTCCAACACATTAGAATTAGTACTGAGAATTAAAATCCTCTCAAAATCCAATAGAAAACAGTAAAATCAATGAACCAAAATAAAAATGAATCATGGAATAAATAAGATATCCAAGTCACTAAAAATATCTACAAAATTTTGACTTCTCTTGATTGCTATGATCACCTAATCTAACTTGTAACATGGTAATCTGATTCAGTCACGAACTCTGAGACAAACGAATGGTTGGTTGACAAACCTATATTAGCAAACATTTAATATTAACTCAGACATAAGTCATGCATATTTAAATGAAATTAGAAAATTAAAAATTAGAAAATCAAAAGTCAACATGCTTTTTGTGAGCAATTTAAGAGAAATAATATCAATTTTAAGTGCAATAGCTATAAAAAAGGAGTGTGCTTTAAAATTTTTCTAATCTATATATTGAAAAGCCACAAATAATTTTTTTTTTAAAAAAATGGATGCTTACTCACCATGAATGGCTCCTAAGTGTGCTATACGGCCATATATTTGTTAGATTGTATACTAAAAGTCTAGCTTTAGTATGAACAATGTTATAACAATTTATTTGAAATGAGAATCATATGATCAAATGATTGCGTCTTATAATTTATTTATATGAATGATGCAATAGTCCACTTACTTTATACTGTAGATAATATGTTGTGCGACAACACGCGGAAGGTTATATTATCGGTTTCCTTATAAAGTATAAACAGATGCTCACAACCGAGATAGACGGGGACTTTCTATCGGGATGGTTGTAGTGTGATTTGGTATTAGTTTATCTTGACTATAGAATCACATTAGTGCACTTTGCGTGTATTGAGCAGGACTACTTGAGATCGTTCGACTTATACTGTCTATATAGAAGAACTTGATCTCAGTTATTATGGATGTTCGTGCTCTTAATCCCATACAATAACCTCAACAAGTAAGGCCGTATGTATTTCTTTGATTCATCAATGGGTGAGATTTACATGTAATTAAATCAACAAACTCAGTGAGTTGGGAAATAGTGATGTCTCTATGGTGTGCTGTTGATTGTAGAAGGAATCCGTGTTCGACATAGATTGATGATGTCCTCTTGAGGAGCTCATAAGGATTATCATGTAAACCCTGCAGGTGAATTTATTTCGGCATGATAATAAGGTTGAGCGATACTACTCTTGGATGAGATATTATTAATGGAGTTGTTAGTAACTTAATTAATTAATGGACATTGTATACCTTAAACATGGGGAGACTGTCGGGCTCATAATAAGAAGGAGCCCATAACGTAATTATGGGATTAGAACGATAGTGCAGTAATAATATTTTAGTGGTATATATTATTATATTGGACTTAAGTATAAGCTTTGGGCTAAGCTTGGATAGTTAAGCCCAATGGAGGCCCAACTCTAATTTCTCCTCCTGGTCCCTACTGTAGCCCATATATAAGTCATCTCAACTGTTCTAACCCTAAGGAGATACGCTTAACACATGAAGAGGGTAGATGGAACAGCAGATTGAGAAGATCTCGAGGATCATTGCCCACACGAAGTCGAGATTGAACTTGGGAATACAGTAGAAGACCGGAAGGTTGTTTGCTACTGATGTCCGTCAAATTGTATGATTTTTATAAAATTGTACAGTAGTTAGAATTCAACGTGTGATAAACTGATGGCAAGCTACTGAAGAGATGATCGTTTTGGCGCATAGATCAATTAAATCCGATATCGAATGAGAGAGTTATGCCCAAAACGATGAGGCTGCACAGGCTGCCGGCGAGAATCCATCTTCTTCAACATACCCTGGTGAAAGGTAATACGTTTTTTTGATTTCATACTTCTGCTGGATTAGAAACGTATGGAACCCTAACGATTCATGTTAACCAAACGATCAAACGCCAACAATTGGTATCAGAGCTTCGGTGTCATGGTGAAGCGTGAAACTTTAGGCTAGGGTTTATGTGTGTGTACATGAATTAGGGTTTTAGAATATTTTGATATTTTGGAAAACCCTACCCTACTATACACGGCACACTTTCACCACTCAATATCATTGAGCACAGTGGCAACGACAAATGGTAGTGGCGGTGTGACGATCGGCGCGAGGCATGCATCCAGCCTGCCGGTGGCATGATTTACCTATGCGGTAGAGGGTGGCACGATATAGAACCTGCGGCCGTGACGGGGTGACCAGCACATAGCCTGGATCAAACGTAGACGGAGGCGAGATGGATGTTGCTTGGTTTATGACTCGGAGGGGACGGTGGCGTGTAGGATGAGTCAGAGGCTTTTCTAGTCGGGTCAATTAGTGTTTGGGGCGAGTCCTCATAGCTTCCGAGTGAGTCGTCACGGAATCCAGGCGAGACTTGCTATTTGCCGAGCGCGAGGCAAACTGTTGTATAGATAATCTGGCATGCTCGTTTGGTTCGCACGGTGGGCAAGATGCGCGCTTATAGGCGTGCGAGAAGGCTATTGGCAGGTGTTGTATCAGGTGATAGGCAAGCAGAAAGGATGTGGCACTTGTTGACTGCCGGGTGAGCATACAGGCTCTCACGTTGAGCGCCAAGCGCGAGTTTTTGGATGCTCATTGCTGCTGAGTGCAGGACACACATTGCTTGCCGTGTGTAGGTGGGCTGGCGGATGGGCATAGCAGCATATGGCGTGCGGGCATGCCGTGCAAATTTTCGGGCAGTCTTATGCAGTTAGCGGGAGGACATCCGAGCGCTGGAGGTGAGTCACTGACTGCCAGCATATGGCGTGCGTGCTAGGCTGGGGACGCATGACGGCGAGCATGTGTGTTGAGAAGTAGACAACTTGCTGCGGGCACAGGAGCTACCTGCCGTGTGAAGCCACAGGCTGGTGGTTGTATAGCCGTGTGATGGCACCCGCTGCCAGGCAGGCTAGCGGGTGAACTGCCAGGCCAGGTGCAGCGTCGAACGATATGCTCGGAGGATGTCGTGTGGTGTGCTCGGTGTTATGCACAGTGTTTGGGCAGCTACGTGTGAGGATGTTGAACAGGGTGCCGGAGTGGTGGAGCAGGTTGGTGGACAAGGAATTGGAGGAATTTTCTACATAAGATTCTTCCGAAATTTCATTTAGGTCGAACTCCACATAGTCGCAGCTACTCAATTTCGTGCTTGGTGGTGAACAATCGAATTCGCTGATATATAACTATTATAATTGATTTAATTATCAGATTATTGTTATATATATTATGCATGATTCCCCATGATTTACTGCCTTATTTGCCGTATTAGGAACATGCTAGGTTGCGTATATTATTCTGAATATTATATGCATGTAAAAACCCTCAGTGTTAAATAACTAAGTGGGAGAGGGGATTAATAATTAATTCCCGCGGCCTCCATTGTTGGTTTGTAAGTGATGTGAGTAAACTTGCGTGTTGGCAATAGGCCTTCTTCCCTAACGGATGAGTTTATTCACGGATAATTGGTACAAACTTCATTAAATAATTATTGTTTGTAATGTGGCACATTAACTTGCATGTTGGCATAGACCTTCCTCCCTAACGGATGAGTTTATGTGCGGTTCACTGGTACAAACTGATAATTGATGATTGTAAGAAGTTATCCGAGCGCGTGTGTACTTCTCCAACTGTAAGGCACACTAGCTCGCGCAATGGACTTGGGATCAAATAATGGTGTACACTTAGGTGTGAATAATAAGTATCCTCCCCAACGGAGTCATTGTTATTATTTGCATGGCTAAAAAGAAACCGACTACTAATTATTTTATCATGAAGTTAGGTTGACGAATGAAATTAATAGGTAAAATCTTCTCTTGTAAATGTTCGGGTTTGTAAACGTCCACACTAATGTGGCTTGCAGACTCACAGTGCTTGAGATGTCGGTGAATTTTAATTTTATATTATTTTGAGGGAACAATATAAATGGATAAATTTGAAGATTTGATCGCTGTATTTATTTATGACTCTCTGGATTTTTCAAAATGGTTTTATCTCGCTTATTGTTTACTGACAGAAATTATATTTACTGGTCCAAAATTAGATGATTAGAAAAAAATCTTGGTTTTGATTTTACTGCGTAGGAATATAATTGTGTTCTCACTAAGGATGTCCCTTAATATATATTAAAGTCTCTAATGAAGAGGTGAAAGGTTCATAGAAATATGATGGTCTCATACGACTCTTCAGATACTTGAGTAAGTTATAAATGCAAGAGGTCATGGATAAGTTGATAAATGAATTGGGAATGCTTGGAATAGAAATTGAAAGGGAAACCTATATCAATTTATTCTTAATAATTCTCCTGGATGTTTTGAGCAAGTTCTACCTGAAATCAAGAGGTTTTATTTGGTGGGGAACTTCTGACAAAACATGTGGCGAAGGAAAGCCATTTTCATCATGATGTGAACAAGGTTAGTATCTCATTCACTAATCGTTGAAGCATGATTAATGATGGCATCTGCTGACACATTCTGTGTAGATAACGGAATCACTAAATGTCTGTAATTAAGTGATGATGAGATTATTATATACATGGGTAATGCTATGAAAGTAGTGGCTGTTGCAGTGAGAGTTGTTTATTTATCTTATGATATGAATAAACGTTTGATTTTGAGAAATTATCTTTATGTACGTTTTTCATAAAAAGAATTTAAATTCACTTTCTATGCATTTATGGATGATACTCTATTTCATTTAAATGACATGGTCATAGTAATGAGGGATATAGTTGTAATCTGTTGTGATACGTTGGTGGACAATTTGTACTCTTAAATCATGTTTATCCCACGGATACAACAAATAGTAATTAATAATGCGTCTTCTAATCCTAATAAGAGAAAGACTCTTATGGAAATGATTAGATAGATGATGAATTATTTGGAATTATTAAATTAATTTTATGGGTATGCCCTAGAAACAACATGTCATATTGACAAATGTTGATGTCCTCTTGCAACATTTTTTCTACAATCACCAAACAAATTTTTATCAATAAAATCATGGAAGTTCTTAAGAGATTTGAAATTTCAATAGAATGAGAAGGTTTTGGCTTGTGTGGAGTAGAGTTAATGATCTTAGTTTCTGGAGGTTTCTTTTCTTCCATTAGTGCATGAATTTCATCTTGATTTTGAAGTTTTACTTTCTCAACCATCACTTCAAGAGGCTCAACAAATCTTTTAAATTCCCCCTTCAACTCTTATTTCAACTCCTTTGCTTTCACCCACTTAGGCACTCTTTCCCTCTTCTCCTTCATAACCTCATCAACCCCCAAACTATCCTCTTTCCTATCCTTAATGGCCATGCATAGATTCGTTGTTTCGGAGGTAGAAGACTTGTTGTTCTCTTCTTGAAGTCTCTCCACGGTGGGCACAACTTGACTAACTTGGTGCTCAATAGAATTCAATCTAGCACCGAATGCTACGACTGCACTTGTCACCATTTCACACCAATTTCTCATTCGATCCATCCACACTTCATTAGACTTCCTCTCATGTTCCAAGCGCTCCATAATCTTTTCGATCAACTCATCTCTAAGCCTTTCTTTGTAGTCATTTTGGGTAGAATAAGAGATATTAGAGTCTTGAAAATTTTTCCATAGTTGTGGTTGATTTCCTTCTTGATGTCCAGTAATTTTTCTTGAAAAACATCTTCCACACCTTGAGGGTATACTTGTTGATGCATTTGATGAGGGACTCCAAAATTCTCATAACTTTGTTGTTGGAATTGCATATCTTTTACTCCATAATCCGGTTGCAAGTGTGGCTCAAAATTTGTCATTTGAAATCCTTGAAAATTTTCTTGTGTGTTCATAGTGGAATGAGCTCTTCTATTCACCAAATCACGAAAAATATTCATGGAGCTCATATTTTTGGGCTTGCTCTCCTTCTTCTTCCTTCTCAAGGTATGCACCTATAAAAGATAGAAAAATTTGAACAAAATTTTCTAAAAAAAATATATGATGCAAAAATAAAAAAATATCCTTATTAAGACCACTCTAAACAATCCTTCCTCAAACTTCTAGCGACCGTTACCTCCCCGGCAACGGCGTCATTTGATTGATCGTATATAATCGGGATGACCAATTAAAGAATTTATCGAACCACGGGAAGGAAGGTACTAGAGTTTAAGCGATCTCAAGTTTATCGTGATTTTATAAGGACGATCGAGAAGGAGGATAGATAAACATGCAAAATAAATGCAATGCAAGAAATAAAAGATAAAAGGAATGCAAAGATAAATGGATGTGTTCCAATGATGCAAGGATGAAATTAACAACAATCATGGTATAAATAATAAAGTAATCATGCAATTAACTCTAATCTCTCATGGACAAGGCATAAGAGCGATCACTAATTCCACCTAAACTCTCTCTCGAGATGGATAGGATGTAAACCCTCAACATGGCTCCCAAAAGCACATAGGATCGAGACCAAAATGAACACCTCCCAATAGGTACTAATTACTCTACGAGTTCCCTAATTAGGTACTAATTCATAGGCAATATTCCCTTTTAAGGTACTATGAATTCACTAATGGTTTGGTTCCCCTCATCTAATTAACCAATCTCTCGATCAAGCTAATCAAATGTTTTATCAAAGGGTTCTAAATCTAGAAGGATATCTCTATCTTATTCTAAATTAATGCACATGAAGTGTATGATGAAATGATTCAATGAACTATCCTAAACACATAATTAATTTCTCAATCTAATCACATGTTCATCACAATTAATCACACATATCATCATATACATCAAGCAATCAACATTCAATGATAGAAATACACAAAGTCCATTCAAGATTAAAATCAAATTGCATAAAAACTAAATTATCCAACACCAATCATGGAGCTAATCTCACAAAGGAGATTAACCTATCATAGTCTTAGAGAAAACAACATAGACAATTGAATCAACGAATTCCATGATCAAACTATAAAGAAGTTCACAAAAATTAGAGTTAGATTCCTTCTTTGAAGTCCTTCAATGGAGATCTCCTTCTTCTTCTTGCAATCTTCACTCTCCCTTGCTTCCTTGATCACTTGGATAGTGGATTTGATGGAGGAGATCAAGTGTGGATGGATGGATGAAGAATGGATGAAGATGATGGTGTAAAATGGAGGAAATGGTGTGTGATCTAGGTGTAGGAGTGAAACCCTTCGAAAAATCTAATCAAATATTGAAGTATTGAGTATTTATACCCCTTGGGAAGCATCTAGAAGGGTTCTGATATTTTTCTGATCATGCAGCAACACGGCTCGTGTGCTGCAACATGGTCGGCCATGTTGGTGCAACCTCTGTTTTTATAATTTTATTTTGGCTCGTTCTTCCTCATTTCAACTCCGAATTGAGATTCGCTTTTTCCTACGCCTTTCTTTTCGCGTCTAGGATCTATTTTTGCCTGAAAATCATACGTTTAAGCTCATTCATACACCTCTATAAAAACACATAACACAACCAAATAGTACACAAATACGGATAAAATAATACGAAAACACACATAAAAAGACACTAAAATCTAGGTGAAAATATCACTCATCAGTAACCCGTGGGTATTGATAAATGAGATTGGGACGGATATGAATATCATAATTAATATTTTTAATGGGACATGTATGGTTACAGATCGATGATATTTAAATGAACACCGTTAAACAAGCCAGCCCTATCAAACTTCGAGTTACTCGGGGCTATTTAAACGTGCCACTAAGGTGAGCCTAATACTAACCCTATTGCGCTTTGAGCTAAACGGGTCGGGTTTAAAAAAAAACACGATATGCAATATATAATAATTTTTGTAAAGCTTTGTGTGAGACCGTCTCACATAAGAGCTTACGTGAGACGGATACAAAGTGATACTCAATTATTGAAAAGTGATAATGCTATTTTATGAAAAAAATTTAGTATAAATGAAAAATGATAACATTTTATAGCAAAAGTTATAACGTTTTATAGCAAAAGTGATAACTATTTTAAAAAGTGTAAAATTGTCTCACGTAACATGGTCTCACGCCAGATTTAACCAATAATTTTAATCTCTACTTCTATATAGCCCATATTCTTTGCAATAATTTCTTTCTTTATATATTTAAAATCCAACATTTCTTGATCTTTTTACGCTAAAAAGGAGCATATGCAGCATTAATGCAGGATTATTATTTGCCACAATTTTCTTTCGTTATATATATTTAAAATGCACTGTTTCTTGATCTTCTTACTGCCAAAAAGAATATACGTGGATTGAGGGGTTGTATTATATAAAATTCAAATTCAGATATAATTTAACTGAAAATATACTTCTATTATAAAACGCATGACCGTGCAACACACAGGACAGGTATTTCTAGGACCCTGTTCTTGGCCATTTATTTTTAACTTTGGGACTGTGAGACCATCGATTCTGCATATTTATATTTTAAATTATGTTTCTAGGTTAGCATGATAGACGAAATATTGCCTATTGTAATGTTTCTAAATTTATATAAATGAGTTTAATTATTTTCTCGGAACAACTTCACATCTTTACTCATGGGTTCTATGTTTTTATTTTTTTGTGTTCACTTTATGGGGATTAAAGATGGGGAATAGTGCATTTAGAAACTGATAAATATTTGTCAAAGGTACTCAAATCTTTGGATTACTCTTTCTTCTAATGTCGTAACTTCTATTTTCCGTTCTTTTATTTCTTGGGGAAAAGTAGGTCAACTAGATTTTTACTTGATCTTTCTATTTGAGTTGGAATATTCATATGCTTTATTAAATATATTTATAAGTTTGTGTTGTAATGTTCTCTGCTATATCTAATCCTTAGTTCTCATTTTCCATTACAATATATCAATTGCAGGGCTGCTGGGAAATTTTTTTGAGGTAATGTTGCTATAAATATCAGGTCATGACTAGCACTGCTTTGTTCTTCTCTAGGTGAGGTTATTTACTCCTCAGTCTATTTATCCTTTTAGTTGCTTTGTAAATGGTTCTGAATATATTATGAATTTTTGTTTAAGAGGAAATGATTTCAGAGTTCTTTGTGTTGTATTTTTTTGTGTTATTGTTTTTAAATATGGTTGTGTCATTGTCAGTTATATATTTCTTTAAAGTGTCATTTTGAACGAATCGTATGAATTTCATTGCGTTTTAATTTACAATAACTCTTTAATGGAGCCATAGGGATAAATAGATAATATAATCTATTTAGTGGGTTATTTTCCTCAAGTAGATAAGTAAAGCTTTTGATTTATTTATTTCAGCTCACACATAATTGATTGCTATTATTATTTCTATCCCTTTATGCATGGGTTTCACCGAATTAAGGATAATTGTTCCTACATAATTGATTGCTATTATTATTTCTATCCCTTTATGTATGGGTTTCACCGAATTAAGGATAATTGTTCCTGTGGATTTTTTATGGGTATCTGAATGCATAGGATTGGTTTCATAAAAACGCATACTTGAACTTTCCTATAATGCACATCCTTGAACTTTTTTATAACGCACAACTTAAAAATTGGAAATTTAATTCATAAAAATCACAGTATTTCAAATAGGAATTCTGGTCATTTCATGTTGTTTCTCGAATAGTTGTGTGCGGGTAAAATTCAGTTGTAAATTCATCAACGGTTTTGCAAAAGATCGAATTCTGGATTGTTTTTCATGTTTTTTTAATTGCAATTTTCCAGTTGGAGTTCTTCAACTATTTAATGTTTATCGATTCTACATTTTAGATTTTGAAAGGAATAATATTGACATTGACCCTCACCCTAATCACCCTTAGGTTTGTTGAATAAGTTGTTTGGATAAGGGTTGATATTAATGTAAAAGTTGAATCTTTAAAGTTTTTAATTAGTTGTTATTAGTTGTTTGAATTGGTTATACTTCGTTGAGTTTTAACTGATTTGTTTATTAATTAGTTTATGAATGTAGATTGGTTATACTCTTAATTATATGTTATGTTATTTGGACATAGTATCATAGAGTGAGTTCTTTTTCCTAATTAGATTGTTAATGCCTTCATTAAATTAGGTTAAAAGGGAGTTTAAGGTGTTGGCGTTCGATCATTTGGTTAACGTGAACCGTTAGGGTTCCATACGTTTCTAACAAGCTGTGGAAGTATGTAATCAAGAAATGTATTACCTTTCACTAGGGTATGTTGAAGACGATGAATTCTCGCCACTAGCCAGCGCAGCCTCACCGTTTTGGGCATAAATCTCTCATCCGATGTCGGATTTGAGTGATCTATGCGCCAAAACGATTCTCTTTTCCGTGGCTTTTCATCAGTATATCACATGTCTTGTTCTTAAATCTGTACGATTTTATAAAAATCGTAGAAAGTGGCGGACAGCAGCAGCAAACAACCTTCCAGTCTTCTGCTGTATTTCCAAGTCCAATCTCGACGCCATGTGGGCGACGATCCTAGAGATCTTCACAATCTGCTATTCCTTCACCCTCCTCACAGTGTTAGACATGATTAATCTCATAGATTAGGGTTTCCGGACAGTTGAAATGACTTATATATGG
Organism: Pogostemon cablin; assembly: GCA_023678885.1. Lineage (NCBI taxonomy): Eukaryota > Viridiplantae > Streptophyta > Magnoliopsida > Lamiales > Lamiaceae > Pogostemon > Pogostemon cablin. Next base: position 16,069,073 of record CM042980.1, on the reverse strand, counting down.
GCTACATCAGGGACCAGAAGGAGAAATTGGAGTTGGACATTCATTGGACTTAAGTATCCAAGCTTAGCCCAAAGCTTATACTTAAGTCCAATAATAATAATATATACTACTAAAATATTATTACTGCACTACCGTTCTAATCCCATAATTATGTTATGGACTCCTTCTTATTATGAGCCCGACAGTCTCCCCATGTTTAAAATATACAATGCCTATTAATTAATTAAGTTACTGACAACTCCATTAATTAATATCTCATCCGAGAGTAGTACCACTCAATCTCATTATCATGCCGGAATAAATCCACCTATAGGGTTTACATGATAATCCTTATGAGCTCCTCAAGGGACATCATCAATCTATAACGGATACGGATTCCTTTTACAATCAACAACACACCATAGAGACAGCACTACTTCCCAACTCACCTAGTTTGTTGATTTAATTATATGTAAATCTCACCCATTGATGAATCAAAGAAATACATACTGCCCTACATGTCGAGGTTATTGTATAGGGATTAAAACACGAACATCCATAATAACTGAGATCAATTCTTCTATATAGACAGTACAAGTCGAACGATCTCAAACGGTCCTGCTCAATACACGCAGAGTGCACTAATGTGATTCTATAGCCAAGATAAGATAATACCAAACCACACTACAACCATCCCGATAGAAAGTCCCCGTCTATCTCGGTTGTGAGCATCTGTTTACACTTTATAAGGAAATCGATAATATGATCTTTCGCGTGTTGTCGCACAACATATTATCTGCAATATAAAGTAAGTGGACTATTGCATCAAACATATAAATAAATTATAAGATGCAATCATTTGATCATATGATTCTCATTTCAAATTAATTGTTATAACATTGTTCATACAAAAAGCTAGACTTTTAGTATACAATCCAACATGAGGAGCATCCAACTGCAAGCTTTTTAAGAGTGATTTGATTATCAGCTATCGAGTGTTGCTTCAGACACATGTATTGAATTTCTTTGAAGTTTTATTGCACATTGAATCAACCATGTATGTAGAAAGGATGAGAAATGTCTTATGTGGAAATATGGGGTACTTCTACCATCTTATGTTTAAAGTATTATTTTTTTGTTAAATGCAAGTTAGCTAAGTTAATCGTAAATTTAATTATTTGGTCATATTCATTACAAGTTAAATTATTCGTTCCAATCCTTAGTCATAACAATTATTCTTTAAGATCAAAATACATTGTTTCAATGCTATCAATGAAATTATGTTTTGTATATTTAACAAGAGTTTGTTTGAATTTCTTTGCAGCTATTTATATTCCTTTAATGTTGTCTTACTGTTTTTTCAACATAAGCCAATACCTTGACATTGGACTTTTATTAGCTATTTCATTTCAAGTTTTAGGGCATATGAAAACTGTGATTGTGCTGACATTATGGTGGTTGTTTTTTTTATTTAGAACTTTTAACAACATAATGGGAATGGATGTTGAATTAACTAGGATGGTGATTTATACAAGTACGGGTGTTGAACATTTAAATAGACACAAGTTATGGGTACCTTAACTAATATTGATTATTTCTAATAAATATATTTTTTATACCTGTTTTACCCCAAGCTTACTAGAAATAGTATGAGTTGTTCTAAATGGGTTTAAGACTGGTACAAATATTTAAAAAATAAATCATTTAGAATTTGGGAAAGATACAAATATATGCTTTGGGTGTTTGTGAGTACACATATACGCATGTGTTATGTAAAAATTTTTATAGTACTATACTGTATAAGTTATATAAGTATTTTACTAAGAAGTTGTAATTTTTTTAAAGCAATAATTAGGGTGAGGTGTGCTTTTTTTTTTATTTCATACACAATCGTGGCCCCACCCCTACCTCCAATTCACATGCCAGTTACCACTCCCTGTTTTTTATTTTCTTTTTTTCGTTTTATTTTTTTTTCTTTTGTTTTCATTTTTTATATTTTAATTTAATTTTAGGGGGTATAATTACAGTTTCAACTTATGATTTAGAGTGTATTTTATATTAGTTATTTAAGGTATATTTACCCTTAAGGTTTATTATTATTTATTCTTATGGTGAAGATTAACTATAAGGGTATAAGTGAATTGTGAAGACTAGCGTATGAACCAATCCTTGCTTTTTATTATTTTCATCATTTATGTTGATGCTTTCCATGGCCGATGTTATCCTGCAACGAATTTGAAATTGCAGAACTCTCATAATTAATACTAAAAAGAGAAAATCAATCTTTCTAATATTTAATTGTAACGAAAAAAGAAACCAACAAGAAAGAATATAAGCAATAAAACGAAACATACTTTGAATGGTTCTCAAAAAATTACAAACACAAAAAAAGAGTACATAATTGACCGCGTATAAAAAAATACTCTTCGAATTCCAAGAAAATTTCTATTAACCTTATAATAAAAAGAAAATTGTATATATAAAAGTGTTTCAAAAAATTCCCTGTTCCTGCAACGCACGGCCAGGTAAACACTAGTTAGTAAAAAACAAGGGACTCGACAAAATACAATCTTGAGGAAAGGTGGGTTACAATATTCTATAAAATTAATAGAATTATAAGAGAACTGTCGAAGGATTCAAACTTAATTTCTATCCCGGTATATAACTAACCTTTTCTTTGTAAATTTAAAAAAAGAGGTGAAGTATCTACTACGATTGAGGATTGAGGTAGTATTAAAATCTTTGCAAAGCCACTCTTTACACTTCATTAATCTGAACCAAACATCTCAAATCATTGTCTTTTAAGTTACGTAAAATACTCCTTATTTATATTACATGACATACTTATTATTATATATATTTTTAAATCTTCATGCACTTATATAAATACTCAAGGTAGTGAACATAGATATCATACCATAATTTTGTTTAAATTTAATATTGTACTTATTTTAAGATTTAAAGCATCACAATACAACGTTCCAGCAACGTGCAACGAACGTTTAGAAATCTAATTTTATTAAAAAAGTTATCGGGGTACTTACTACTAGGTACATTAAAAACTCCTTTATTACTATGAGATACAAACATACAAAAATATTACTACTAACTAACTATAAATATATAGAGTGATATTCTAATATTACCCTTACGATGTGCTGCACATAAATATTTGTGTGCAGTATGAAAATTCGTGTGCAGCAAAAGTGTGTGCAATAAAAAAAGTGTGTACAGTAAAAAATAATGTGTGCAGCAAAAAAAGTGTATATTCGGCGGTGGTCTAGCGGAGATCCGACGGCGGTCCGGTGGTTGATGAGAGTGATATTTCACGTATTTTGAGCTCTGATTTGTGCGAAAATTAGATATGATTTGGGCTATTATCAAGGAAAATTGAGTTGTCTATGGAAAATCCATGAATTAGATGCTATTAAGGCTATTTGAGCATATTTATACAGGAAAACAGGTGATCAGAAGTGCTCAGAATTGAAAAATACATTTTTCGAGGCATAATTTGACCAGGAAGATGTAGCTCGACCAAGCTCGAGCTACAGGAGCAAAGTCGAGCTAGAACTATTCCGTTTATAGGATGCTGGGTCGATCAAGGTCGTGCAGCTCGACCAAGATCGATGTGGTCGAGCTGCATAAGTCTGGTCAAGCTAGGCACGCAGACGAAGTCCAGATTACAAACACGCAGCTCGACCGTAGCTTGACCAAGGCTAGTCTGGTCGAGCTGAGACACATCAACACCGAAAGTCGGGATTTCACCTCCAATGCATGCATGTGTGTGTTTTCCATGAAAAAGCCCAGTAGAGGTCCATAAGGAGAGTTTACAAATATAAAAAGGGATGTCGATCACATCAAAGAGAGTTAGATTCCACATCCATCCTACACCACATCCAAACCCTAACTCCATCCAATGGAGCTATAGAGAGAGATTCGTGCAGCGAATCATGTGAGAACCAAGTAAAGATTCAAGACGGAGCGAGAAGTGACGGTGCCTACATCTGGGTTTACTTCGCAACTTAATATTTCTTGTAATTTTCAAGACTATGGGTAAGATCTATCAAATTACCATGAACCATTTTGGTAGTTTTAAGGTTATGAAAGTTTTTATCTAGTTGATTGAACTTCCATGTGTATACTCCGTATAACACTACTTGTGATTTATTTTATATAAGACAATGCGTTTTTAATTCATACTCAGAGTTGTTTGTGCATCATTAACTGTTATATAGAGTCTGAAAATATATCTTAGTTATTGATTGAGTGAGTTCACTACTGAGCAGGATTTTATGTTATGATTATAAGTGAGGGGATTCCGAAGATTCATTAGAACTATCTTATATGAATACTTATTAATTGAATTGAATTAGGGTTAATAAGTAGGATAAGAGGATAATTACATAGTACCTATAAAGGGAGATCATATCGGGTTAGAGTACTTAGTGCACGGGAAATAATTGATACTGATAGTCCTAGAAAGGGGGTATAATTATGTTCTTGCTCTGAGGTAAATCACACGCGTTACACGCTTATCTGCTTGTGTCTATATAGTAGATTTACATGGTTTAGTGATGCGTTCATATTCTACAAGACAAAGTCGGACATTCACATAAGGAAGGGAGATTAATTAGTGAAACTGGCAGAGTCGGACATTGATTGAGTGCGTTCACTGCTGAGCAGGATTTTATGTTATGATTCTAAGTGAGAGGACTCCGAACATTTATTAGAACTATCTTATATGAATACTTATTAATTGAATTGAATTCGCGTTAGTAAGTAGGATCAAGAGGCCAGCGGCGGAGGTCCGGCGGCGGCAGTGGGTGGGTGGGGGTTTAGGGTTTGTGGTTTAAAAGTGTATGAGATTATAATGAATTAAGATTATATTTGGTATTTTACTTTATTATTTAGTATGTTAGAGTAATTTTTTTAAATCAATCTATCTCACAATAATTATGGGTAGAAAGTATGTATCTATAAGTAATTTTTCCAAAGTTATCACTTATTATAAAATATTACGATTTTTTATAAAATAATACCATAATTAAAAAATCAATTTATTAAAAAAATTAATAAAATTTGAAAACGAAAAAAAAGAGAGAGAGAATGATTTAATTAAAATTAAGGAAAATAAGAAAAAAGAATTGTTTCATTTAACAAGAAAAATATAAAATTAATAGAAAAATATATATAAAATATTATAAAAGAAAAAGAAGCAGGCAGCGGGTTTCGAACGCAGTTTGCTGGTCCAGCGTCATCATGTCTTGCAGCCATTTAAGAATTAACCAATTCTGTTACAAATGTGAACAGGTAAGAAAAATGGCATGAGATGTCCTGTGACACTTTGGTGTGATATTTTTTATACATCTTTTCATTGAATTATACGTGGCGCTGTGGATAAATCCAATCCCTTGTCCCAAGGGTTGACTGATTGACTTAGGGTAAAGTTTCTCTTATCTCTCTTACGTGTCACTCATCCAACAGAGTGACACAAGAGATGTCACACCAAAGTGGAACAGAATATCTAGACCCAAGAAAAACTATCGAATGGCATTGGTCAACGGGTCAATAAAGTATTCATCTCACGGAATGAGATCCGTGAGAAGGTCTCGCTCAAGTCTTTGCCGTAAAAATATATGTATAATTACATATATTATATGTATATATGGTATACGTATAGTATTATCAAAAATTGAATATTTTATAGTATTTTGGTATATACCGAAATACCGTGGTATTGATAATTTATATATCGTTATTGAACCCAAATTTTCAATACGATATCATACCTTAACAAAAATTTCGGCATACTTAAAATTTCGATAAATTTGGTATTTTTGATATGGTAAGGGCGATATACCGAAATTTTGATATTTTTCACCAACCCTAGGTAAAGTATGTTTAATTGTTGTTACAATATGTCAATAATTAATCATATTATAACACCTTAAATCATATTTTAATTCATTATCCATCATATTTTTGAAAACCTACTTTAACAACCATTAAGCATATTTTATCTATATAATAAATATACTTTAATATATCTCATAAATCGTCTCATATTTATAACGTCTCATAGAGACTTTGTCTTAAATTTATTTAATGATTAATCCATCTTATGTGTTAGTTAGGGATATTAAACGGGCAGGACATAAACCTACCAGGCAAGTTTTATAGGTCCATGGACTAAACGAGCCACGGGTTAAGAGGTTCATGTTAAATTGGCTGTTATTTATGTTGACCTAACCCTAACGGGCCTCAAGCTAAATGAGTCAATAATGGGTCGGTGAACTACAAAATTATTAATACAATTTGAAACATAAATAAATAACTATTAAAAATACAACTTCAAATGTTGTCCTAACATTAATAATAATCTATAAATTTAAGGGTAGGTTTTGGGTGAGACCGTCTCACGGATCCTCTTGTGTGAGACAGATCCCCAACTACCCATTAAATAAAAAAGCGCGCTGCTACATGGAGTATATACTGCCAATTATCTTCCACTAGCATTTAACCCGTGCGTTGCAAGGGAAGACGTTATGATAATAATATTACTTTTGTGGTAAATTTAAAGGATTTAAAATAAATAATTATTTCTTATTGAATATTTATTTATAAAGGACTGTGGGTACAAAAAACGATTTTGCGTATGGACCACTAAATTGACACTTGTCGAATTAATTAATTATCAAGAGTTTTATCGCGTAAAACCTCTGATTACATAAAACTGTAAATGAAGTTCATTTTAGGAGGTAGGAGTGAAAGTAAAAAAAACTTTGATTAAATTAATTTAAAGTCGAAATAACGAAGCAAACTCCAAACAAAATGTTAATATAGAGTAAAAATAATAATGATATTCACAACTAACATAGTCTATCCATAAAATACGGCAATCATGATAAGAGAATAGATGAAGGTGAATATTACTGGTTGATATATACTTACTTCAAAATCAGTTGATGCTTCAAAAAATTGTTAAACTTCATCAATTTTATGCGTTACTGGTCAAGCATAATTTAAAGTAAACCTTAAAAAAGATAAGAGAGACTCTCTTGTGAGACGGATTATTTGTGAGATGGGTCGACCCATCACTAAAATATGTTTATTATATAATTAAAGTGTCCTTATTTGAAGTTAAATTATGTTAATAATAAATCATATTTTAACACACTAAAATTATATTTTAATACATAATACAACATACTTTAGAAAACATATTTAACAACCATTTAACATACTTTATCTATACAATAAGCATACTTTAGTGATGGGTTGACCCGTCTCATACCCATCTCACAAATAACCCGTCTCACAAGAGACTTTGTCAAAAGATAAATCTTAACATAAATCCTACAATAAAAATTCAACAAAATCCATATCTATCAAATCAAAGCAAATAAAAAGTAGAAATAATAAATAATGAAAGTATATGTTCGTCATTTTCCTTACATAAAAATTTTCCTGCTTTATTAGAAAAGTATAGCAATATCGGGATAGTATTCCATCATCCCATAGAACGACATCTCAAATCATTAATTAGAACCAAAATGATATAAACATGTAAAAGCAAAAATCATACGTTTCTAAAAACTTCTACAAAAATATAATTCTTACAAATACCAAATTCACTGCCTTCATCATTTTGTAATAAAATTTTTAGGCCTTTCTTAGTTGATGTTGATCTTGAAACAACAATGCATAACTGGCCATGACTAAAAATAGGTTTTCTAAAGAACAAACCAACATTTACTATAAAGGAAAATGTAAACCTTATAATGAGACGTGCAAAATTAAAATGCATAAACATTATGGTGGGGCAGAGGGATTACATTTTTTTTTAATATAATGATTCCCAACTTATTCAATAACACAACTTATTTAATTTTTAGTATTTGAAACTTAAAACTTGAATCATACTACCTTCATCCTGCTAATTACTTCACACTATAAATTTTCGTCTATTACAAAACTTATACACACTTCTAAAAATAGTAATCCATACAATATCAACACTCTTAATATACAACAATGCTAAAAAATTGTTACTCACTTTTATATTTAACCCAACAACCTTTATACATATTTTTCATTAAATTACCCAAAATATTTTTTATTTTTACTTTATACATCCGAAAAACAACTTATAACAATTCTCATTCTCATATGAGTATCTTGTTAATATTTATCTTTTTTGCCCATCTCCATATATTAAATTGTTTATCTACCTTTTTTAAAAGTCATTGAAACTCAGAAGCTATATTCCATCACAACGGTACAAAAAGGCATTCAGTTACTGAATATCTCAGAGTAAAAGTATGGACAGAACTGCGTCCTCGTATATTTGTTGATGAGAGGCTATAACTTTTTTTCATCTAACTTTTGTTTATTTTCTTGTGTATGCATAATTTCATATTCTTGTGTATGCATAATTTCATATGAATAAGTAATCAAATGCATTCACAGATAATAGTTAAACACATCCTGTACTCTCGCAACTACATATTTGTTATTAGTCAAACAGTACATGCAAGTAATTATACAGATATCATCACACTCTTTATATACCTAAGTTTTAGTAGTTCTACATTCCTTGCTGATATATTGAAGGTAAGCAATCCATTTTCTTTTCTTACTATTTTGTTTGAAATAAAAATGGTGGATGTTAAGTTTGATTAGATTAACCTTAATATAAAGATATCTTTACAGAGAATAAAATAAAATGTGCATTTCAGTGTAATATCTATTAAAATATGTACATGAATAAGCAGTTTGATTCAAATACAATACGTTATAATCTAGTAAGTTAAGTGCTACATCTTTTATTATTAAATTTTATATTATTATTTTGGGTGTCTTAAAGATTTACATTTTCTTTTTGGTAAGTGAACCATATACCAAAAAATTACCCAAAATATTTTACAATAAGTAATACATAATTTTTCATTAATCAAATTAAGTTAGATATTAAAAGGCAAAAATACAACTAAAATCAACCCACTACATTAAAACAATCTACATATTGTGAAAAAGTACATTGAAAAGCTACGCATTAAAACAGTTCACATTTTTTAAAGTACACTGTGAAGAGATTGATATGCGCAAGTTAAATAAATCTCTAATATAAACTTCGCAAAGTATAACAATTATGATAAGAATCCACATTCAACCAAAACAATTTGTAGCCATGACACTGAACATAAAAGAGATTGCTTTGCCAAATTTGATTAAATTCCATGAAGCTGAACCTCACAATTCATTCATTTACAAAAAAAAATCATCCCAAATCTGAGAGCCAATATTTACCCTTCCACAATGAAGGGAACAGATTTTAAAGTGCAACATTGGAGACAAATAAATAATTAAATAAATAAGCAAAATCAATAAATAATGTTAGATTTTAATAGCGAAGTTGAGCTTTAATAACTTATAGGATCAAGATCGCTAGACAAAGGGTAAACCAGTTTTGTGAATTTGCATAGAATTTCCAGCAATTTTTCAATTTTTCATTATTGCAAGAAACAGAATAATAGATTCAGATGAGTCCAACTAAAATTTTTCCCAAGTACATTATTTGCTATCAATAATTAAAACCTTGAATTGAAATAGTATCTCACCCTATAGAATTGGTTGTCATATATTGTCCATTACCATAAACCTTATGCATATCATCATTCTCACAACAACAGAAGCAACACATGATTTGTTATTCTAAACGTAAATACAGTAAAAATGATATCAGATGATAATCATAGGCTAGCTTAGAGTATTAACAACTGGGGCGATAACATTGCATGCACAAATTACCGTAATTCATATTTTGCAAGGTTGTACCTTGAATTTTGCAACATCTTTGGCAATCTCATCTTCCATCTATTAATTTTTTTATCTCTTTTATTTAAATGCTCATGATTCTATAAAAAAACAAAATTTAATTGGAAAAAAATAAATCAAGAGAAAGTTCTTTATGCTTGGTATCATCACAAAGTTAAAATATGTCAACGTCAAAAAATATAAGCTTAATAATTTTGCTTACGTATTATCAAGTGCTTCACATGTCAAAATTTATGTAAGCATTAATTTTCTTTTATCCTCAATTCTTTAAGTAATTCTCAAGTTTAAATAAAAAATAAACATAGCAAAAAAAATTAAAACAGTAACTATCAGTGAAGGAATTTAATCAAATAAAGAAAATTTACATTTTACTTTTTAAATTCATCCCGTAATCTTTAATTTGTCAAGATTACAAAACCAATCTTGATGGTAAACCTATCGACCAAGAATATATTCTATATACTGAAACAATACTGCATATACACAAACACAAAGATATCTATACACAAAAAATGCAACATATAAAAATAAAGCAAATACCCACAAAATAAGATGATCCACTAATTCTTCATGAAAGAAACGAATGACTGCAATTTTAAGCTAGCTCAAGTATGGAAGAATTAAGCAATTTCTCCTAACCCACACACATTATAAAGTAGATCAGTAGATTATAAAAAAGATGCATAAAAACGAATCACATAGAACTATTTTATAACATATATAAGCAAACTTCAAAATATAAATCACTTAAGAAGAATACATAATACTCCATCCGTCTCATAGAAGTTGACATATTTTTGTTTTTGGTTTGTCCTATAGAAGTTGACACATTTCCTTTTTTATACATGAGACCCACTCAAAAACAATTAATTTACACTCATGGGACCCACATACACACTAATATAACTATCCACTACACATTAAATATTATTTCTCTCATTGCCTTATTCATTAATTTATTATACTCCTTAATCTCCGTGAAAAAATGTATCGACTTCTCCGCGACGGAGGGAGTAGTAAAGAATAATTTGTATATGTGCTACATATTGATACTTGGAATATGATTTTGCAAAAGATATACGTGAAAGTATATTTTCATCAATATTTCACATGATACTAAAATATCGATATTCACATATCTCTCTATAAAAGAATCATGAAAAACGAATTTCTTTATGTAAATTAAGCAAGTAATATAAATTTTCAAGTAGAGCACAAATCTAATTATTCATCAATTATACTCAAACAAATTATAGTATCCAAATCAAGTAATAATTCATCAATCCGTCTGAACCAACAACCATTTTTCTACTATATCCTTCATAGATATTCTCAACTATACTAAAAACCCAACTTCTAAAAAATTTGAACTTAAATCATAATTCATTTACACCCTACTATCACTTGATAAATCTGAACAATAAGCAAACATAATTTCCCAATTTATTTGTCATCTGCAACACAATCTTACACTCTACAACCACGTCGTCTATTCGCAACTAGCATATAATGGACAAATCATCATCACCAGACCCATCTGAACGACCTTCAAGAATAATAGTAAGCATTTTATGCAAGGGAAATATATCCAATTTGAATAACTTAAAAGCACATCTCTATGAAAGATAAAATACGATCACACATCACAAAAAAAAATTGAATATATGATCACAATTCACAACTTAATTGAGTAATCTATAATAAACATAAAGCACATCATAACAATAAAGCATGAATAACTTGAGAACACTTATTCAAAATAAGCTCCAAAAAATAATTATATATAATCATATTATAGAGAAGAAAAGTTTACTCTATCAAAAAAATCTGAAGATGAACAAATTGAGTTGTAGCTAATCACACGACAATACACACACATTATGGTAATGAAGTGATTCCATTATTCACTCAACACACTATTCTTGTATTGACTCCTCCACCCCTACATCAATCATTTACAGAGGAAATCATAGGGGAATATTTGATAAGAATTGTTACATAATTTATTCCTATAAAGCAAAATAAAATAATTGATCACCATTAGTCTAAATGCTATTGCATTTAACCTTTTCCATTTCTTAAAATTATCAAGGTCAGTTACACATACCCTATTATTGTCATGAATATTCTACCGTCTTAATAAACTACGTTAACTCCTTAAAAAACTAAAAATTAAAATTTTATGCTAGAGAAACTCTCAATTATATATCTTACACCATTAAATTATATAAATTTTATTGCTTTAAATATCTTTTCTAAAAATAAATAAGTGCCACATTAACCTCATTCAGTCTTATTTTAATTTTATTATCATTTATTTTTTTATTTGAGTAATGTTTTGCGAAATATTTTACTCAACATTAATAAACCTTGACCTACATTAAAACATAGTGTATATTATTTATTAATAACCTTGATTTTATCCCAATTTTTAAATATTTAAGTATAATATTGTAAATGAAAAATTCAAATAAATTTACATTGTTTATTAATTATTTAAATTAATTAATTAGGAGTAATAAAAGTTTAATTTAATTAGTTCAATTAAATTTTATTTTCAATTATATTAAAATTTATTAATTTTCAATTATAGAAGGATTTTTTATTTAATCCACTTTAGTATATTTTGACTCATCTACTATATACGCACTTTCTTGTGAGATCGTTATATACGAAATGAGTTGTGAGATATTTTGGTTCAATCATCATATAATACCCAAAAATTATATTTTAATGCGTAACTCTTCATACTTAGTAAACTACTCCCTCTGTCTCATTTCAGATGACACACTTTCCATTTTGGGTTGTCCCACAAAAGTTTGCACCTTCCTAAAAAAGCAAAAAGGCAAACATAATCATCCTTCCCCATATAATTTATTTACAAAAAAAAACCACCCTTACCTAACATACCTAATATACTTTATCATTTATTTACTACCAAAATATACCATAATACCCCTAAAAGTTATCACTTTTCTTAATCTCTGTGCCGAAAGAGACATGCAAACATTTGTGGGACGGAGGGAGTATATTTTAACCACTCAATAATATATTTTATCTATATAATAATCATAATTCAATAATGAATATATTCGTCTCACATAGGCACCATCACACAAACTATTTTATAAGCAATTAGTAATATAAATGAAAAGTATATATTCAAACAACAAATGTTGTATTTATAACTTCAAAATACAGATATACATAGGTTAAGATTATACAGGGAGAATCTTGAAAAGATAAGCGAGGTGGGATAACATACGTCGGGCAAAAAATGAAGGAAGCAAGGTATGAATAAAGCATTAGCAAATAAAAAAACAAAACAAACAGAATTTTTGGTTGGGTTACAAGTTAGTGTACTCTGTAAAGTGCTGAGTGGCACTGAACAAACATTGTTGTTGTCAGGCATTTTGTAACAAATGTGAGGCAATGGTGTTCAAATATGAGACAGAGTGTATCTTTCAAGAAAGAGAATGAGCTTGTTGGAGCAAATTAACATATCATAATTCTAGAGTTATGTGTATCATTACTCCACCACATGCTACATGATTATTTAAATCTTTGAAAATATCGTATAAAGAAACTATCCATGTACTTTCACATTTCAGAACATACTTTTAAGTAAAGTAAATAAAGTGTCTGATGAAGACCAATATCATGCAACTCAAGGAAAATGGATCATAGAAAGAGTATTCATGAAAAACATGATAGCATCATCCCTGCAAGTTATAACACTATATACCATGTGGATACTTTTTCCACGTGCTCTCACACTATCTAGCACATGCTTATGACATAGACTGCCCTCGTTTATTAATACATCCTGCATTTAAATATGTTTTTCTAATACATCCACAAAAAGACATCCTAAATCTAAACCTATTAATACATCATGTACTACTGCACCTAAACATTATTTTCCCACATACTTAATATATCACACAAAGAATTCTCTCTTTTATTAATAAATCATGCACCTAAAACATTTAAAATCCATATGATACATCTTGCATCTTCCCTATCTTCTCAACATGTAACTCGTGTACATAAATCATTATGGACGTATGTCTACATTCAATCGATTTCAAGTCTAACTTAAAATAATGTTATCTTCTAATCTATAAAACAACAATTAAAATCCACATACATGTAGAAGAAGAAACCAAAAATCTTTGCAGCAGTGACTAAAGCAGATTCATCAGGAGATGCACCTTAATACCGAATCTTTAGTGGAATCGTCCCCTTCATGAATTAAAGTCCCCTTCATGAATTAAAGCATGACATATTGTTTTACACCTGAAGAATTCCTACATGAAGCAAAAATTTTTCAAAATGAATACACATCTATTAGAGGAATTGGTAATGATAATAAGTCGTAAATGGAAGAAAATATTATTCATTATTTAAGATATCCAGCTACATCAATCACGCATGACTAAAAAAGAAATGGTTAATTATTTATGTGGCTAATCAGTAGAGAATTGAAACTATAATAACCAATTCTTTGTCTGATTAAACTGTTGTAAGTTGCAATTTGTACTAATCTGTGGAAAAATCTCATGTTATTACTTGTCAATACCAATGAGAGAGTTATATACCAACAAATAATAAAGCACAATTGGGAGAAAAAGGTAAAAAGATAAGTAAAATAACAAAAACAACCAACCATGAGATTTGCTAGGAGAAATGCCGTTGAACCTCCTTCACTTAGTATATATCTCATTCTCATTAACTCCTCTTCCATTTTGCAATTCAATAAATAAAGAAAATCAGCACATGTCATTTCAATAAAAAAATATGCACCAGCATAGTCACATGCATATACATATACAGATTTTGAGGAAAATGCTGAAGGATACAAAGAAGAAAAAAATCTTTCACGTACTTTATAAACTTCGCCCTCATTTTCTAACCAGTTTTCTTAACTCTTAGCATTTATAAAATTGCATTATGGGCCCCACGCTGAAAGCACTCTCAGCTACTGCAGAGAAGATTCTGACAATAAGATATAGTAATGGTAGCAAAAAAAACTATAATATATGTTGAAGTAACTCATTATCTCAAACATTGGAATTGAGTTGAACAACAATTGCAAAGCTTATAACATTTACCATTATTTGAGTCCAATGACTTAAATAGAATTGAGATTACCTACTACTGATGGATATAACAAACACTGCTCATGCAAATAAAAAAGAACAGCTTTCGAATCAAAATTTCAGATTAATAATAAAAAAATATTAAAGAATATGAGATGGACAAACCACATAGCTCTATTCTTTTTGGCCAAAATGGAGTAAAATTTATGAGACATTGGGGGATTCTTGAAGAACTCAATTGTACCGGAAATCCGAGGAGGAATATGAATTTGGGGTGGAAAGAGTTGAGAAAAAAAAACTTGTTAGGTAAAGTAGATGGAAGCCTGTAAAAGAAAGGCCATAAAGCGAACAGATAAAAAAAGAAAAAAAAATGATTCCAATTTTTTTTTAAAAATCGAATCATACATGCACCATTGCATGGCCAATATCTATGATATCAATATCCTGAGAGTGTCAAGTGTAGCAAGAATAGTTTTATATTGGCACCACTAAAACATTGTTTTCCTTTTTCTAAAATATAAAAGTTTCGGAAAAAAGATGATCATTTTATGAACTAAACACATCTTATGAGCTAAAATATAAGAATCAAATAAATCAGTTAAGCCAAAACAGAGATCAATAATAATAACCAAATAGAGAGATAAATTCCCACAAATTCCCTTATACTTATAGGAATATAAACATGCACAAAACTCCATCAATTAAAGTTTAACTTTTTCTACATATTTCACATACCTCTCTAGCATTGTATTTTGTAAACTTTATTTATGAAATTCTATTTTTTAGAAGAATATCCTCACTCAAGAAACCTGCAAAGAATAAGCAAATCAATACTAAATAGAGCAAAAGCATGAAATCCAGACCTTAAACTCTGAATGTTGATGTCAATTTTTTTTATTTTAACTTTCTAAAAGCACTAATAATAAACTTCCTAGGTAAAAAAAGCAAATGATTACCTGACGGCAGACTATCAATATAATCTCTATTCTTTAGTATTGAGACTGATCTATTCGGCGGTGAAAGCTACAATATATTATTTTTAATATTCTTATTTTCATCTTATATGTATCAATGTCGATATTTTAGTAATTTATTTGGTATGATTAATTTTTTTTTCACATGTAAACATGTATAAATTAATAAAATTTGAAATGATTCTCAATAAAGTATAATGTCAAACATTTAATAAACTATTTAGAATAATAAGATTTATATACTTATATATATAATATTATTATTATTAATATATCTATAATCTATAAATATCTATAAATAAATATACAAAAATAAGATTGTCCATGTTCCGCCAAAAAATAGGGTGTTTTTGTAAATATATTAAAAAGTGATATGGGCAGCTGATTAAATATTGTTCAAATCTAATTTAATCAAATCAAATATCAAACAGCTGTCGTTTCAAAATATAATAATACTATTGTGCAGGCTCATGCAATCTCAATGAAATGCGTATGAAGGAAGTTTCTTTTTTTTGACTATATATTCCACACATTCAACGGACACAACCACAACAAAAAAAAAAAAAAAAAATATATATATATATATATATATATATATATATATATATATATTGTTCACACTGTTCACACTGCATGAGAGGTATATAATACTATCACTTTTGTTAAAAGCGATGAATTCCGTAATAATTCAGGATTTGCAAAATATTTCCCAAAAAAGAAAAATTAAAATAATGATTACGAAAGTATGTGTTTAATTTGGAGAAAAAAGAAAATGAAAAAAGCATTCATATATATAGAAAGAGTTGAATTAAGAAGGTGGAGAGCATGGCCGTTTCAGGAAAGGGCGATCAATCATTTTGATTGAGAGTCAAACCATCAAAACCATCAATTGGTTTGAGGATATATTTAGTAGAGTGCCGTAAATATTGATTGTTTATGATTATATAATATTGAATGATAGGGGTGTATTGTAAACAAATATCTTCTAAAAAATTTTGTTTATTATAATCACATAGATTAATTTTATTGAAATTATAATAACGAAAAGAAAAATTAATATAGTGTACGATGAATTTAGAAGCAAGAATATTTTACATTCTAAAATATAGAGTGAATTATACTTTACATTATTCTAGCATGAATAAATATATAAGAACAAATAATATATTTGATTTAGTTATATTTATATTATCACTTTTTATCATTTTAAATAAAAATTACGTGAATTTGTGTCTGACTTTAAGTAGATGGTTATTAATTAATTTTTTTTTAAGTTTATTATAATATCTCGATATACGTGAATCTTTTGCGAGAAGATTAAGACCGGTTAGGGAGCAAAAAAATATACATACAATAAATATTAATGAGATGGGAGGTGGCGGTAGAGTCAGAGAGCCGAGAGCCTTCATTTGCAGATGTGGAAAGTGAAGTCGGGAGAGTCCAAGAGAGCTTCCATTATATTTTAACGATTAGAAATTGTCAATAAATTTTTTTCCATTTCTATATGTATATACACGATTAGAAATGGTCAATAATTTTTTTTCTCCACTTCTATATTATAGAGAAAAAAGATTGGGTCAATTTAATTTGTAATAGTATATGATACTAATGAAATAATGAGAAAAGATTGGAGATATGGCAAGAAATAATTTAATTTGTGATATATAACACCGAAATAATTTTATATATTTAGAGATATATTTAAAGATATTTTGTATAGATTTATACTATAAAATGTATAATTAATTTATTAATATATGAAAAATAAAATTATGTGGGGAGAGTTTCTAATTCATATACTTTATTAACAAAGTATCCATAAGTATATACATATAACTTAAATTTGTATTTCACAAGTATATTGTTTACAATGTTATATATTTAGGAGTAATAAAAATGTTTTGAACTTTTATCTCATGAATATTTCGTGGTAACGTGGACATTGTATAATTGATAATTCAATTTATTTTTAAAATATATATAAAATAATTATTTTTTAAATGTTTATAGAAGAAAAGACAAAATAGATATTATTGAAATAGGAAAAAAATCAGTTATTTGATTTAAATCAATTCCAAAATAATAGTATCATATTTATGAAGAAAAAAAATTGAAAATTGATTTTAAAAAATACATAAATAAATAAAATGGGCTGATTTTCAAAGTGCAATGAAAAATAAAATATATGCAGTAATATATAAATGGTACGGAAAATGGAAGAGATATAAGTAATATTTAAAATATATTAAATTAATTAATATGATAATCATTCTTATTATTTACTAAATAATTTTTACATGATGAATATTCATTACCATTCCTTACTACTATACTACTATAGTTAATATGATATTAAAAAAAAATTAATTTTTTTAAGAAAAATAAATAAACAAAATGGGTTGATTTTCAAAGTGAAATGGAAAAATAAAGTATGCAATAATATACAGATGGTATGAAAGATGGAAGATATATATGTGATTTTAATTAATATGATAATCATTCCTATTATTTACTAAAATTTTTTTAAAAATAATACTCCCTCCGTCCCGGAATAAACTTCACCATTACTGCAGACACGAAATTTAAGAAAAATTACTTTTTGACCAACTTTCTTAACTTTTTGAGGGTGATGTTGTATTTTTAAGTAATAAATAAATTATAAAATATGTTATATGTGTTATGTGAGTGTGGTAAAGTTGTGAATTTTTAGGGGTGAGAATTAATGTGATATTTCCTCTTTTGGATAGTGAAATTTAATGTGAGACATAAGAAAATGGAAAGTATGAAGTTTATTATGGGACAGAGGAGTATTCATTACCATTCCTTACTACTATACTACTATATTTACCAAATAATTTTTAAATGAAAAGTGGACTTACAACCCTCAACATATTCACCTTCTATAATATATCTCCTCATTTAATATTCATTGTCTATTTATCTCTCCTTTTTTATATTATTAATTAATATATATTCTAATACATTGATTTGACATAATTTTAAAATCTATCATATCAAAAATTCAAAATAAATATACATCATTATTTATTAGTATATTTTTAAATCCAAAAATCTCAATTTGAATACTCCTATCACTTATTAAACTAAAGAAATTTATATTTTCTTCAATAACCGTGCATCGCACGGGGCATTACTAGTTTAGAGAATGGTACATCAGTTAAATTTTATAAATTATTAATATATTAAATTAGTTTTTTTTTTCTACTAACGTGTTTTCTTCTTAATGACAAACACTTGGATGTTTAGTTAAGGAATTGAATTAAAATTTTGGGGTTTGAAAATCTAATGAATAGTGATATATATTTGTTTTGAGTTTTTGATAGGGTATATTTTAACTTTATATCTTTGTGTAAGAATGTATTAATTTATATTAAAAAAGGACGAGAAAATAAATAGAGAATGAATATTAAATGAGGAGAGAGAATATAAGTTGAGGATTATAGAGTTTGTAAGTGTATATAGGGGTGCTTTTGTGTGGATTTTAAAGTCCATTCCTGGTTTTAAAAATCGGAGTGAACTTGGATTCACATTACATCTTAATTTTATCAAAATCTCTCTTTATTATTTAAAAAAATTACTATTTAGAATAATGTAATATTACACTTCAGATTAAAATAATATTACTCTTAGTCGAATTTTAACATGTGTAATTTTTTTATATTCATATTGAGATGAGTAATATTTTGCATTAGAATAGTAATAATTTATTACTCTATAGAGTATATTTTATATATTAAAAAGTAATTTCGATAAAATCAATGTGTATGTTAAATTGGGTTCACTGGAAAAAAATTAAAAATAAAACTCTTTCTAAATTCTCTTAAAAAAAAGCTTAAATTTGAATTTATTTTATTATTTTAAAATATTATATTTCTAAATTTAAAATAAGGAAAAATTACTCATAAGTATACATTTTGTACCCATAATTGCTATGAAATACATTGATTTAAAAAAATTACTCTAACATACAAAATATTAATGTAAAATACCAAATATAACCTTAATTCATTATAATCTCATACGCTTTTAAACCACAAACCCTAAACCCCTCACCCACCCACTGCCGCCGCCGAACCGTCGGCCTCCAGACCCCGGCCGTCGAACCACCACCGCCGTTGGAGAGTAATTTTTTTGCTACACATAACACTTACGATTCACACTTTTTTTGCTGCACACACTTTTTTTATTGCACATATCTTTTGCTGTACATGAACTTTTATGCTACACAGAAACATTTATGTGCAGTAAGGGTAATATTGGAACATCATTATATATTTATGTAGTTAGTAGTAATTTTTTTGTATGTTTGTATCTTATAGTAATAAGAGTACCTTATAATAAATACCCCTTGTAATAAATTATTAATGTATCTGATGTTCTTCTATTTAAAAAGAATTATATATAATATAATTATTAGTTATTCATTCTGTAATTAATTTTTATTTTAAAAATGAAGTAGTATTGTTGCTATTATTATCTCCTAAACATATGTCATTATTAATGTAAAATATAATACTAATTATTTTTTTAATTAAGCAAAATATTGCAACATGTTTTTTTTAAAGTTAATTGTATCATTATTTTATTCTCAATAATTTCGTTATAAACTATTTTAGAAATAATAAATTAATTAAAAATATATTTCGATTAAATTAATTAAAAATAATTTAATTTATAATAAAAGATCTATTTAACTTTGAATATATTATAAAGTTGATATGAATGTCAAATTAAAGATTTTAAATAGACAAATAATTTAATGTATTATTAATAGATTTATAAATTTGAATTATTTTATGAAAAGTAAATGTATAAATAAGAGAATATGAAAAAAAAAAAAAAAAAAGAATTGGATGTGTTAGAGATATAAGTGAAGCTGGAAAGCAAGATTAATTAATTAAACTAATTACATTAACTAATTTCTGTTATTAGTTCTGTACAAGTTAGATTTCTTATTCTCTCTCTACTCTCTCTCTCTCTGTCAACTTCAACATGGTATCTTAGAGTCAGAAAATCCTGCTTCACTTTTATTCCTTTCTCTCTCCTCATTTCTGCTTTCCTTTATCTATCATGGCTCTTCCCACATTCATTACTCTACACATTTGTTTGGATCGCAACAATTATACCTATTGGAGATCACAAGTTTTGGCTACAGTTCGTGCTCATGGCTATGAAGATATTCTCCTTTGCCAAATTGATTATGTACCAGTGTCGGTGCTTACAGATTCGACTACTGGATCGACTAACACAAATCATAATTTCTTATTTGGCATAGAATAGATAAGTTCCTCTTGAGCTGGTTGCTCAGTTCTATTTCTGAATCGATGCTTGGTTATGTTCATATATGTGTTTACTCTTTTGAGGTTTGGAAGGTGTTCGATGAATTGTTTTACTCTCAATCTGAAGCTCGAGTCATTCAACTTTAAACATTGAAGAAAGGGAGTTTAACTATTGAAGATTATATCCTTCAGATATGCACTATTGCAGATGGAATACAAGCTGCTGGTCACTCTCTTAGTGATGAAGATTTGGTGATGTATATCCTTGGAGGTCTTGGTCCGGAGTTTGAAGCTGTTGTTATTAATCTTACCACTCGTGGAGATATATTATCTCTTTCTGAAATACAATCCATTCTTCAAACGCATGAGATGCATCTTATTCAGTCTATGTCTTCTTATTCTCAGGGGAATCCGGTGTTGAATGTTGCCATAAAAAGTTCATCACCACAAGGTAATGCTTCATGAAGATTCCGAGGTCGAGGTCGATTTTCGAGAAGGCCTATGGTGTTTTGTCAAATCTTTGGAAAAGCTAATCATGTAGCTGCTAAAGGTTCACATGATTCAACGAAGTTTTGAGAATATGTCTGATCCTTCTATTTCAAGTGCTTCTCCTGATTATCAATGTTACACTAATTCACCTAAAGGTTCATCTTCTTCTCAGCTTAACTCAGGTACAGAATGGTTTGTTGATAGTGGAGCAACACATCATGTCACATCTCATCTTGAAAATTTGCAGATTCAATCACCATATCAAGGTACTTCTCATCTCATTGTTGGTAATGGTTATTCTGCCTCTATTCAACATATTGGATCTATGTCTGTTCCAACTCTTCAGCCTTCTACATCGATCTGTTCAACTCAATAATGTGCTTCATGTACCTGATGTTATCAAGAATCTTATGAGCATATCTCAGTTTATGAAAGATAACGATGCTTATATTGAGTTTCATTCTTGTTTTTGCATTGTTAAGGACTTAAGAACACACAAACCACTATTGAAAGAAGTGCTTAAGAATTGTTTGTATCAGTTGGATCTTGCGCATCTTCAGCCATGTACACATAAAGCTGGTTCTCTAAATTACAAGCCTTTTACTTCTTGTAACACTACTACTGTGATGGCAGACACTAAACAGAATAATTTGATGTTGTGGCATCAAAGACTTGGGCATCCGTGTGCTTCTACACTTTCACATGTACTTAGAACTTTGAATATATTTGCTACATCGTCATCTACTATTTTCTGTGAGGCTTGCAAATTTGGAAAAATGCATCAAATGACATTTCCCTCTATTGTTCATACTTCTTCTGTTCCACTTGAAATTGTTCATGTTGATGTATGGAGTCCCTCTTCTACAACTTCTGTGGATGGTTATAGGTATTATTTGGCTTTGGTTGATGATTATACCAGATATACATAGATATATCCTATGGCTTTAAAATCATAAGTTTTTGCTATTATTCCTCCGTTCGTTTCTTTGGTGGAAAGATAATTTACGTGAAAAGTTAAGGCATTTCTGTAATACCCCGTAAGTTTAAACTGTAATTTCTTTCGTGGCACAATCTTTAAAGCCCACTATTTCAAACTCTTTGAAGCCATATTCAAGCCCAGCCCATTCTTTATTTTAATCAACCGTGAGACAAAAAAGGAAGCAGAAATTTGAATTTACTTACTCCACAAGAATCATGCTGATATTTTTTTTATCCATAAAGAAAATACCTGTTTCCTAATATCATCTCCTCTATTTGAGGGAAAGTTTGTTGAAAACCCTGCTGGGAGAATATCCGCTAGGATCTTGCAGTAATAAACCATAAATAATTGGGCAGTTTCATATTACGCTCATCCTCTCTAAATATTTTTTGTTCATACGCTGCTACAGGAGAAAAGGTAAAACACTGACTCCTTTATTTCCTCTTTCTTTTCTGTTCTTTTCTTTTCCTATTCTTCCTATGTTCATCGTAAAACTGAAATCTGTTCTTTTCGTTTCTTTTCTGCTTCTTCTATAAACCCAAACCCTAATAGTATTAGTCTGCAACCCTTACGAAAATTTGCAGATTTGTTGTATGATAGGATTACAGTATTAAAATAGTAACGATCGGTCATGTAATTATAGGTTTCGAAGGAGACTACGATTGTGACGTTAGTACGCAAGTTTAAGGTTACGCGAGTGTTAAAGGTGGGGATTCTTTCATACTTATATGTGTTAGATGATTACGTATGTGCCAATTGAATTAAACTTGTATTTGTTGTCACTTACGAGTTGATGATCATACTTGAATGTTATGAAATATTATATGGCTTGGGTATGGGCTGCATAAGTGCCATACTATAGCACGGGTATGGGCTGTAATGGTGCCATACTATAGCATGGGTAAGGGCTGTGAAGGAGTGCCTTACTAACGAATCGCGATATCGTAAAGTTACACGGATAAGGGCCTAAAGGTGTCTTATTATGACATGATAAGTTTGTATTGTAAGTGATTTCAATTCTCGTATATGGATTGTTCGATGTATATAAGCATGTTTAGATCTTCACTGAGCGTGTGGTTGCTCACCCCGATAAATATTCTTATCGCAGGTTGAGCGTGGCAAAGCGTACGAGCGGGGGTCGTAGGCGAGGAGACTAAACTAGCATTTTAATAAACTTCAGTTTTAACGCAGCATGGTTGTGCTGCCAACTTTCTCGTTTTTTTTATACTTGCTTTGAAACTGTTTCACTTGATTGACGTTTGTTTACACGGTCCTGATTAGTGTTTGATGAAATTTTATCTACGATGATATCGTTGGAGGAATATCGTGTTCGAAATCGAGTGAGTTACTAAGAATTTTGACTCGCTGAATGGGGAGTGTCTCGTGTGAAATATCGAGTGCTTAACTGGAACCACTTAGCATGCAGGTTGATGTTTTGATTTCTGCCATCAGTAATGGAAACAAGAAAGGGTATGGTGGTCAGTTGTGTGCTTGAGGTGTGAAACTTTGGCGATAGACTTGTACCTAGCTGTACAAGTGCGCTGGTGGGACTAAATTATTATCACATCTTTTTGTGTTTTTTTTAGCTATAATTAGCAGGTAGTGTGGCTGACGGGGTGTATACGTGGCATACATGTAGGAAATTTCAGTTTGGTTGCTTCTTTTGAATTGCCTCCCACCCTGTCAAACTTAATGGTACACGACAAGCTGGAAAACTTAGGGGTATTGATGTGTTAATTCAAATTGCATGCCATCTGCTGTCCAAACAGAAGTTATAGGATATAGTGGCATTACTTGAAATTTTGCAGAGTTGAACTTACTGTCCTTCCCTATAAAATTTGCAGAATTTTGTGAAATGAAACTTACTGTCCTTCCCTAGAAAATTTGCAGAATTTTGTGAAATGAAACTTACTGTCCTTCCCTAGAATTTTGCAGAAAGTGTAGAAATAAAACCCTTTACCCTTTCCTTAGAAATTTGTAGAGTTCTGCAAACTAAAAATAAAAAATAAAAAATAAAGTTTGCAGAAACTTAAAGGACTTGTTTCCTATTTAATCTTTCTTATTTGGATTGCTTGCACTAGATCATTGAAACTTATAGGATTGGGCCTATCTCTTTTTCCCCTTATTTATAAAATATTTCATATATAATAAAATGCAAAATTCTAGTCATGCCTTATTTAATATCCTTTGAACGAAATAATGTGAAACTATAGGTCCTGTATGTTTAAATTGACATGGATTTCTCTTGAGGAGGAGCTTGTAGTTCTTCTCTCAAAGCATTTTGCCATAATATTTCGTTTAATATCCTAAGGCTAAATTTGCAGAACTTAAAGGATCTAACCCTCATCTAAATCTTTTGCTTAAATTGTTTGCTAAAGTTTGTAAAAAATAAAACTTGTGGGATTTATTGTTTATTTGCTAATTTTTCACTTTGCAAAATAGCTGAAATTTATGGGTCTAAGCCAATTTCCATTTCCTTCTTGTTTGCAAATTACTTCTCACTTGTAAAAAAAAAAAAAAAATTAATCATGCCCTATTTAATATTTTATTTCAAATACCATTCAAATTTTCCTTGGTAAAATTTGGGGTGTGACAATTTCACTATAATATGGGGGTAAATTTGTGGCTTTTACAGAGATTGAGTTCTCTCTTTTGCCACAAGCCTCTTTTTCTATGGGCTATTGGTGGGAAGCTTTTCACAGCAGTGTTCCTCATAAATACGCTTCCTAGGCCTGTTCTCCAGAATATTTCTCCTTAACAAAAATTTCACAAATCTCCTGAGTATTCATTTCTTAGGATCTTTGGTTGTGCTTGCTATCCCTATCTCAGACCATATAATAATTCCAAACTTCAGTTTCGATCTTCCAAATGTGTTTTCTTGGGGTACAGTTCTTTACACAATGGCTATAGATGTCTTCATTCATCTGGCAGAATTTACATATCTCGAATGGTTAATTTCAATGAAACTAAATTCCATTCCTTTTGTTCTTCTCCGAAAAATCCACCTCTCCGTCTATCACTCCATACACTTCCTCTACTCTTCCTGTTCTTCCTTTACCACAACCATGTGTTCCATCTCCACAACCCCCACAACCATATTCTCTATCTTCAGATCATGATAACTCTCATACCTTCTCAGAAACAAATTCTCAGTCTAACTCTCATCACTCTACTTCCTTTAATTCTTCTTCTTCTGCAAATTCTTCCACTCCATCATCGCTCCATCGAGACCCTCTAGCTTTGTATTCTAGTCATCATATGGTGATAAGATCTAAATCACATATTTTCAAACCGAACATCCTCCATATTACTGCTACGTCTTCTCCAACATTTGAACCTGATAGTGTCTCTTAAGCTCTTCTTAATCTTGAATGGAAGAATGCTATGCAAGAGGAATATGATGCGTTGATACGAAATAATACACGAAAACTCGTTCCTGGTCTCCTGATGTGAATCTTATCGCCACGAAATGGATTTTTAGAATCAAGAAGCACAAAGATGGTTCTATTGAAAGATATAACACTAGACTAGTGGCTCGTGGCTTTCAACAAAATGCTGGTGTGGATTTTTCCACACATTTAGTTCGTTAGTTAAACCGATAACTCTTATAATTCTTTTTAGTCTTGTTGTCACCAAGGAATGGACCATTCATTAGGTTGATATCAATAATGCTTTTCTACATGGAGACCTAAAGGAGGGTGTCTTTATTCAACAACCAAAAAGATTTCAGGATTCCCACAAACCTGCTCATGTTTGTAAATTGGTTAAAGCATTATATGGCTTGAAACAGGCTCCCAAGGCTTGGTATGACACTCTTAAGGCTTTTCTGGTACAATCAGGTTTTACCCACTCAACTTCTGATCATTGCTTATTTTATATGATTTCCTGTGGAAAGATGACACTCTTATTGTTGTATGTTGATGATACATTGATCACTGAAGATGATTCTGCCCTTGTATCCAAGCTCATTCAAGATTTGCATAATAAGTTTTCCTTGAAGCATTTAGGAGAGGTTAACTATTTCTTGGGTTTGGAAATTAGTGTTTCTCCTCATTCTATCAAGCTCACTCAATCAAAATATATCAAAGATATCCTTCTTTGAACTCATCTTGATCATTGCAATTCTTGTCCTATTCCTTCATGTCCTGGTGTCAAATTATCTCTTCATGATAATGTTGGCGTTCGATCGTTTGGTTAACGTAAACCGTTAGGGTTCAATGCAATTCTATATCAGTGGAAGCAAGAATATAAATTTATATTACCTTTTGCCAGGGTATGTTGAAGAAGATAAAATTCTCGTCGGGCAGCCGCGCGACCTCACGAATTTGAGCATAACTTCCTCATCCACACTCTGATTTGAGTGAATTTTACGCCAAAACGATCCTCTCTTTTGTGGCTTCCAACCATGTATAATACTACCAGTTTTGAGTTCTACAAAAATACAGAAAAATTGTGGAAGTTGAGCACATAGAGATCGAACAACAGCAGTAAACGATCTCGTGATCTTTTGCTGTATTCCCAAGTCCAATCTTCACGTCGTGTGGGCGACGATCTTCAAGATCCTCTCAATCTGTTGTTCTCTCCCTCTATCTCACGTGTACTAGCCGCAGAGAATAGGTTTATGACAGTTAAGATGACTTATATATGGGCTACTATAGGGACCAGGAGGAGAAATTAAAGTCGGGCCTCCATTGGGCTTAAGCATCCAAGTTTAGCCCAAAACTTATACTTAAGTCCAATAATAATAATATATTTCACTAAAATATTATTACTGCACAGCCGCTCTAATCCCAAATTACGTTACGGACTCCTTATTATGAGCCCGATAGTCTCCCCGTGTTTAAGATATACAATGTCCATTAATTAATTAAGTTACTAACAACTCTATTAATTAATATCTCATCCGAAAGTAGTATCACTCAATCTCATTATCATGCCGGAATAAATCCACATGCAGGGTTTACATGATAATTCTTATGAGTTCCTCAAAGGGACATCATCAACCTATTTAATAGGACACAGATTCCTTCTACAATCAACAACACACCATAAAGACAACACTATTTCCCAACTCACCGAGCGTGTTGATTTAATATATGTAAATCTCACACATTGATGATCAAAGAAATACATACAGGCTTACGTGTCGAGGTTATTATATAGGGATTAAGAGCACGAACATTCACAATAACAAAGATCAAGTTCTTCTGTATAGTCAGTATAAGTCGAACGATCTCAAGTTGTCCTACTCAATACACACAAAGTGCACTAATGTGATTTTATAGTCAAGACAAACTAATACCAAATCACACTACAATCATCCCGATAGATTATCCCTGTCTATCTCGATTGTGAGCATATGTTTATACTTTATAAGGAAATCGATAATATGATCCTCCGTACGACGCCGCACACCATATTATCTACAGCATAAAGTAAGTGGACTTTTGTAATAACATATAAATAAATAAATTGTAATATGCAAAATGTTTGATCATATGATTCGCATTTCAAATAAATTGTTATAACATTGTTCATACAAAAAGCTAGACTTTTAGTATACAATCCAACAAATAGTGCAGCCTTTGATCATCCTACTCTTTTTAGAAGTACTGTTGGGGCTTTGCAATATTTAACACTCACTCGTCCTGATATTTCATTTAGCGTTAATAAACTCAGTCAGTTTCTTTATGCCCCAACTCAGAATTATTAGAAAGCCTGCAAATGGGTTCTTCGTTATTTGAAGGGAACACTCTCAAATGGCTTAACATTTTCACCAGTTCAGGATTTCAGATTGTAAGGTTTCGCTGATGTTGATTTTGCTGCTTGCGTTGATGATCGTCACAACACGAGTGGTTACTGTGTTAAGCTTGGCAATAATCTTCTATTGTGGTGCTCCAAAAAGCAGAATGTAGTTTCTAGAAGCAGTACTGAAGCATAATACAGATCTCTTGCCATGGCCACCACAAACTTATTATGGATCTATACTCTTTTCTCTGAGCTTCGACTTCCACTTTCCAAACCTTTGGTTCTTTGGTGTGACAATCAAGGAGCTATTACTTTGGCTTTCAGTCTAGCTTTCCACTCTTATACCAAACATATAGAAATTGATGTTCACTTTCTCCGGGAGAAGGTTCATAATCAGTAATTAGATGTTCGATACATTTCAACTGAAGATCAATAAGCAGACATTCTTACAAAACCTCTAACTCCTACCAGATCACTGGAAGATAGTCCACATTCAAATGGAGCAGAGCATGTTAGAGATAAGTGAAGAAGGAAAGAAAGATTAATTAATTAAACTGATTACAGTAACTAATTTCTGTTATTAGTTCTGTTAGTTAGCTTAGTGAGTAAGTTAGATTTCTATTCTTATAAATAAATGTATTGTACTCATTTCAAGTTAGTTTTCAATATACAATTTTCCTATTCTCTCTCTACCCCCCTCTCTCTCTCTCTCTCAACTCCAACATGATGGAGAAGAGAGAGAATAAGATATATATATATATATATATATATATATATATATATATATATATATATATATTTTTTAAAATGTGATACGCTCTTAATATGCTATTTAAGTGTCCATTAATCCATCCACGCGATCCAAGACAGTCTCTTTCGAGCGTTACTTACGTGAGACGGTTGTGAGACGTGTTAAAATATGTCTATTATTTAGATAAAGTGTATATTTAATGGTTGTTAAAGTATGTTTCCTGATTATGTATTAAAGTATGATTTTAGCGTGTATAATATAATTTATTAGGATTTATTACTATCTAGTACAAATTATACATCTATATTAACGATAAGGTGAAAATATTACTAACAGATACAATATATTAAGATGAGATCCCTAATATATCCATATACAATATATTAGGATGAATTCCCCAATATATCCCTGTAATAAAATATAATCTCAATCAATTTCTTTTATTAATTAATAAATTCAGTTCTATATATTCTATTTTTCCGTTGATATTTTTTTCTCTCACAAAAAACCTTTTCTCTTCCTCCAAATTTCGGGGAGGGTTTCTGGTTACCCTCCCCACTCCCAATGCAGTGCCCTCTTCTCCGTTGGACCAAATTCTAAAATTCGATTAACCTCTGAATCTTTATCTTTTGGTTAGGGTTTCTAATTGTACGTCGGCTTTGTGTTTGGGGGAAGAGAGGTTTTGTTGGTAGGAAATGTCGCCGGTGACTTTCGCGATTGGTTTGGCTGGTTGTGTCGGTGGCGGCGGTTGGTGGGGACTCGCCCAGAGTCACGCTGACTCTAGAGAGGGCTAATCACGATGGGTTGGGGCAGTCAACTGAGAAACCGTGACCCAATCAGACATCATAGAATCTTGCAGCAGCTCCCCACAAGTAGTGTCGTTTATTTTCCGGTTGAAGGCACTTACGATCCTTATTTGTTAGCCTATACTTTACAAGAGTTTGATTGGAGAATCCTCCTAGAGAATTTTATGTTAGATAGATACTAGAAGTGATGTGTTGTGGGTTAATGAAGAAAATTAAGAATGGTGGAATTGGACTAGGAGCTTTCTTTCAACCTGCTATGTTATGTTTCTTCACTTCCCTAGTCTTAGATTTTCTGCTTTGGTTTGCGTATTCAAATTGCCCTGCTTCTGGTCTGGTTTGTGTATTCAAAAATTTATATTAAAAAACATTGCAATCAGAAACATTGCCCTACTTCTGGTCTGGTTTGTGTATTAAAAATTTTGTATTCAGAAATATTGCAATCAGAATATTGTCGTGTTTTTTATCTTGGTTTTTTCTTTAATTTGCGTATTCAATAATATTGTATTGGTCTTGGTTTTTCTGCTTTAGTTTGAGTATTAAAAAATATTGCATTCAAGAATATTGATCTGCTTTTTTGTCTTGTTTTTTTCGTATTAAAAAATATTGCTCTGCTTTGGTTCTTTCAACCTGGCTGTGTTTGGGTTATCTATTTGGGTTTGTATATTTAAAAATGTTAAATGCCAAAATATTTGAACATTCAACATTGAAAATTATGCTTACCATATTGAACATTAAAAATTTAAGAATGTAATTATGCTATGTGATTATTTTATGAAATCTATTTTTTCTTATTCAAAAATATTTCTGAATACATTAGAACTTGAACATATCAATTTTGAACAGAAACACATAAATATATTCTTAAATGATATTATGTGTAAATTAATTTCTGAATAAAAATATATATAATTTATTAATACAAATATATTCAATTCAATATATATATTTCTGAATATTAAATTTTGAAGGTATTCTGAATATACAAATAGATTCGAGATTGAAATTTGAACACAACAATCTCCAAAGTGCTTCCTATTTTCATGGAGAGATTAATGGGTAAATTAATTTCTTAATATAATTAAACTTAAGATAGGGTTAAAAGTGGTATTTGATGAATTTAATTTGGATATTGTGTACCTAGTAGTAATATAGGTACATAAAATGTACCGTAATGAACCCAATTTTACTTTAGCTACAATTAAGCATAATTTATGTATATAATAAGTATAATTTAGTGATGATCGACCTGTTTCATAAGAGAGTGTCTGGTGATCCAATGATAAATATTAAATAAATCTAATTTAATAGATGAGAATGCTCCGGATCATATATGACTCCGGATCAATCAAGTAGCCCTTGTTTTTTAATTAAATTTATTGTTGAATGGTTCATTTATAGGGGTGGACGGTACGGTATACGAAAATATTTAAGCATACCATATACCGTACAAAAATTTTCGGTATTAAAAAATACATACTGATATCGTACCGAAAGTTTCGGTATACCGAAATTTCGGTATGCTAATAATCAATACCGTGTTATACCGTATACCAAAACATTACTTCTTATCAATATGCTGTAACGTAGTGAAAAATACCAAAAAATATTAATTAAAACTTTTTTTAAAGCAGATTGAATAATTCTATAATTACATCAAGAACATCCAAAAAAATATAAAAAATATGATAAGAATTGTAATTTATATATACGAATACTCTACATTATTTAGAACACAAGAGCATATTGATAATTATTATCAAAGTTCCAAAACAAAATGGTGAGATTGCAGACAAAAATTGAAGCAATAAATAATGGGGAAAAAGAGTTTACTAGCAGTTAGCACATCCCCTCCCTCTTTCCCATCTTTCTGATCACGTATTCACCTTTAATCCAATTCCACACCCATTTTCAAACCCCAATTTACGAACCCTAAATCTAGGGGTGTCAACGGGCCGGGTAGTTAACTACCGGGACCCGGCCCGTTTCTGGAGGACCCGCCCCGGACCCATGCCCAGACCCATATGGGGCGGGTCCGCCCTGCCCCGCCCCAATTTTTTTTAAATAATTAATCCTAAAAAAATTTAAATCATACAAAAATTATTCATATATTTAAATAAATAATCATAAGAATATTAAATATAATTATAATTTAAAAATTATATATATATCATATAGTTATAAATAATTTTTATGTATAAAATATAAAATAATTGTATAATATATATATATATATATTAACATAAAATATAATTATTATATATATATAATATAAATTAATTTTTAATATATTATATACGGGGCGGGGCGGGTCTAAGTTAATACCCGGACCCGCCCCATATATGTACGGGTCCCGGCCGGGCCGCCCCGTTTCTCCTACGGGCCGGTCCAAAATGTATGGGGCGGGCCGGGTACCCGCGGGCCGGGGTCCGTTGACGCCCCTACCTAAATCACTCTACCCATCTCGATTCAAATCTCGAGTTCGGAATCCAGCGGGACACAACAGATGAAGAGGTGAAAAGAAAGCTCCTGTAGAAACTGCAAACGATCAAATCAATCGGGTACTTGAAACCCAAAAGAATCCTCCAGGTGAACGCATTGGATGGATATATGTACACTTCCCCTCAGAAATCGATCCCAATTTCTCGTCCTCCATTAACGCCCATTCAAGAACACCCAGAGAATCAGGTCAATCAAAACACTTTTCCAGATCAAGAACCAATGATTAATCGATGTTATAGAGCTGATGAAAGATCTCGAGTATGAAGAAATGTATGATAAAGAAAAAGTGGTGCCAAGAATAAGGAAGGAGGAGAGAGAGAGAGTTTTGAGGAAGAGAGGCGGGTGGCGGATGAAATAGAAAGTCGGAGCAACTTACCGGTCGGATTGAGGGTAGATGCGGGTTGAGGAGAGCGGCGAGGGTTGAGGAGTGCGGCTGCTAGCTTTCTAGGGTTCACTTCTCATTTCTCATCCACAGAACACAAGTATACCGATTAAGAAACTAAATTACTAATAGATGGAGTATAAGTTAAAAAATTAATTTAATTTAGATATAATTATTTATAGTTATTATTAATATTAATTTAATTAATATTTCGGTATACCGGTATATATCGAAATACCAATTTTTAAAAATTATCTTACCGATACCGAACCAAAAAAATCAGTACGGTATCATACCGTACCGAAATTTTCGGTATGCTGAAATTTTCGATAAGTTCGTTATTTTACGGTACGATAAATGCAGTATATCGATTTTTTCGGTAATTTCGTCCAACCCTATTCATTTACATGAATATCCCTATTTATAACGGACTTGATTTTATTTGATTTTTCTGAATGTGCGTTAAAACTTCCTTACAGATGGATATAGGTAGGGGTGTCATTTTTGACCCGGCCCGCCTCGCACGTTTTGGGGCGGTCCAAACCCGGCCTGTAAAAGAAACGGGGCTGCCCGGCTCGAACCCGTACATATACGGGGCGGGTCCGAGTATTAACTTAGACCCACCCCGTATATAATATATTAAAAATTATTTTATATTTTATACATATATAATTATATTTTAAGTTTATATATATATATATAAGTATATATATACATATATATATATATATATTATACAATTATTTTATATTTAATACATGGAGTATAAAATATTTATAAGTATATGATATATATATATATAATTTATTAAATTATAATTATATTTAATATTCTTATGGTTTATTTATTTAAATATATGAATATTTTTTGTATATGATTACATATTAAATTAATATTTATAAATAAATATATGAATATTTTTTGTATGTGAGTACATTAAAATTTAAATTTATATGATTAATGATTAATTAAAAAAAAAGGGGCGGACTCGCTCCGTATGGGTCTGGGCACGGGTCCTATATAGGACCCGTACATGTCCTATGATATAGAACCCGTAACCCGTACAGGTCCGTGGCAGGTCTTTCAGAAACGGATCAGGTTCGGATAGTTAACTACCCGGCCCAGACCTGGCCCGTTGACACCTCTAGATATAGGAGTAGTTTTTAGAGAGTCTGGGTTATCATCCCATCTCTTCCATTTTGGTTCCTCTGAGAGAAAAAATGACAACGATGATGCTGGCGTCATCATTTCGTCAATTATTTCAAGGCCCTCATGTTATTGTTTACCCTCATCTCTTATCCTTTTTTACTCTCTATTTCTGTGGCTTTTTCGTTCTACATAATTATGAATTTGTAGTTTGCGTTCAACATCCACCATTCTATCGAGAACACTGTTGTTGGAATTGAATCATGTAGAATTGCCCTTTGAAATAGGGTTGATTTGCAATGTGGAGAAAACGTTTGAGTTTTCATTCGGTTTCCCTGGCTGTGAGTTACACACTATGGCCATAGTTATAGAAATGATTTATGGGTTTATATGCTAGAGAACCGCAGTCAAACTCGAATGATTGACCAATATTTCCTCTGTTTTTGAGTGTGGTGTGTTGGAAAACCAAATAGGGAGCTTGTTAATTTAAATGATTAATCATTAAAACCAGCTTATTTGTTACTTCTGGCTGAATTATGTGTCTATTTGCTAATTGTTTACCACACCACAGCATTTCAACTTCAACGTGATAGCAGATTTGTTTGCTTCGTATCAACTATTTCCCTAGAACAATGTTCATGAGCTCAAGGTTAGAAACTGTCACAATATTATGTTGATTATTCAATTTTCAAATATCCTGTTAATTGCAATCAGAGGCAATCATTGCAAGAATATGAACTTATGAAGCTTATGACGAACATACTTGTCTGTTTTCCCATTGATGCTCCAGATGCTATGCATACTTTTGTTGTTGCTAGCAAAATTGTATCCCTATAATCATGTTGCTCTCTTGGATATTGAAGGTTAATTCATTTTGTATCCTCGAGTAGCATTATAAAATTTGTTGTGAAGGTTAATTTTTTGGTATCCTATAATACTTGGTATGCCACTATACTTCCTGAAGAAGCACTTGTTGCACCCCTTCATCCAGATTACAACTGAAAGGGCTTTACGAAGATAAAATTTATCACCCAATAATAATCAATTTGAATTTGTTTCGTATAGGCTGAATTTGTTGATGCAGTGACTTTTTTGACTTATTGTTGCATTACCAATTCTTTACCTAGTGAATTTTCAGGTCTTTAATTTGCTGTGGCGCCTTGAGGACTGGTAAGAGACTTTTTATAAAGCCAATATCTGCTGTTGGTTCAGGTAATTTAAAAAAACTTGTTTGTAAATTTGAGCAACTGTTTTTTTCTGTTTTCATTTTACTGATAAAAAATCTGATCTATGACTGCAGGTCTAGAGACATCAATTACAGATCCAGAAGAGAATGTAATTAGAATAAAAAATGTTGAGATAGTGGTTCAGTGTAAGGACGACAACAAGATGCAAGTGAGTTTTTCTTGCCCAGTTCAATTCAGTTGTTTGTTCCATTTCTGGTGTTGATATCTTTTATTTTATTTAGAAATTATTTTCCTCTTTTACTTAAACAAGCACAGTTCCAAATGGTTTTAACTTAATGTAAAAATCTTTTTTTTCAAGTGACAAATGAAAAACTTCTACTATCCAATACATGATTGTATATGCATGTGCATGAAATATAGATACCCTAATATATGCGTCTGCTTAAAAACGTATTTGTAAGTGTTGATTGATTGTCCTGTATCTTTTTGAGTTGTCGTCTTGTATATGATATAATTTGCATAACCCACGTCCCCCCACCCCCTTTGACCTAGATAATAAAAAAATTGTGTTTGGATGAGATATGTTCACCATTAGATCGAATCTTTTTGTTAAGCTTTTATATCTCTAAACAAAAACAATACTAATAACTACTACTTGATTCTTGGTTGTTTCCTTTGGGTCAGGTAAGGGTGGATTTGTCGGGGAAAGAAACACAGATAGTATTTGAAAAAATCCTGAGAAACTTAGCACGTACAGCTCCACCAGTTCCTGGTTTCCGCAGAGAAAAGGGAGGTAACTGTTTGTTTGGTTTTTCTTTCAGTGTTGAGACATTGCTCATTTTGATAATGAGTATATTTGCTCTTGTTTCCATTAATAGAATTGTCTTTTTTTTGTTGTTCCTGGAAAGTAATTGCATGACATCATTTGAAGTTGACATTACAAACTTATTTAGTTAGTCACAGGATTCAATTAATTTCAGTACCCTTTATATGCATGTGCGGCCTAGTTTGCACCTCATTCGTATAGAATTAGATAGCTATTAATATTTCTTCAAGAGGACATATTTAATGATGTTCAAATGCTTACATTGATTAGCTTGAGAGTTGAGCCAATGATGATGATTTATTTAGGTACCTTATCTTAAGTCGGAACACTAATTGCTAGTTATTCATAAATATTAATTTATTAGCCACGTATGTTTTATTTTAGATGATAAACGATATCTGGAAATAAAAAAGTTATTGGAATGCCTATTCTTATGCCTCCATTATTTCTCCAAATAACGTACTCTCTCCCTGTTTTGATTAAAACAGACAACATAAATGCAGCTAGCATAAACTATTTTTTTTTATCATTGATTCCTTTTTTTTTTCAATTCCTTGAAGGTGCTTAACCGAATCCACTTGCACTGACTCTAGTTGAGTATTCTCCATGAGGTTGCATAAGTATATTATTATTGGAATGCAGGCAATTTATATTTTGTAACTGATATATACTCATGTTTGGCTGTATGTGATTTCAGTATTTTGTGCCATACCACTCATACGGAGAAACTATTTATACTTTTTTCTAGATTAAGAATTCCTGGAACCTGCCAGTAATGATTTATTTTGGGTAACTTCTGTTTTCATGTACATGGTGGTTTCTGCAGGGAAGACGACTAAGGTATATCACTCTTATTAATTTTTAAGATTCTTTTGTTACACTAAAATATGCCAATCTTTTGAGGTCAGAACGATTTGCATATATATGTCGCATGAACATGTACATTAGGTAAGGTGGGGACTTGTAACTGAGTTGCCACTTGAGTTATGTTGCATGCCATCCATCATTCCAAAGCACAGATTCTTCAAATTGTCTCATTTGTTTTTGCTGAATGACGCTTTATACTTTTGACTCACCATCACTTCTGCGGGCATGCTTGTAAATCTTTGGTCTTAACTTGAGAGAAAAAGAATGGTATATGAGGCATGGAGTTTAGTTTTGGATTATTTGGTAGACCTCTAGTATCCAGTGGACATTCATCTGATATATTCAACATTCATCTCCAAGTGTTAATGGATAAGCATGGACAAGCACCTGATATAAGTCCACTCACTGTATCCACATCCATTGCTCGAATTATTCCTTCCCCAGAAACCAGATTTGGGATACGGACACTTTAATTGAGATATCTGCTTAAACTATAAGTATACATGAGACATGACTATCTAAATTGTGATAAAACTTCGTAGAGTATGAATTGGGTGGAACCGGTGTAGGTGCTCCTTTTCGTAAAATATTATTCTTCAGACATGTTGAGTGTTATTATTCAGAATGCCGAGTGTTACTCTTTATGGAAGAGTAATAAATTGTTATGCAAAATGGAAGTATTAAGCTTTAACCCTTGTGCAGAAGAGCTATTGACTGTCATACAGACTGTCTAACAGAAGAGTGAAACGGTTCCACGATAATTTTCCATGAAATCGTTCCATATAATTTTACGCCAACTTCTTATTCTTCATTTAAGGAAGTTATTCTTACAAGTTGATTTATATCCAATTTCCTGCTATACATGTTAAGTCTCACTTTCCAAATGCAGGTTCCACAGGATTTCCTTGTGCAGATTCTTGGTGAAGACTAATTTTGTTATTCAAGAAATTGTGAGCACAACATTGGCTGATTATGTGAAGAAGGCAAGTTCCTTTTATCACCTTTCAGCATGGTTTCTTGATGAAACTCATTTAAACATCAATTTATCTTACAGGAAAAGCTAACTGTGAAGGATAACAAGATCAACACCACACAGACTGCTGAAGAACTGAAGTCTGCGTTCATCCCGGGAAATGATTTTGGATTCAACGCCATAATGGAGCTCGGAAAATCCACAGTAGAGTCCAGTCAATAGAGTAGTCTATTTTTTGGGAGCGTTTCGTTCATGGGTCTTGTTTAGAGGAGAGAACATCTTCTATCAAATTTGGTTCAGATTAGCCAATTTCTAGAGCATGTACTTCACATTGTTATTGATTTCACCAATTGATTACTTTTAGACATCAGGAACACTTTCTTAATCAGTTGGCTTAACTAAGTTATGTCCTAAGTAATGCTAATAAACATTTAGTTACATACTTGTAATCTTCCACACCCAAGGTGGAGCAAACATTGGTGTTACTTTTGATATCCATGAAAGCATATAAAGAACTTTTACAAGCATCTATGAAAAACTAAAGTTCTCTTGACAAAGAAGAAATGATTAAGCATATGTGACAATGCTTTTCAGTGTCATCATATTTTATTCTATTTTTGTGAACGAAGAAGGATCTGGTCAAGTAGTTGCTGCTTATGATGAGTTTTTATTAGTGAAGATGTTTTAACTTTTATGAGTAACAAATGTGCTCATCAATTACATTTACCATAATTATTTACATCCTATTTTATTTTGAATGAATCTAATAAAAACTTTAAGAAGAGAATGTAATACGTCTTAAATTATGTTCTAATTCCAGATAGTTTGCTCATCCTCAAAGCGGAAATAACCCACTAAATTAACACTCTTATAATATTACAATATTACAAAAATATAACCCATTACCTTTATTTAGTCTATAGTCAATAATTTCATATACTTCATCTATCTCATACACATTATCGTATTAAATTATTCAAAATACCACTTCTATTTCTAATATCATCACACCAAAATTATTTTTCTTAAACTAGGCACAATTAAAAAAAATGTGAAAGTATAACAAAGCAGTATAAATTTAAACTAATATGTGTAAAAGAAAACTACTCTTTCGATTCATTCTGATCTTTTGTTGTTAAAAATAGAAATTCTGGATTGGCGAATCTCTGAAGGATCCAAATCCCCCAACATCAATGGAAAATGTCCAGCAGTGGCATCACTGTCAAGATCAGCTTCAATTGTGTGCTTCCCTCCTTGAAATTTCACCCCTAGCAAATTCCTATCTAACACAACATCTGTGTATCATAACAAGAATGTTAAATTTGTTTTAAGTTTGTAAGATCAACTTCTTGTTAAACAAATATTTCCACATTCTGTTTTCCAATCTTCTATTTGTAGTTTAGCAATTTAGACTACGAATACTGTTGAGTTGACAAAACCCAACATCACAATAAAATATTTACATAAGCCGCAAACATAAGAGTGGTGTGCGAGAGTGTCTCACCATAAGATCATAATATTTTTAAAATTAGTTATTAATTTTTATTAAAAATGATTTTTCATCACTACTTTATCAATGGTTAATGAATTAGTTCAATTAAACCTGTTATAATTTTTCATCAATTAATATGACTTCTTATTAAAAATAGTATCGCTTTTTATTTGTCTCACAAACTCTGTTCCATTTCCAGTATCACACAAGCTTTTGCCAATGAGACAATTTGCATTGATAATGTAGATATATGGAGTTTAAAAAAATTACTCCCTCCGTATTCATTTATTTTTTACACGTGAATTAAAGAGTATTACTATTATATGTAAAGTGGGTAGTTGTATTAGAGTGAAGCGGTTGACCATATTATCTACTTTTTTACTAAATAGGGAAAATGGATACATTTGAAGCGGACACCAAAAATAATAAAATGGATACTTAGAAGTGGACGGAGGGAGTATTTTTTTACTAATATTATTGATGTCATATAGTCTTAAATAGATAATAAAGCATGAAATGATGTTAGGTGGGTTGGAAATTTTGAAATTAAGATTATTTTTTGAGGTTAGAACCTTAGAGGGTTGACATCATCTTTATTTTTTGTAGTGAAAGTTATTGTGAGACGTACGGAAATAAACGTGACGATAATCTTAGTACGAAGGTCGAAGGGAATACATAGAGTAACAGAGGCCTCACCCACATATCAAATCAAAAATTTCAGATTCCATTCATGAATTTCCTTATAAATTTGTGATAAGTGTGGATACTATCATATATATGTTTTATAATTATATCACTCACAAATGTGTAATTAGTTATATCCATGAGGGAGAGAAGAATTATTTACCAGTGGGAGAAGAGAAAAACCAAAGAAGAAAAGCACAGAAGAGGAGCACAAGAGGAATGGCATGGATGAGATTCCTAGCAAATCTGGCCACAGCTTTTTCCTTCCTAGCAACGCTAGAGGACGGATCGTACGTCGGAAGCTCCTCGATATCGTGCGAATGACGACGATGGTGGTAATGCTGATAGTTCAACTGCCCGTCCCAAATTCGGTTTGCGCTGGCGGATCGATACATGATGTCATCAATTTTAATTGTCAGATCACCTCGTTAGTTTTTATGCAGACTTGTACTGATATTGTTAATATGATGACAAATTGAGGTTTATACATCTTCCTCTTACGAGATGTACTCTACTTTTTATTTGACTCAATCCAAATATGTTCTGGTTTCATTTTAAATTTTTCTATAAATAGAAAATCTCAAAAAAATGCAATTATAAAGGTTAGTGATACACATGTTATTAAGATCTAGACAATTATTCGTTCTCTTGTGTCAACTTCTATTTATATAACTATAAGCTTGTGTATATGCTGTCGAACTCGTGCAAAGGGTAGGGATTAAAGAAAAAAAAATTTAACCCACCCGACGTCCTACCCGATTAACAAAAAAATATATATTGCTAACGGGATAAGGTGATGCTTTGGGAGGTTTAAAATCAGACTATATATTTTGGCAAAGTCTCTTTGGGACATTGTGCCCTAAATTCAACGTTTTTTAGAAGTACTTTTTTAATATTAAATGTTATATTCCCTACTTCCTGCACCATTTTTTGAAAAATTGATTTTTTATATCAAATTTGTTAATTTTAGAGAATATTGTAGTATTTTTATTTATGTAATAAAAAAATATAAAGTAATAGTATGTGTGTAAAGAAAGGATGGTAAAATTTGAAATTAAAATAACTTTTGAATGTTAAATAAAATGTCGTTTCTTCTTTGCTTGCTGTTTCTGCTATCTGCACCGGCACCTTTTTTTTAACCCGACAAGAATACATCAACCAAAGATACGATAGTAGTCTTTTTTAAAAAAAACATACCGAGATTCCTTTGAACAAAGTTGGTTGCCCCCTCCTCAAATCCTCGGATCAGCAGACCAACAGTGGTGTTTCAAACCCACAGCGGCGGTAGTTACAGACCCGCGCTGGCGAATACAACGGTAGTTACAAACCTGCGTCGACGGAAGCCGCGGTAGTTACAGACCCGCGTTAAGGCAGCGGTAGTTATAGACCTGCAACGACGGAGGCGGTAGTTACAGACCCGTCGCCTAAAGGACTGGTATCCCCAAAGTATGCAATAGCCAATGGTTCAGTTTAGCTGTGAACAGCGAACTGGGCAATTTCGGGATTCGCGACGTCGCGGCGTGCATCCGGGGGAAATCGGCGGTCAACGGCGGCTGTCCGCTGCGGTGGCACGGTCGACGGTCGGGATAGGAGGATTTGAACAGTGATAAATTTCCTAAAATTTAGAGAGAGGAATTCCCGTCGAAGAAAGAGAGAAGAAAAAAAAATTCCAATTTTCTCGATTCACAACTGGAGAGAGAGAGTATTTCAATTGCCCAAAATCAATTTTGACCTGATCTAATTTTGACCCTTTCCTAAGCTCAACTGATTTAATTTAATTTGGGCTTGGGATCCTACGAATTTCTTTCGCCATTCAATTTGAGCATGCTTTTAATTTATGCATGGACTTGGGCTACATGTGGCTACTTTCTTAGCCACGGAAATTGGCCCCAATTCTCATGGTCTAATTCATATATTTGGACTTAAATTAATTAAATCCCCACACGAATTATTTTAATTTTCAGTTTGGAATCTTAAGCTTCTCATGAATGACAAAGATTTGTGTGAGACCATCTCACATAAGCCCTTATGTGATATGATCAGAAAGTGATAACTTTTATAAAGAAAAATGATAATAAATTAATAAATAGTGACAATGATATTTCATGAACAATTTATAGTATAAATAAAAAGTGATAACATTTTATAGATAAAGTGATGATATTTTATAGCGAAAGTGATAATTATTTTAAAAAATAAAAAATGGTCTCACGTGAGATGGTCTCACGCAAGACCTACCACTCATGAATTTACTTCACAATTTTTTTTGAAATAAATAATCAATTGATTCATAATTATATGTAGGATCTTTTAATTAATTATATCAATAAACTTAAATTATTTCCACACCCATTTTCTGTCCTCTAACATTCCTTCTTTTATTTTGTAGCTAACTAAACTTTCAACATGGTTTTCTTCCAGATTGCTACAGGAAAGTGTGGCTCTAGCTACCTAGTAATTCTTGATAATGAGAGTCAACCTTTAAACAAAGGAACTCGCATTTTAGTCGAGACATCCTTGTTAGGGAATTATGCCATAGCCCCTCCACGGTTCAAAAACGAACTTTTCTTGACATGCTGGTCTCATGAATTTTCTTCGGGCAAAAATAATATATCTTGGACTTTAAAAAGAGTTGATATTGAGCCGACTCCTAATATTGCACCTTTGCCATCTTTGGGACGACGCATCGTGAAAGGTAAAACAACGAAAGGTAAAATAACTTGGGGAGACTCAATCAAGTTTCTTGGAGATTGCCACTACATCGAAGGATATTGGGAATAGACTGAAGATGTTCTAAGCCGATGCCAACCTATTCTTCGAGAAATAAAGCTTTATGATGCTGTCTTTGCTTCTCTCTTCACCTATGATTGCAGCTGTGAAATCATCAAAGCCTTTTGTGAAGCTTGGTGTTCTTCTACAATACTTTACTCACCAAATTTGGAGAAATTTCAATTTCTTTGTGGGATTTATACAACTTGATGGGATTGCCTATAGCTGGTAATTTGTATGATGAGGTTGTGCCAAGTGCAACAGAACAGTTTTCCACGAATGGTGATTTACGTATCCCACGAAGCTGTAGACATTTACTTGCCGCCTATTATTTACTTTGCAAGAAGGCCAATAGAAGAAGCGTAAAGATTGACCAGTGGGTAGATTTTTGGTCTAAAAAGATTGTCACATATCCCTCTCCTCCTACATGTGTCGAAAGAAAGACGACTTCTTGGCCTAAAAAAACTTACAATCCAACTGACATTATTTCGAGTCACCAACCATGGACGCCTGATGAGATAGATCAGTTTAAAAAGTTAGGTGTTGCTCAAATAAATCAAGAAGAAACCTATCTAGCTGCTTATTTAGCGTGCTGGCTTTGTTCTTTTTACCCTCCCTGGTGATGAAGCGGGCTTAATATGACCAAGTACCTACAAAGAGGCAAGTTTAATGGCGGCGGGAAGAAAAGTGAGTCTTGCAATTCTAGTTTTAGCGAGTATTTACCGTGGCTTGAATGCACTTTTGAACTCATCGAATTTATCCAAAGTCAAATTAATATTTTTGGTTCATTTCGTTCATGCATGGTTGGCTCAATACTTCAAGACTCATTTTCCGATTGGAAATAAATTGACATATCCTCGAATGGTAGCATACTCTGGTGAGCAAGAAGCAAGATATTTCAACGCTAAAGATGCTCACAAACGAATTCAAACAGCTGATAATGCCTTATGGACTTGCAACATTTTTTGAAAAGATAAAGCTATTCGCTATGTGGATGATGGAAATAAGGACTGGGATAGCTGGGCCCATTTGGTTGCTATCTGTACCAGCTATCTTACCTTGCGGCA
Source organism: Pogostemon cablin (assembly GCA_023678885.1). NCBI lineage: Eukaryota > Viridiplantae > Streptophyta > Magnoliopsida > Lamiales > Lamiaceae > Pogostemon > Pogostemon cablin. The sequence goes on along the minus strand of CM042980.1, from coordinate 16,025,216 downwards.
AGGTAGTCATTTTTCTATGGAACCTTACTCTCCCCATAGATTTTCTCGTCAATTTGGCTTTCTGCAAGATGTTCCTATGATGCTTAGAACGAACCTTCGCAGGGCTACTTTGGAAGAAGGACTTAACCATTGGAGACATTGCACCTCGTATAACTCTAACTCCGAAGCTTATTTTCCATGTGCCACCTCAGCTCCTAAAAAATATTCGACACCTGAATATAAAGAGTGGTGGAAACAAGTCCACATTACTTACTTATCCGATCACATCCAAGATCTGATTATCCCAGCCAAAGAGCCTTTGGAGGAAGAAGTAGACATCATAAATGACTTTGATGACAATAACCAAGAGATTCAAGATGTTTCTCCGGTGCGTGATGAAGTATCACGACCTGTAGCACATAAAAGGAAGAAAGATTTCCCTCAGTCTACAGAAAGTTGCAGCGCATCCAGTGAACAACATTGGAAGAGGAAGAAATTTGTTGCCCGTACAAGAGACAAGATGATGAGGTCTCTTTTATCCTCTTTCTCCTCTTTCTTATTTTTTCCTTCTTATTTTTTTACAAGGCTTTCTTTGTTACTTTAGGTTGCGCAGAAGATTTCCGAGTCTAAGACTGCTGAAGGAAAGGAATTAACTACAGCTGTTGCTTCACAAGATTTAGCCGATGAGGTTGCCCCCCTTTTTCTCATACTAATTTCATTTTATCTAATTTTCTTTTACCTTAGCATATTGCTTTTCTTTATCAGATTTTGGGCATCTCTTCGAATCCCGATACTAGTGACAGTTCTGATAATGGTGATGAATGTGTCGAAAGTCGAAACCCTGACATAGAGGTAGATTCCACTTCAAATGCACGCCCCACAGTATTAGAGTTTGTATCTAAAAAGATTACTCGTGATATCAAAGGGAAGCTTGCTCGAGAAGTATGGACAACTATAAAAAAAACTTGAACGGACTCCTCTCGAGTATTTATCCTCCTTGAAGAAAGAAGTACTTCCTTTGGTAGAGGACGTGAAGATTATTAGAGTTGACTGCTCTACTTTAGAGGAAGCCTTGGTTCTCTTATTTGATAAGGTCGATGCTTATACTGCTGCAAAAGTAAAATCTGATGAAGAGGCATCCATGGGAGATTATGCAAAACATTTACCTGAAACCAAGGATCGTCTTCAGAATTGTAAAGATATCTATGCAGCGGAGACAAAACAACTAAGAATAACTTGTGAAGAGCTGGATTCGACAAGCAAAGAGATTGCTAATCTGCAAAAGGGTGGAAAGGCTTTACCCAAGGCAGTTGATCATCTTCAACAAACTCTTTGTCGTGCTAAGAAAGAACTTGAGACTATAGAGGAGGAGATCCTTGCGCTTGACAAAGCAGCTATTTTAAAAGAGTCTAAGGATTTGAAGAAAGCGAAGACAGCTTTGCAGTCTGTTATACGAGACATAGTTTCTCGAGACTTTTTTTGTCTAGTATAGGACTGCTTTTAATTTTTTATTTATTTATTTGCTTTCCCCTTTTATGTTTTTGAACATTTAATGACATTATCAATAAAGTTCATTCTTTTCCTTACTTCTCCTTTATTGTTACTTTACATCTTTAATTTGCTTTCCTGTCCTTCATGTTTACTTGCTACCTTCATGCTCTAATTTATTGCTTGCTTTACAAACTTGATGTGAATAAACCAAAACATGACTGAACTTAGCAAAGAGCTATGCTGCCTACATACTCTTCGCAGAGGATCAAGTCATAACGTAGTTCAAAGGGACATGATTTGGTTTGAATGGGGGGGTGCCGTACACAGTTTATACTCATGCGAGCCAGGAGTGACTATTCTTTAACTACTTTAGACAAAGTAGGGTATTTAATGCTTTAACCACTTAAAATACCTGAGTGGGGTGAATTATCAATTTAACCACGTATAATTTCCTTTGGTGGGTGTCGTACATAATTTATACTCGTGCGGACCAGGAGTAACATGCAATTTAGGCTCGTGCGTCATGGAGCTTCCTTGGATTTGACTGGTTTACGCGTAGTAGCGTTTCAGGAATTTGCCATTTATGGGGCCAATTCCCACACCATCTTCAGATATCAACTTGTATGCACCATTTGTATACACTTCTTTCACAATATGTGGGCCATCCCACTTGGGTAAGAATTTATTTCCAACTCGGTGAGTGATGACAATAGGCCTTCTCACTGCAAGGACTAAGTCTCCGACTTGAAAAGAACGTATCTTCACTTTCTTGTTAAACGTTCTGGAAAAGCGAGCTTGATAGCACTCAAGTCTTGTTGTGCTTCCAACCTCTTTTCATCAAGTACTTCTAACTCTTCAAGACGCAATCGTGCATTTTCCTCTTCAGTCAAGCCTTTTTGTATAGCTATTCTTAAAGATGGAATTTGCATTTCAAGAGGCACAAAAGCTTCGACCCCATACACTAAAGAATACGGAGTAGCTTGAGTAGGAGTTCTATAAGTGGTTCGATACGCCCCTAAAGCTTCTTGAATCCTTTCATGCCAATCTCGCTTTGACTTGGAGACTACCTTCTTCAACAGATTACATAGCGTCTTGTTGAAAGCTTCTGCAAGTCCATTAGCTGCTGCATTGTACATAGAAGACTTCATTTGCTTGAAGTCAAATTTCTCACAGAGCTTGTCAATCAAAGAGTTACTGAATGGTCTCCCATTATCGGTGATGATGTACCGAGGAACTTCATATCTATATATGATGTTGATGCGGATAAAATCAGCAACATTCTCTTTCTTTACTTCTCTCAAGGGTACAACTTCCGCCCACTTGGAAAAGTAATCAGTGGCAGCCAGAATATAAAGATGGGCTCCAGAAGACTTCGTTAACGGCCCCACCACATCTAAACCCCATGCATCAAATGGCCACGAAGAAACTGTTGGATGTAATGGTTAGGAAGGTTGATGAATGAGATTTGCATGAAACTGACATGGCTGACATTTTTGTGCATAGTCTATGCAATCCTTCACCATAGAAGACCAATAATATCTCATCCTCTTGATTCTGAAATGTAACTTGGGTCCAGACTGATGGGAGCCACATACTCCAGAATGACCTTCCTCCATAGCTCGAACAACTTCTTTATCACTTAAGCATCTCAAAAGAATACCATCAAACGATCTTCTATAGAGTGTATCTTTATAATAGAAGAATCGCGATGCTTTACATCTGACATCAACACTTAGGTGTGGGTTATTGGGAAACTTATCATATTTTAAGTAATCAATGAACGGTTGACGCCAATCTTCTTTCTTTCTTAATATTGAACACCTCTATGGTGCAATAATCAACTTCTTCACAATCCTTGTCTTCGAAGAAGGGAGGTACTACCCAACTTTTGTAGATCGAAACTTGAAAATGTGCTTCGGGCATTGCTATGGTTAATGCTAATTTTGCCAAAGCATAGGCTTGCTTGTTCTTGCTCCTTGGTATTAATTTCTACATCTCCAAGCCAATTCATAAGCCTTTGAACATAACTATAATACGGAAGTAGCTCGGGTTTTCTAACCTCATATAAGCCAAGCAACTGATTGATTATCAACAAAGAATCTCCATATACCTTAAGGTGTCATTGCTTTACATCTACTGCCATCTCCAAACCAAGTATAAGAGCTTGATACTCAGCTACATTGTTAGAAAAATTTTCAGTTAGACTGAATGGATATAGCAGAACTCCTCCATCTGAGGTCATAAATACCACCCCGGAGCCGGCTCCTTCTCTTTGGGCAACTCCATCGAAATACATCTTCCAAGGAGGATTAATTTCAATAGCCAATATATCTTCATCAGGAAGATCATCAGACAACTACCATTCGGCAGACATATGATGATCAACCAAGAAATCTGGCAACACTTGCCCTTTCATCGCTTTTTGAGGGACATAGATAATTTTAAATTGTTGCAATTGAAAATACCACCTTGCGAGCCTATCTGAGAGCACTGGCTTTGACATGACGAACTTTAATGCGTTGGCCTTTGAGACCAAGTAAACAGTATGAGCTTGAAAGTAGTGTCTTAATTTTTGAATCGCAAAGATGAGAGCAAGACAGATCTTTTCAATTGGTGAGTATTTCAACTCATTTGGAGTCATTATCCTACTCAGATAGTATAATGCACACTCCTTTCCTTCATCGTTATTTTGTGCAAGCAGGGCTCCAACTGATTGTTCTTGAGCCACTATATAGAGAATTAATGGACGTCCGGCTATCGGCGCAACCAATACTGGTGGCTTAATCAAATATGATTTAATTCTGTTGAAGGCATTAGTACAAGCTTCATCCCATTCAAATTGGCCGCCTTTCTTCATTAAATGGCTGAATGGTTGACATCGACCGCTAAGTTTGATATGAACCTTCTTAAGTATGCCAATTTATTTTCCTTGCAGACTCTTGAGTTCGTGTATGTTTGAGGCACCGACATCCTCATAATTGCATCAATCTTTGCTTTGTCAATCTCAATGCCGTAAATGTCGGATAATGAATCCAAGGAACTTTTCAGATGAGACTCTGAATGCGCACTTAAGCGGGTTCATCTTGAGTTGGAATTTTCTAAGACGCTCAAATGTTTGTCTTAGATCCTGAAGATGATCCCTTTTCTTCTTTGACTTCACCACAATGTCATCAACATAACATTCGACATTCTTATGGAGCATGTCATCGAATATCTTTTACATGGCTCGTTGGTAAGTGGCACCAACATTCTTCAAGCCGAATGGCATAACATTGTAGCAATATATTCCTTTAGGAGTGTGGAAGGCTGTTTTCTCTTGGTCTTCCAGAGCCAGACTAATTTGATTGTAACCAGACGATCCATCCATAAATAAAAGGACTTCATGCCCGGTTGTTGCATCAATCATAAGTTCTGTTATTGTAGTGGAAAATCATCTTTTGGGCATGCCATGTTCAAATCACGAAAGTAAACATATACTCTGAGTTGCCCATTTTCTTTCCTTACTGGTACAATGTTAGAGAGCCAAGTGGGAAACTTAACTTCTCGCATCTTGCCCGTCTCAAGAAGCTTATTAACCTCAACTTCAATCAATGGGACCAACTCTGGCCGAAATCGGCGCTGCATTTGCTTAACTGGTTTGGTTCCTTCCTTCACTGATAAATGATGAACTGCCACTTTTGGATCTAATCCGTGCATTTCCTTGAACGACCATGCAAACACGTCTCTGAACTCTTGAAGAAGCTCAATGTAAGCTTTTTATTTACCAGCTGTCAACAAAGCACTTATATAGGTGGGTCGTGGGTCATTAGCATCACCCAAATTAATCTCTTTCAATTGATCAACAGTAGCTCCTCAAATTCTTGGGGAACATCATCAGCATCTTCCTCTTCAGTTGAGGTCTCTTCGTGTATAATGACATGATTTACTGCGGCAACATTCTCCAGGAATTCTTACCTTTGAAAAATCTGGATTAGACCTACTTATTCATTTTCTTCCACTTTAACAATATTCTCCGATGATCTTGCTTTGTAGATCTCTTTCTGCACTGTGTAGATCTGTTTGCATAATAATGGAATGAACAACATTTGATGAGCCTATACTTTCATGATCATCTTCTTCACTCCTGGTGAAGATTATTATTCATTTTTTAGCTTTCAACACCGTGTCACATGATATGGTCAGGAAATATCATTTTTTCATGTGAGATGGGATCCGACTATGTTTCTTTGGGAAACTTGGGAACTTGGTAGTCTTTTTAACTCCCGTTGGTCTGAGTCTTTCAAGACTGAGACTCTCTCTGTCTTTCTATCCTCTTCATAAGATTCTTCTTCTTCAGAAAGGATCTCATCTTCAGTGATGTAGTTCGTGTTTTGATCGCAATGCGAATAGGTTTTTGCGGAACATATCCCAAGCCTGTTTTAGCATACTTGGAAGTGCGACTATTACTTTTCAATGTCTCTTGAACGGTATTAAATCCACTAGGAGTCTTATGAGACAGTTCGTTTATCACAGCTTTTTCTTGAGGGTCATATCCAGCTTTCATAAGAAGTTTGTAAGCTTATGGGCTATATGATTTGGAAACTTCCGCCTCAAATACATCTCCATGCTCAGTTTTAGCTCCTTGAATTGGGTGAGTGAACCCTTTAAGAGGAGGAGGAGAGGGCTTCTCAGTGTCAACCCTGGTCAGGGGTAGTGTCAACTCTCCCACTGCCTCGATCAACTGCTTGCTTTCCTTAGATCGTGAAGAATAAACATTATTTGTACTTTTTTTTCTAGCTTATCATTGTTTCTCTCTTGTGATGAACTTTCTTCTTGTTTGACAGTCTTGCTACTTTTCAGAAAATATCTAGCGTCTGCAAAATATGACTCGGCTTCTGTGAATGGCCTTTCATCACCAAGAACCTTCCTTATGTTACCTCCATTGCAATATTTGAAGAATTGATGTAGCGTAGAAGGAATCACTCAATTTTCATGCAACCATGGGCGCCCCAAAAGCATGTTATATGATGTTTTAGCATCAGTGACATGAAACAGAACTGTTGAGACCATCTCATCTATCATTAAGTCCAAGACTGTCGTACCAAGTGTTCTCTGGCCTTTTTGATTGAACCCATGAATCGTCAATCGACTACTGCTGAGTTTGTTAGTTGGAATCCCCAACTTCTTTAATATCGTTAGGGGCAAGATATTGACCGCTGAACCTCCATCAATCAATATTCAATTCATCCTTTGCTCTTAGGTACAACCAGTTACAAATAAGGGTCGGTTGTGAGATTGTGAACCGAGCAGTAAGTCTTCCTCTGTGAAGGTAATCTTCATAACATGGGTTTCGCATTCAACTCAATGCTCAACCTTGAGTAGTTGACCTTCGCTTACCATATGACATGAAGAATCATCTTCCCCGTTTGCAGAAGTGGAGTCTGCAGTTACATCTTCATCTAGAAAGATCTTCTCTTGCTCCACTAATCGCATAACTTTGTCTTTAAAGACAAAACAATCTTTGATAGAGTGGCCCACCAGTCTATGATACTTGCTGTATTTCAGATTGTTAGTTTGCCCCACCTCTTCTGGTCGCTTCATTTTAGGAAGCTCGACAAGCTTGTCTTTGAGCAAATCATCATATATGCCTGGGACATCCGAATCCAAGAACGAGTACTTCTTTTCTTGCCTTTCTTTCAAGGTCAATTTTCTTTGCCCCCTTTCTTGGGAATCATTCTTCACTTTATCATCTTTTTCATTCTTGTTCCTTCGAAACTTGACAGTTGATGCATTTGTCACCATGAACTCCTTTTCAGAAGATTTGTTGTAGGGTTTGCCCTCTTTCCTGGCCTCTTACTTTTCTTTGTACTTGTAGGATCCAGGGATTAGTGGCTCTACGACCCCACTTATTCCTATACTTAGCTCCATGTCGTGAGCTCTTGTGGACAAGTCTTCAAAGGTTTTAGGTTTAATCCCTTGAAGTATGTAACGAAGGCTCCACTGCATTCCTTGTATGCACATCTCGATGCTAGAGACTTCAGACAGTCGATCTTTATAATTTAAGCTCAAATTTGTCCATCGATTGATGTACTCAATTACTGGCTCTTCTTTTAATTGACGAGTGTTCGTCAATTCTATCATACTAACCGTTCTCCTAGTGCTGTAGAAATGGTTAAGGAATTGTTATTCCATCTAATCCCAACTATCTATAGAATCGGCCTCCAAGTCGGTGTACCATTCAAAAGCATTTCCCTTTAGAGAACGAACGAATTGTCTCACCATATGAACTCCGTAAGTTCCAGCATCATTGCACGTTTCAATAAAATGTGTTATATGTTGCCTTAGATTATCTTTGCCATCAAACTGTTAGAACTTAAGGGGTTGATAATTCGGTGGCATCCTCAAGTTGTCAACCCTCCTAGTAAAAGGTTTAGCATAAGTGAATGAAGGCTTGGAGCTCTCTTCAAATTGGTCCTTCATTGTCCCAAGTATAATGTTTTTTAGCTGGCTGATAGAAACCATTCCATCATGGGAAATGTTTAGTTCTTCTTCAATCACTCTTTTCCCCATCGACTGACGTTTCATGAAGTCATTTACTTTATTTTCAACATATTTATCTTGCTTTTCGTTTGCCTGTCTTATTTCAGCACCAGCCATTTTCTCCATTAGCTTGAAGATCAAAGTACCTTGTTCTTGACTTTGTTTGGCAAGTGCAGCAATGGACTAAGTCAAACTTGCTAATTGCTCTTCGACAGACGAAGTGTTCGTTGTCATAGCTAAGGCTATGGATGAATCAGACGATGAACTTTCTTCAGATAGAGGAGTTGAGCCATCAAGGTTGTCCTCCTCATTTTTATCATCCTTATCATTATAAGGTATTCCTTTGGGGATAACTCCAACTGAAGAATTTGTCTCCAAAGAGGCTTCAGACTGCGCTTTCCTTGACATGCTTCTAGTTGTAACATTAACATCTTCAACTTGTAATTCTGAAGACTTGAAGACAGAAGCTGACTTGGTGACTCTGAGTGGAGTCATCTTGCTTTACTTATGTGAAGAGGAGATTAGAGGTAGAAACCGTCCCACTGGGCGTGCCAAAATTTGTAACAACAAATTTGTATTTATTAAAATAATAAACACAAAATAAATTACAAAGATAATCCAATGTGGATTAAACTTGAGAATTTAAGTGAACAATCTCTAGCTATCCTCTGATTCCTCTCTTGAGTTGATTTCTTGACTTTATCAACTTTCGGAGCCGGATCTTCGGATGAAGCTTGTCCGAACTCGGGGTTGTCTTGAAGTTTTAAAACATTTTATCCGAAGGCGTCGAGCCTTTATTCGGATCAAACGTTGACTTGAAGATTTATCGCGAAGAACGCCGTTCAATTTGGTAGAACACCGTTGACTTCACGAATATCGTTGGATGGACTTGATTTGAAGAAACCTTGAATCTGAGGGGCTATGCACCTTTATCCCAGATTGAATGATGTTTTTGGATTGATATTTGAAGAATAACTTGATCTTCTCAAAGATTTCAAGTTTCTTCAGAGCTCTCCGGTTTTTAAGAGTTTTAGAATATTTGGAATGAGGACTGAAGGCCCTTATTTATAGGTAGAGAAAATAACCACTTGTGAGATATTTTCTCCTTGAAAAGATATGTCGAGCTTTTCTCCTTTAATTAATCCTGCTGGACTGGATACAAGCCTATTTAATTTAATTAGGCATGCTGGACTGGATACGAACCTATTTAATTTAATTAGACCTGCTGGACTGGATACGGACCTATTTAATTTAACTAGGCCTGCTGGACTTGATTTGTTGGGCTTGCTGACTTGAGTCAAACCCACTTGACTTGGATCAAGCCCATTTAACTTGGATTGAGCTCATTTGGCTTGAATTAATTGGACTCAAATAATTATATTAATTATCAATTATTTACTTATTTATTTTAGAAATTAATTTATTTAAATTCCTTAATAAATAAATATTTAATTAATATTTAATATATTTTCCTTTACATTTTATTTATCAGGCAATAAAATTTAATTGCCTACAATAATGTCTCACAAGAGAATTTGTCATTATACTTATACTTAGACACAGATTTGTGTAAGACCGTCTCACAAATCTCATTCTATGGGACGGATCTTTGTTGACCATTGACTGCCTTACAAAAATACTTCTATATGGAGTAATTATTATCACGAAACTGGTTAATGTCACAATGGGTTCAACATGCAATTTTAGCTAACAACCTGAGTTCAATACTTGGTTTCAAAATTTGCAGGCCTGTTTTTTTTTCTTTAATACTTTATAATAATATTTTATTTATTTTATAATTTAAATTCTTTTTCTTTTGTAAATTTTTAATAATTTTATATTTTCTTGTTAAATTATTATTTTTTCTTATTTTCCTTAATTTTAATTGTATCATCTTTTATTTGTCCCACATAATCTTTCACCCTAAAAAAAGGAAAATATCATTCTAATATAACATCTCAAAAGTACATATTATTAATTTAAAAAATGTCATACTTTCTTTCCACACATAACATACTTTATACTTTATTTATTACCTAAAAATATCAAATTATTCCCTAAAGTCAATAATGTTAGTGAAAAAGCAACATTTTCTTAATATCTGTGGTATAGTAAAGGTGAACGATTTCGGGGGACGTAGGGAGTATTTTTTAATAAAGTGAAAATTATCTGATTGAATTATTATAGGGTCCATTACTTATAGGTATATTTTATTTACCTAGATCACTACTAGATACAATATCCTAATTATATTACTATTCACTACAAATTGAATCATGAAATACCACTTTTAATCCTATTTTAAATTTAATTGTATCCAGGATTTAATTAACCATTAATCTCTCCATGAAAAAATAAAATTGCTTGGAATTAGCCAATCGTAAAAAAAGGTTAAACATTAAAAAATAGGTTTAAGATTATTGTGTTCAATTTCAATCCCCAATTATTTGAAACTTTTGGCGACTTGGTATTTAGAAAAATCTTATAATAATATTCAGAAAAAATCGTAATCATACAGAACGTACACATTAAAACATCAACCGTGGTATTAAAAAAATCTTAAAATAGTATTAAAAAATAATCATAACGATACAGAATGCACACATTAGAACAATAATCATTGGTATTTAGAAAAATCTTATAATAGTATTTAGAAAAAAATAATAACCATAAAGAACACACACAAGAACAACAATCGTTAGTATCCAGAAAAATCATATAATAATATTATTCAGAAAAAATCATAACCATACAAAACGCACACATTAGAACAGTGGTATTCAGAAGAATCTCATAATAGTATTCAGAAAAAACAACCATTTTAGAAAAATAATCGTTTGTTATTCAGAAAAATCTTATAATAGTATTAAAAAATATATAATCATATAGAACGCACATATTAGAACAACAGCCGTTATATTCAGAAAAAATTGTAACCATACAGAACGCACACATTAAAACAATAAACAAAAAAATCTTATAATAGTATTAAAAAAGAATCGTAAACATAAAGAATGCAAACATTAGAACAACGGTCGGTATTCTGAAAAATCTTATAATAGTATTCAGAAAAAATCGTAACCATACAGAACACATACATTAAAAAGTAAAAAATTTGTATTTTGTAAAATATTAATAATAGACCTCGTAAATTACAGAATCCCAAATCATACAATGGTAAAACAAAATGGTTTTAGTTATAGAAATGACTAATTAGAAAATTTTGGTCACAACATTTTCAAAAAAAAAAAAAAGAGGCTGGTTGAAATAGATTGATTCTTAAGGAGAGAGAACAAGAATATAGGAAATTAAGTAAACAAGTAAACGTGAATTTCTACCTAACTAATTATGAATTATGTATTCAACTGGTAATGAAAGGGTAATTAAGACTTTACATTACATACTTTTGTACTTGATTTATCTTTGAGAATGCGTTGTGTGGTTGATATGGAAAACTAGAAATTCTGTTATTTTTCGTGATGAAAAATTTTAAATTGGCAAGTTATTGGAAGAGCTAAAGTCACGTCTTTGGAGTTGGATCCTTGAGAGACATTTTGAGAACTTATTAATTTGTTATGAAGAATGGAGACGAACTTCAAAATTCACTTTATAAGTTGTAATAATATTTTCTTTTTCTTGTAATTTTGGGTAGCTCTCTTGCCCATTATTATTAATAAAATTACTATTTATTTCGCCGATAAAAAAAATTGTACTTGGTAGTAATATAATTTATACTACTATATATATCTAGTAGTAATATTATCTTATATTTTATACCTATAAGTAATAATTCCATTATGGGGTCTAAGTAAGAATGTATAAAATGTAATAATATTTTTAATAAAAGTAATATTTGATTAAGGAAAAGTGATAATCGTTGAATTGAACTATTCATTAATAATTTATAAAATATATAAAAAGTGATAATATTTTTTTTTAATAAAAAGTGATACTAGTTAATGATAAGCGATAACTTATCAATTGAACAATTTTATAAATGATTAATAAGACGAATAAAAGTGATAATAATAACGTTTTTATCTAATTCTTAATTAAGGAAAAGTGATAATCATCCAAATTGAACTATTTCTTCAATAATTAATAGAACATATAAAAAAAATTGATAACATTTTTAATAAAAAGTAATACTTAATTAACGAATAGTAATAACTTACATATTGAACTATTTTATAAATAATTAATAGAACGGATAAAAAGTAATAATATTTTTAATAAAAAGTTATATCTGATTAATGAAAAGTGAATACCGTTCAATTTAACTATTTTATGAACAATTAATGAAATAAATAAAAAGTAATAATAATTTTCATAAAATAAAATATTTGATCAATAAAAAGTGATATTAATTCATATTAAAAGTGATAATATTTATTTAATAAAAAATTTATTAAAAACACATGACACAATTAATATTATTAAAATAATATATGTTTTAAAAAAAATTATTTAAATTTAATAAAAATGAACCATCATTGATAATAATAGCGCAACAAGGCCATGAAGCGCGCACCCTTCTCCCTCTTAGGCAAAGACTTGGAAGAGATCGTCTCACATATTCCTTTATGTGAGATGGATCATTCATTAACACAATTGTATAATTTTAAAGGGCCTGAAATTATAAAGTTGAATAATCTTTATATTACTATAGGAGGGTTCTCCCCTATTGACGTGTCAACTTCCCCGTAATTTACGTCTTGAGTTGGCATACTAATAGATGTTTAAGGATGAGTTATCATTTTTTTTTAGAGATTTAGGTTAAGCTTGACTTCTTTGCTGTCTTTTATTTTCACACAAAGTTACCTTACCTTTTGCGTTATGAAATTTATTATTGGAGTTATCAGTTATCACATTGCTCCACTTCTCTCTATCTGTCATCCATCTCTCCGCTCAGCGTCGTCTGTTCATCTCTCCGCTCGCCGTCGTCTCGATCAGGTTTGTCATCTTCTCCTTGATTTACCAATAATTCTTCAAATTTGTAATGGAATCAACTTTCAAATGAATGCAATTGAAATTGAGAAAGAAATTAAGAAAGGATTGGTTTGACACTTAGAAGCATCATTTTCCAGCCTTAAAAAGAGTTTAATCTGCTAGCCTTACTCTCTTTGGTCAGACGCAAAAGCTAATGAGCGACAGATGATTATTTAGAAATAATGAGAGACTTAATTAAATGATTTATTTTATTCCTAACTCTGGTGCCTCAAATTTCTTCTCCTTCACAAACAGATTGTTACGAGACAGAGACAGAAAAGGATTTTGTACGTATTGCAATTGAGTCGGGCAAGCCTTTGGTTCCTATTTTCTGCCTTGGTCAGGTATAATTATTTTTTATCTCCCAGATTCTTTTGGAATTTAAATTATATAAATATATGCACGAGTTATCACATTAACACTTGATGGATTCTTTTTCTTTTAAGTGTATTTGATATACATTCAGTTTCTTAATATAAAAACATGATCCCATTTGGAATTCTCTATTATCTGTGGTCTGCTAATTCATAAAAAAAATATAATTTTTATGCCATTACCTGTTAAAGATATTTGCATCTGCATATTTTCGTTGGTAGAGGTTTTAATTTTAGCTGATCCTAATAAATTAGGTACAGAGCATTCATTTAGGCATTTCACATGCAACCACAGTACTTTCTAGGATCCTGGATTAATTAGTCTCTGACTCACTATCATCAATGTCCATGATGAATGTCATTGTAACGAGTTTTCTGTCTGTCCATTCCCGATAAATAAGGCTAGGATTATGTGTCTGTTTTGAAGTAATCTTCTGAAATACAAATAACTGTAACAAACAAATGAATGAAACCTAATTGAAGTTAAACATAAGGATTCTATACCCTGGTCTTAGATTTTAAGAAATTTTAGCACAACTTATTGATTAGGTGTTTCTATTATTCTGCACTCAGATGTATACAAGTGGTGGAAGCCTAGAGGGAAACTTTACAACAGTTCTCTAGAGCTATAAAGTTTGCACTGATAATTTTCTGGGGCGTACTGAGGTATGTTCTATCTCTGAAGATTGTGCTACCTGGTCCTTCTATAAGAACTCACCCATCTTGCTTTTGCCAACATCTATTCAGGACGAATTACGTCAGTAGCAGGACGAGAAAACATATAATTATTGTTCACAGGTTTGCAAAGTTATGTTTTGAATGAAGTAGTGTGTCATGATTACCCTTTCATTTTATTATGGTTTGTAATGCAAATAAGACATGGATATGAAAACGTGGAGTATTACCTTATAGAATTAAAAGTAAAAAACACATATGATTGTCTCTTAATTCATTTTATCCCATCCCAGGGTTAATACAATACTGGAGAAGGTAACAAAAAGTCAGTTAAAATTGTTGCTATGAATTAATCTATCCCACTGCTACTATATTACTTGAATAGAAAATTAGTTCCCAGTTCTTTCTGATGCTATTTTTGAAAATTGGATTCTCCACTCTTTTCTTTTGAATAAAATCATTCCTATTTTTAAATTAATCATTCTCTAAACCTGTATAAGTGAAAATAAGTCATAATTTATATTCATGGAACAATTTTGTCTATTTTATCAACTGATAACGTTTGTTCTTATCTGTTTACATGTAGTATGCAATTCAGTGTAGTTGTATAAAGAGTAAAAAAGTTATGAATTATATATAAAAAAATAAAATTATAGTGTTAGTATTATTTGTTGAATTGCAATGGGTGGTGTAATTCCATGATGTAACTGTAGTAGTAGGTTATTGAGTGATATTGGTAAGAATGCAGGTGCCAGACTCTGCACAGGGAATTGGTGTTGATTCCATAGGTGGTTAGTTTGGAGAACAGTTGGGAGTCCAAAATTCTCCAACCCTCAGGTTTTCTTGCTACCTCTTTCTCCACCAATTGTTTTGATCATCATAAACAAATGTCATTTTTTAGCAACTTCCTCTCCATTTAATCCATCACATGGTCCTTCTCTAACTTCATCCTGCTTTTTGCGTGCATGTTATGAATTTTGAAACTCAGATTTTGATTTATAAAAAGAAACCTACATCTTAAAATTATCCTTATATAATGATTTACAGAATCCTAAGGTTCAATCGTGGCATACATAACACAAGTAAATGAAATCAAAGTAAGCTCAACTGTGTCATATATAGCCTATCCTGCTCATATTCAAGGTAAAACCCCATATTGCAACTCTCTCAGATAAAAATATCTATTACAAACATGAGAAAAAATGCATCTATTAATAGAAGTAAAAAAAAATCAATGTGTGAATTTGGTATTGATCTTGGATTTATAAGTGCGTCAACTGTTTACATTTTTCTCTAGGTTCGACATACAGTTTGGGAAGTTACTGAAAGAGAGAAATTGACATGTGAATATATAAACAAGAAAAGAAAGAGAAATGGACATGCGCATATATAAATCTAGAAAAGAAAGAGAATCATTGTCTGGATGATTGAGTATTTGTGATGTCATTAGGTAATTAGGAAATATAAAGATAAACTCTTTTGGAAATGTACTAACAAATTTGTGATTATATACTACTGCTATGCAGGGTGCTCCAATATCTATTTAAAATTCAATATGACAAGGATTTTGCACTATATGGCTATATGCTATCAAACATTGATCAATTTGTGAGTAAACTTATTTTCTGCTCATTCTTTCTTGATCATATTTAAGGAATTGAGGTAGTAGTGTTGATGTTCACGGAAAACGTTTCTCCAGACCACCTGCCACCGCTTAAGCTGAAGAGAATATGTCTCACGGTGCAGTCATAAGTCGTGACTGACTCAGATTTCTATTTGAACTTTATTTTCGGTGAGCCGTGCTTGCAAACATTCATAGAGTTTCAGGTAAAATGCACTTCCTATTCTTTTGGGTTTTCTTTGAATCTTAAACTTTTGAATTTGTTAAATAACTGTTCTATCCCTCTTCTCTAAACATCGCATGGTTAGAGAAAGAAAGAGATTCACATCATTACCACATCACTCCTTTCCAACTAAAGAAGAATGTGAAGAAATCAGTAGCACCAACTTCTTATTCTCACCCTTCCATGATTAAGTCAAGACATTATGAAGAAGCTCTGAACTCAAATATTTAAAATCTCTCCTTTTAAAGGTAAAGAAAAAGATGTCAGCAATATATTTTTAATTTTACATGTGATGCAGGTGTTTGAGAATATTCTTATAGCTCTAGAAAGTAATGTAGGTGATAGGCTTTGTAATTTAATTTGAGGATGCACGGGATGGGATGAAAAAATTGGGCATCCAAATTAGGAAAGCTTCTGTGAAGCTCCAATTGATTCATTAGCACTTGAACTGACTATGACCTCTTTTTGCCATTTAAGATAGATAACCGGCTTTGTGTTTATCTTTTATGCTTTCATAGGGTGTGTATACCTAGTAATTCTTCCACCACCATTATCGACACCACATGACAAAGTAAATATTTTCTCTTTCTTATATATGAGTTGTGTAGCCTCATGAGCAATATTATTTTTCATAATATAAGGTGTTGTGTGTCATGACATTGTTAAAGCAATGGGCAACTGCCTATGTTAGTGTATGAAAGACAAAATAATCATGAATACAACTTCAAAAAAATACAAAAATTATTTCCTCCTAAGAGAATTTAGGAGTCATTGAGTTCATGTGAGCACATCCTACATGTAGCAATATTTATGTGGGTATAACTTTGATTAAGCCATAGCATGCAGTATTGATATTTCTTAATTTGAGTTATGTTATTCAGATGACAAACACATGGACAAGTGGGAAAAACTTTGATGAAGCGAGGATTTTGGTGAAAGTAATATGGACAAGCTATTATGAAGAGTATTGGATTTCGTTCGAAGTTTATCTAGAGTTTTTTACCCCTTTGTTATACTGTATTTTAATAATGTTCATGGGGTCATTTTTCCATTTTCTTGATTTAAATATTCAATATTTATTGATAGATCATCTTTTACTATAATGTTTCTAATAGAATCAATATTAACAGCAAATTGAACATAAATATATATAATGTTTCTAATAGAATCAATATTAACAGCAAATTGAACATAAATATATGAAGTGGCTTCACTTGGATAGAATCTTAAATAATACATGAATAAGCTAATCATGAAAATATTAGAACACTAAATTTAGTCTGGTTTTTCTTCATGACCTAAGTCTATTCTCTAACTCCTCCAGATGCAGCACCATCAAAGATTACTCATCTCTTTAGTGGAATAATTGCTAAAACAAGAGTATTATTGTTTTGCTTAATTTACTATCAAACATTGCTCATCTCTTTAGGGGAATAATGGCTAAAAGCAGAGTAATGTTTTGATTAATCAATTTATAAGACATAAATCTATATTGATAAGATACATTATATAAAAAATCGTCCCTCTTCTACTCAATAGATACATATACATTACTCCCTCCGTCTTGTTTCAATGTTTACGTTTGTCTTTTGCACGTTGATTAAGGAATATAATATTTTAATAGATAGTGGGTGAAAAAATATAATATGTAATGCAAAATGGGTAGGTGTATTAGTATTGAATGATATATTAATTATTTTAGGTGGATCCCATATTCCAAAAAGGAAAACGTAAATATTGAAATGAGACGCGCAAAATAGAAACGTAAACATTGAAACGGGACGAAGGGAGTACAATTTAATAAAATAATTATAATAACAAAATGAATTTTTATTATTTAATTTATTTTGTCATATAAATATAAAATGATCCCGCGTAGTACGCGGGTTACATGCTAGTTAGTTATTATAAAGCAAAAGTAATTGAGCTTATATAAATTTAAAGGGTCTTGTTTAACAAATTAAAAATCTTAAAAATTAATTATGATTGAGAAATTAATTTGGCTTTGCATGTTTATATATTTTTCCTATATTTTTTATATTTCATTTATATTTTTTATTATTTAAAATGTAATAAGTTGAAATTTATTATTCATTTAATTTATTTTTTAATTTAAATATTATAAATTTATAAAATGTGATAATATTTTTAAAAAGTAGTAACAATTTTTTTATTAATAAAATATTTAAAAAAAAGAATGAATTTTTCATTTAAATTATGTTATAAATAATTCATAATTTTTAATGTCTTATGTGAGTATGTCTTACGAATGATTTATGTGAGAATGATAATAAGATAATCTTTTATAAGGAAAAGTGATACCTAATAGATGAAAAGTAATAACACTGATGTGAACTATTTCGTGAACAGTTTATATTATAATTGAAAAGTGATAACATTTTAAAAAAGAAGCGATAACATCTTTAATAAAAAGTGATAACTAATTACGAAGGTAGATTTCACGAATAATTTATAAAATTGATAAATTTGATAATATTTTTAATAAAAGTGATACTAAAGAATTAAAGTAATTATTAATCAATTCAACTATTTTATAAATAATTAGTAGGACGGATAAAAAGTGATAATATTTTTAATAGATAGTGATATTTGATCAATGAAAAGTGATCACAATCCAATTTAGACATGCATATTTTAACCGAAATCGTCGGTTCGGAACCGGAAACCGGCGGTTCCAACCAGAATCGGAACCGGCGGTTCCGGAACCGGTGAAAACTGAACCGAAACCGGCTATATATCGGTTCGGTTCCGGTTCTTCATTTCGTGAAACCGAAATCGGCGGTTCCCGATTGGAACCAGTGGTTTTTCAATTTTCTTTTTTACGTTTTTAGGTTGAAAAACAAAAAAAAATTAAAAAAAATCGGAACCGGCGGTTCCAAACCGGAACCAAAACGTCCTACCCTCGGTTCGGTTCCGGTTCCACATTTTTTGAAACCGGAACCGGCGGTTCGGAACCGGAACCGCCGATTTGGAATCGCCATGCATGTCTAATCAAAATGCACTATTTTAAATCATTCGTAATATGAAATAAAGTAATAAAAATTTTAATAAAAATAATACTGATTTATGAAAAGTGATAATCAATTATATAAATTATTTTATAATTAATTTGTAAGGTGAATAAAAGGTGATAATATATACTCCCTCAGTCCCTTGGTAAGAGTCCAATTTTTTTTTAACACGTAGATTAAGGAGTATTAATATTTAATGTGAAGTGGGTAGTTGTATTAGTGGAGGTGTGAGCCCCATATTTTAATTGTATTAGTGGGTGTGGGTGGGTCCCATATGTCCAAAGAAGAAAATGAGATTCTTTGGGTGAGACAACCAAAATGGTAAAATGTGACTCTTACCTAGGGACGGAGGGAGTATATAAGAGAAAGTGATACCTGATCATGAATTTTTAGAAATAAAAAATAAAGATATATTTTGAATAATAAATAAAATTATTTACTAAATAAGATAAGAAAAAAAAAAAGGCTATGTTAGTTTTTAACGAACGTAAACGGTTGCCTTGCTAGAATCAATGATTTTATTGTTAATTGTCATTAATTAATCTAACCAAACAGGAATCTTACTTTTATTTAATTATATTTTTTTTAATGAAATTTAAAATACACTTTTTTTTATTCATGAATGATCCGTCTCACTTAAACGGATCCGTAAAACGGTCTCACCCAAGACTCACCCTTCTTCTTAAACACACCGCACATTTTCCTTAAGGCAAATCTTATTTGCACACCCCTTTCTATTTAATACACGACCATTATTATATAATTAAAATAAGTATTTAATAAAAGTTTAATTTAATCCTAATTTATTTAAGGCAAAGACTTGTACGAAATCGTCTCACAGATCTTAATTCGAGAGACGAATTATCCATCGACACAATTAAACTTTTTTAAAGGGTGGGTCCTGTTTGGCTTTATGATTACTATCAAATTTCCAAATTTGAAAATTAGTTAGGGGATGAAAATTAGTATAGTATATACGTAAACATATAATATACTGTTTACGTTGATTACGTATATGTTTTTTTAATTAAATGTATATATTTTTATCATTTAATAAAATTGTAATATTTTGAATCTCGTTTTATTTATTTAAATTATTTTTTAATTTAAATATTATAAATTTATAGAATATAATAATTTTTAATGAAAAGTGATACTCAATTAAAGAAAAATAATAATGATGATGTGAAATATTGCACGAATAATTTATACTATATATAAAAAGTGATAACATTTTAAAGGAAATGTGATAAAATTTTTAATAAAAAGTGATAATTAATTACGAAAGTGTATGTTGCGACCAATTTATAAAATGTATAAATTTTGATAATATTTTTAATAAAAAGTGATTTCTAATAATTTTTTAAAAAAAAAGTTATATATGTCTAATTAAATTATTTTACAAACAATTCACTGTAATAATAAAAATATAATAATATTTTTAATAAAAAGTGATACATGATAAAGAAAAAAGTGATAACTGTTTAATTAAATTATTTTATAAACAATTCGTATGATGAATAAAAAATAATAACATTTTTAATATAATTAATTAAAAACATGTATTTCACGCATAATCTACTAGAGTATAAAAGTGATAACATTTTTAATAAAAAGTGATTCCTAATTAAAGAAAAATGATATCTATTTAATTGAAATATTTCACTAACAATTCATTGGAATAAAAAGTGATAACCGTTTAATTTAATTTTTTATGAACAATTCATAGGATAAATAAAAAGTGATAATATTTTTAATATAAAGTGATACCTGATTAAATTAAAGTGATAATAAAACAGTTTAATTATCTAATAAACCATTTATAATAATAATAATAAATAAATAAATTTTTTTATTAAAAGTAATAAAAAAATTAATTGAAAGCTGCGTGTTTTCCAGGCGCATGAAACATCAGCCGAAATTGAATTCTATCTTAATTAGTGTAATCCAAATACAGCCCTTTTTTTTTGCTTTAATCCTTTTTTAATTTATTATTAATATTTGAATTAACAAATAATCCGTCTCACTAATTATGATCCTGAGATGGTCTCACTCAAAAGTTACCCTTTATTTAATACCCACTCTTTTATATTTGATATATACCTAATATACATCTTTACCTTACAACTTACCGTAATGATCTATTAAACACATATGATATACATCTTTACTTCTCTTAATCTTACAACTTACCGTAATGATCTACTAAACACACATGATATACATCTTTACTTCTCTTAATCATCATGCTGGGTGAAGTTCTCCACGCTATGGAGGTAAATATATTTCCTATTATTTGAATTGGTTTTGATGAGAAAATAAGTTAAAGAAGAAAATTTGGAATTATTTATTTGCCCTAATCTCATTTGGGGAAGATTCCCACACTGCAACATAGAGCCCATCAACAATCTTGCACGTCTGATTTCATATCATTTAGCGAGATCAAATGTTCGATCTTTCTTTTGCCTATTCATTTTTTCTCTTTTTCCTGTTCATTTTCTCTATTTTATTAATTTAGAAATTATTATGATTTAGAGAACGTTTTGTTGTAATGTTCCCATTTTGTTTGTTGGTTAATTGGCAGATTGTGTATGTTGGACAATGCAAACCCTTATTTTCCTCTCCTCCATCGACAAATAATTTTCGTCTCATGATCGTTTCTTCTTATCACTGATTCGGAAATAAGGTACTACAAACTATATCTTTTAATTTTTTAACCTCTTGCATTTACCATTCCAGTTAACTACATACTTAATTTAATGGTCTCAGTTTTTCAGTATCTATACTTTTGTGAGTAACTTTTATATATTACTCTTTGTATCAGGTATTTATATTTTTTAATTTTCAAGTCAATTTTATAAGACTAGGGCCAAAGAAAATTTTGATGGGTAAAAAGTTTGATACAGCAATGACACGGCTAAAATTAAACGCGCTCATGAGATTGTGTTTTTGAACAAAAATCAAACGCACTGAAAAGTGAAAATGTCTTCATCCATGGTTGTAGCTGCTGGCGCATCCTCTTCATGTGCACCTGCTTTTACCGTAAACCTCTCTCAGAAGCCCAATTCAAGGTACTCAGCTCCTCCATTTCAGGTACTCAAGTTTGTAATCAGTATTGTTTAATCATGTATGTAAGGCTCATTATAATTTAGGGTTATTTTTCTTGAAACTCTGATCAGATAACCAGCTTTCAAGGGATTTCAATTCAAGAAGCCAAAAGGGTTATGCTTAATTCATTGGTGAGTCAGAGTATTATTAGTGTCTTGAGTTCGCATGCTAATACAGATTTAAGGCTGAGTTGTCATGTTTTTAGAGATTTAGGTTAAACTTACTTGCGTTGCTCTCTAATAAACTATTTATACAATTGAAGGACTATATGTTGCAATAACAATTAAGTAACTAAAACAATTAGAATCTATCCAAACCCTAATACCCTCTTCTGTCATCTCTCCTACTTATACGCCGTTCTGTCGTCTTTCCATCTCACTACCATCCACATTGACAATGTGTAGAAGCAGTGAGGAAGCTTATACTCTTTCTAGGATATCCTTCTTCCATAGCAGATCAAGGACCCTAAGGCAAAAATGTTTGCTTATGTAGTTTTATATATGTTTGTGTGTTTTGATTTGCTTCTGTAGTTTATATATGTGAGTGTATTTTCTTGAAATCATATTCTTATACTTTGCTTACATATATTTCAATTCTGAGTTTGGCAACCTAAAGATTGGGATGATAAAAAATTCAATCCTGATCCTGAAGATAAGAAACCAGAGGTGAATTGTCTTTTGATAGTTTTATGTTGTAATGGAGTGAGTGGCATTGATTTTATTTATAATTTCAACGCTCATTTTTGTGTAACAGGGTTATGATGACATTTTGATGGAGATTCCAGTTCCATAGTTGTTAAAGGAGTGCCTTAGGCGAGGCGCAGCCCTGATCACCTGGGTTTCTTGGTTTTTTAGGATTTCGGTTGATGTTCAAAAAATTCTCGCCTTTGTGCACCTTTTGCGACTTTTTTATGAAAAAGGCGCGCCTCACATTTCCTAATTTTGGAATTTTTTTAAGAATAAGAATTTAATGAATACAATGATCAATTTGATGGTGAAGAAGAGAATGAAGATTATAAGGAGGACCATAGACCATGATAATTATGATTTTTATCTCATTGGTAATCATTTGAGTCTCTGACATTTGATATTTTCTTAAAATTTAGGGATTCTGCTTATTTGCTTTTTGTGATTTTCTATTTGTGTTGAGTACTTGAATTATGAAGTTCATTATGACATTGTACATGGGCTTTTAATTTGTGATTATGTTATTTATGAGTTATTATGTATTATTATTTGACATTTTTTTTTATTTTTACCTTTATTTAGTTGGAAAATTATGTGTTGAGTTGGATATATTAATGTATATATGTTCTAAAGTATCTTGTACCTCGGGCGCGCGCCTATGCCTCAGGCTCCAACAAGGCCTTTGCGCCTTTTTGCGCCTTTCGCCTTTAACAACTATGTCCAGTTCCTGAAGCCAAGAAGGTGACAACCCGTCATGTGCCCTCTTCTACTAAACGAGAGTTTTCTATAGATGACGTGTCTTTTTCTACATAATTTGCGCGTGAGTTGGGAGCTACTTGGTGCTTTTTCACGCTTTGCCAAGTTCTCAATTTCTTCAACTTCCTCGGTTCCCTAATTATATTTTCACAAGATTTTAGGGTGTTCAGTGCAATATCAATATACATTATAGAGAATCATCTATTCAAGCCCTAATCTCATTTGTGACATTGGTGGGGTGACGGCGCATCTCCTTCACCTGGCAGCCTCTACTGTCTACCATCTCTATTCTAGCCTTTCCTTTTTGATGGCCTACTTCTTGGTAATTGATGTTGTCTTATTTGATGTCTGCGTCCTTCAAGAATATTTTCTTAAATTTTGTTTTAATATGAAAATTAAGATTACATTTTTCAGAAGAAATAACGTGGAGGAAGTCAAGAAGGGGAACACAACTCTTTATGTTGCAAGTGGATATCGAGTTAGTGATCATAGTGATAGTCACGATGATTGGGAGGGCGTTGTGAGCACCGAGTTGGATGAGATATTCAGTGCTGCTAAAACAGGCCTAACCATGTGGAACAGGCCCTAACCATAATTCCTAAATAGATAGTTGGGCTGCCTAATATCAAGCGGGAGCTTCAAGATGTGATACAAAATTTAAAGACACTTTGACCTGTTGTTTGGCTTGCTAAATTATATTAATCTCACCTAACCTCTTTCTATGTTGTAGATTGCTCAATAATAAATATCCTGTGTAACATCCAAAGAAGTTCAAGAAATTTGGTATGTCGCCTTCAAAAGGTGTTCTTTCTATGATACTACTGGATGTGGAAAAACTCTATTAGCCAAGCCAAGGGCATTGCAAATGAATGCCAAGCCAATTTCATATGTGTTTTTAAGGACCTGAATTTACTCACCCTATGGTTCGGATAGAGTGAAGCATATGTTTGTGAAATGTATAAATTATTGGGGAATAGTAGACTTTTTATTGGCTGAGGAGCATTAGGCTTCTGAAACGGATTAGTTCTCATGTCGTGTAACATATTTGAATTCATTCGTCTGATCTATCTTTAATCACATCTTGAAGCTTTATATCTATTCAACTATAATCATCATTTTTTTTTCTCTAATCATTTTCAGCGTAAATCTCTCTGGGAGGTTATAAGGAGCCTGTATTATTTCATCTTACGGAAAAATGCCCACCTCAAGTACGAACTTTTTCCAATTCTGCCATTGAATTGTCTGTTGCATCACGTCTTTAAGTTCATTCTAATTGAGAAACTGTGTTCTGCATGGTTTCAGGTTCAAGTTATCTTCTTGCTCTGCAGAACTCCCCAGAGAAGGAAAAGACTATTGAGGCGATTAACTGCAGTTGGTGGTGTATTTCAGAGCGAGAATGGCACAGAGTTTCATCTCCCAGTGAGCCTCAGCTCACTTGGGTAGTAGCGGAGTTTATAATATTATATATGCATCCCTGAGGTTTTTATTTCTTAATTTACTCTATTTTATGCATATTTGTTAGTGGCAAGAGGCCAATGGTGCTCTAAGCACTAAGTTTCTATAGTCTTATTACCTCCAAGAATGATGTATTTTGACCATTTTAAATTTTCCCCATTAAACTTGTATAGTTTTCAAGAAAAGAATGAACTTGAAAATTTTTTAAAGTTGATAAAAATAGTGTCCGGGTGGGAACCATTTGGAAAATGTACTTGCCTCAGTTGCATGAAAATGTGTAAACCCATGCCTAACTAACATATGTTTCCTCTATCTTGCAAAGATGCTATTGCTAGCCACTCACAGAGTCTTATTCTTTTAACCAATAGTAGGAAACAAATATTTTTTTCACCCAAAAAATCACCCCCAAATTGGGATGCTAATTTGAACCTAGGTTTTGCATATTAGGAGTATATTATAGGGTAAACCATAAAGGTAAGTCATAGATGACAATGTAAATTTATTTCTCTCATCTCACAGCAGATTATTTATTCCACTCCTCATAGTATTAACAATATTTGAATGACATTGAGATATTTTTTTGGTCATGAATGGAGTTGAATAAGGAGTCAGAGATTACTACACACTAATAATTTCAATAGTTGTGATGTATATTGAATATGGTTTGCATTAACCTAATAATGTTTGTAAACTATACATGTTAACTACTTATGAGCTATAAATGATTTTATGATACTCTTGGGTTATTGAATTTCTTTTTATTAAGTTATATTATTACTTAAATATAAAAGGATTTATTTTATTGTGTTTGTCAAATAATTTATATGATTTTTATGTACAATTAAATAGAATGAAAATGTATCGATAGTAATATAGCAACTAAATAGGAGTAAAAATTAAAATTGAACAAAATATTATTTTACTTACAATTGTTTAATGTAATGAACATATTTTAGAATATATAAATATTATTAAAATTGTAAAAAAAAATAAAATTGTAAAAAAAAATTGGCGTATATTCTCACGGATGAAGATCCTAACTAAGTAATCCCACAAATTACTCTAAGAATTCACAATCAACTCTAAGTTTGGAAAACAAGAAAATGATCACATATAACAACTATGAAAGTGTGTGTGTGATTGAATGAAGAAGAAAGGGTTTATAGTGGTTCAACTTATTTTCACAAGCCTACGTCCACTGTGAGAGAGAGATCTATTATTGATTAGAGAGAATGAATGTGTTACAATGAGCTCATGCATAGATTACATCATTATATACACTCTATGCATGCACAGCAAAGTTACAGGACCAACTTCGAGTAACCAACTTCCAGCTGGATTTCCAAGTGGTTAAATCGAATCTTTGAGGTTGTAACTGACTTCATCACACAGCCTGCGTGACGAGCTTCTCATCCATGTGTGGAACCTTCTAGATATCACACGCATGCCACCTGTACATCAGTCACAAACTGCCCTGGTTCCCACTTGTTAACATGGCATCGAATTATTGCTGATTTGAGCTGATTCAAGTCATCTGTTATTGCTGCATCCGTTTCACACATACACCAGCATCAGTCTTGACCTTGAACACGCACTCATCACTTCCTAGTGTTGATCAAGCACTAGTATGTAGTTTTCATCACAATTCTCCACCTAAAACTTCATACTCAATCATCATCAATCACTTCTTCGCTCCACTGTTTTATCAAGACAGCAAACTTGTACACTGCTTTTATGAGAACAGCTGAACTCTCCACTGATATGTTCAGCACACATTGATAAGACTCTTGTATAATTCAAACTTTGAACTAGGCAAGACCTTAGTGAGAAAATCAGCTGGATTCTTTGTTGTTTCAACTTTCTTAACAACAACCTTTGCTCCTTCAACTAAGTCTCTAACAAAATACATCCTTACATCTATGTGTTTTGTCCTTTCATGATAACCCTGATGTCTTGACAAGTGTATAGCACTATAGTTGTCACAATGCACCAATACTGACTCTTGTAACACCCCAAACTCAGATAGAATTCCCTGCAACCACAAGCCCTCTTTTACTGCCTCTGTAAGTAAGATGAACTCAGCCTCACTTGTAGACAATGCAACCACTGACTGATGTGTGGATCTCCAACTTATAGTTGTACCAAATAAGCAAAATACATAGCCTGATAGTGACTTCTTTGTGTCTAAGTTTGCAGCATAATCAGCATCTACATAACCTACAAGAAAATCAATGTTAGAAGTAAACTTATTGAAATGCAAACCTGTTGTCAAGCTGCCTCTGATGTATCTCTAAATCCACTTAATAGCCTCCCAGTGATCTTTCCCTAGATTCCCCATAAATCTGCTCACCAAACTCATTGCATGAGCTAAGTCTGGCCTGTAGCACACCATTGCATACATGAGACTGCCAACTGCATTAGCATAATGAACCCTTTCCATCTCTGATACTTCTTCACTTGTTCTAGCTGACTGCTGAGCTGACAGACTCAACTCTTACTTTACAGGAGTAGTAACAGCCTTGCTTTGATCCATATTATACCTCTTGAGCACTTTTTCTAAGTATGAACTCTGATGTAGTACTATAGAACCAGCTGATCTGTCCCTCTTGATCTCCATTCCCAATATAACAGTAGCTTTAACCCAAATCCTTCATATCAAACTCTGACTTCAACATCTCCTTCATAACTGTGATCCCTTCTATAGACTTGCAAGCAATTAAGATGTCATCAACATATAATAACAAGAAAATATACCACTCACTGTCTTGTTTAATGTATACACAACTGTCAAACTTGCTTCTCTCAAAACCACAGTTGATAATGTACTCATCAAATCTGAGATATCATCTTCTAGGAATTTGTTTCAATCCATATAGTGACTTCAGAAGTAAACAAGCCTTAGTAGTTGAGTTTTGAACTAAAACTCCCTCTGGAACTGTCATATAGATCTTCTCCTCCAAATTTCCATGAAGAAAAGCTGTAGTCACATCCATCTGATGCAATTCTAAATTAAACTGAGTAACTAATGCCAACAATATCTTAATGGAACAATGTTTCACAACTGGAGAGAATATCTCTTTATAATCAATGTCTTCCCTTTGAGAAAATCCCCTGGCAACTAATCTTACTTTAAACCTGATACCATCAGTCTTTTCTAGTGAGGCATTTTTCTTGTAAATCCATTTACAGCTCACTAACTTCTGATCCTTTGGTCTTTGAACTATTCTCCAGGTCTGATTCTTCTCTAATGAAAGCAACTCTTCTTGCATAGCAGCACTCCACCTTGCACTATCCTTACTGTTCATTGCTTCCTGATAGTTTCTTGGTTCATATGAATCAATATCCTCTGCAGAGTATAGTGCAAAGGATACAATATCAGCATCTGCAAACCTAGCTGGAGTCTTAATAGACCTCCTCTGTCTATCCCTTGCCAACTGATAGCTGTTGAGAAGCTCATCAGTATTAGATGTGATCTGATAATCTTCAGTTGGTGAACCAGTTCCTTCTTGCACTGTCTCTCCTTCAATTCTTAACTGATCCTTCTGAATCTTGTTCATAAGCTCCACCTCAAGCTCAGCTTCATACTTATTTTGATCTTGAGGTTTCAATGGCATAACAACCTCATTAAAGGTAACATCCCTACTTATCATAAACTTTTTACCTTCAATACTCCACAGTCTGTAAGCTTTAATACCTTTGGGGTATCCAATCATGACACACTTGATAGCTCTTGGAGCTAGCTCATCTTGTTTAACATGTGCATAAGCTAGACAACCAATCACTCTGAGCCTAGTGTAATTAGCAGCTTTTACAGTCCATACTTCCTGAGGTGTTTTGAGTTTAAGAGGTGTTGATGGACACCTATTGATTAGAAAAACTGTTGTACTAACCAACTCTCCCAAAAGTCTTTTGAAAGACCAGAACTACTTAATATACACCTTACTCTCTTAAGTAAAGTCTGGTTTAACCTCTCTGCAACACCATTTTGTTGTGGTGTACTTTGTACTGTCTTATGTCTCATGATTCCCCTCTCCTTACAAAACTTAATGAACTCATCAGAACAGTATTCAAGACCATTATCAGTTCTTAATATCTTAATCTTGTTATTGCAACTATTCTCTACCTCAGTTAACCAATTCTTGAAAGTAATGAAAGCTGCATCCTTAGATTTCAGTATATATATCCACATCTTCCTACTGTAATCATCAATAAAAGAGATAAAATACATGTTTCCTCCTTTTGTTAGTATTCTTGCAGGTCCGCACAGGTCTGAATGGATATAATCAAGTCAGGATTTGTTTGTATGTTCTCCAATGCCAAACTTCAGCCTCTTAGCTTTGCCAAAGATGCAATCCTCACACTGATCCAGCTTGTCTGTTGATCTGATACTGATAACATTCTGTCTTGATAATTCCTGTAATCCTTTTTCACTTATGTGAGCTAGTCTTCCATGCCATAAGTGAATTTCATCACTTCCAGTTGAAACAAGATTCTGTCCAACCACTGT
Source organism: Pogostemon cablin (assembly GCA_023678885.1). Lineage (NCBI taxonomy): Eukaryota > Viridiplantae > Streptophyta > Magnoliopsida > Lamiales > Lamiaceae > Pogostemon > Pogostemon cablin. The sequence continues at coordinate 15,995,801 of CM042980.1, read as the reverse complement.
GTGTCCATTAAGAATATACAATCCATATTTTCTGATTCCTTTTATCACTTCATACTCATCTTTCTCAACAATGAGTACCCCTCCCCTTGATCTAAACTCATAACCTGAAGCATCTAAGATACCTAAAGAAATCAAGTTTCTCTTGAGTTCTGGAATATACCTCACATCTGTCAAAGTCCTGGTAACTCCATCATGCATCGTCAATCTGATGGATCCAACACCTCTGATATGACATGTGTGATCATCCCCTAACAATACTGATCCAGCATTCTGCAACTTGAGATCAGTAAACCAATGCTTCATAGGAGACATATGGAATGTACATCCTGAATCAAGGATCCAATCCATGGATCCTTTTGATGAGCCAACCACCAGTGCCTCAGGATAATCAGCAGCCTGATTCTGATTATTTACAACCTGATTTACTTGCACTCTTTGTTGTCCATCTTTACCAGCCTCTGCTTTTCTTTTCTTTTTAGCTTTGAACTTGTAGTAGTTCTTCTTGTAATGGCCTGGTTCATGGCAGTGAAAACACTTCATTCCCTCCTTATCTGAGTTTGACTTTCCTTGTTTCTTTGAATCAGAATTGCCTTTCTTGTTGTTCTTCTTACCATGATCATTCATCTTGATCATTAATCCCTCTCCAGATGCTCCCTGTTCTTCAGAAACTTTCTAAAACTCCTTTGTCTTCAGAGAAATTTCAACCTCATCAAGACTTATAGTTTCTCTATTTCCAAACAGGAGTGTGTTCTTGAAACTTTCAAAAGACTTTAGAAGAGCTGACAACAATATTGAGGTCTTATCTTCTGTTTCAATTTTAACATTAACATTTTCTAGATCATCTAACACATTATTGAACTTATCAAGCTGCACTAAAACTGATCTATCCTCAACCATCTTAAAAGAATATAGTTTCTGCTTTAAGTATAAACGGTTAGCAAGAGATTTGATCATGTATAGATCTTCAAGTTTCTTCCATACAGCTCTTGCAGATGTCTCTCTTTGTACTTCTCTTAAAGCCTTATCACCAAGACATAATACAATCGCACTTAATGCACTTTCTTGAGTATCAGCTTTTGCAGTGGCTTCTATGACTGTTTGTGTAGCTTCTGCAGTTGTTGCAGGCTTCTCCTTGATGGCATCTACCAATCCTTGTTGTACCAAGATGGCTCTCATCTTGATCTTCCACAAACTGAAGTTAGATTTCTCTGTAAACCTCTCAATATCAAACTTGGTTGCAACCATGGTGTCAACTTCCTTCAACTACTTCTTGATTCCTCCTTCTATTGATTGATGATCTTGTGGCCTAGTTTCCCATAGACGGCGCCACTTTCTCACGGATGAAGATCCTAAGTAATCCCACAAATTACTCTAAGAATTCACAATCAACTCTAAGTTTGGAAAACAAGAAAATGATCACATATGATAACAACTATGAAAGTGTGTGTGTGATTGAATGAAGAAGAAAGGGTTTATAGTGGTTCAGCTTGTTTTCACATGAGAGAGAGATCTATTATTGATTAGAGAGAATGAAGGTGTTACAATGAGCTCATGCGTAGATTACATCATTATATACACTCTATGCATACACAGCAAAGTTACAAGACCAACTTTGAGTAACCAACTTCCAGCTGGATTTCCAAGTGGTTAAATCGAATCTTTGCGGTTTTAACTGACTTCATCACACAGCCTGCGTGACGAGCTTCTCATCCATGTGTGGAACCTTCTAGATATCACACGCATGCCACCTGTACATCACTCACAACATGCCCTGGTCCCACTTGTTAACATGGCATCGAATTGTTGCTGATTTGAGCTGATTCAAGTCATCTATTGTTGCTGCATCCGTTTCACACATACACCAGCATCAGTCTTGACCTTGAACACGCACTCATCACTTCCTAGTGTTGATCAAGCACTAGTATGTAGTTTTCATCACATATGTATTTCGACATAATTTTATTATTATAAGATATAGGATTTTCTAAGAAATGTATAATCATCTGCAGGTGGCGACGATCTCTGAATGGAATATGTATAATCATTTTCCCTTTTACCAATATTGTGCAACTTAATTTCTTATAATTCTTTTGAATGTTGTAATTTTTTGCTTGGCTGCATTATAATTCATTATAAACAATGTAACGTCATGAACATAAACTCCATAAATCTTATACATTGAGTTTCTTATTTGACTAACAGTTTGAAAATTTTGTACTATATCGATTCTCACAAATAAATTTATATGTATGATATGAAATTACGCAAATTATTATGTGCACAAATTCTAAAATACTCCCTCCATCCACTTTCAATGGTATCATTTTTTCATTTTGGGCGTCCGCCCCCAACGGTCTCATTTCCTTTTTTATCCACACACACCTACTAATACAACTAAAAAATGAGACCTACACCTCCACTATCACAAATACCCACTACACATTAAATAATAATATTCCTTAATCCACGTGCAAAAAGCAAATGACACCCTTAAAGGCGGACGGAGGGAGTATATGTTTACATTCAATTTATATACACTTATTATTATAAATATATATACTAATGAATAAAAAAATATACAGCGAATTTTTAATAAAATTTCTATTAGTGTTATAATGAACAGTTGAATATAAAAAGTAATACATATATTAAGAAATATATACATTATTGAATAATACTAACGAACTATAAATATAAATTAGTATGTCATAAATTATTTTTCTTATTTATTGTACTTAAAAGTAATATAAAATTAATTAATAATCATATTTATAATAAATCTTTAAATATTTAAATAATAATATTATTTTAATAAATAAAAACATAATGAGTTCGCGTATAGCACGAGTTACATGCTATACAGTTTGTTTGTGAAATTTTAATATATTTTCTGTTAGTTTTTTAACGGATTTTGTATTAATTTTTTAAGCAATAGTTGAATATAAAGAATGTATTACATTTTCTAAGAAACGTATACTCTCTCCTCTCATTTCAATCTTTACATATTTCTATTTTGAGTCCCTCATTCCAATCTTTTACGTTTCCCTCTTTGGTAAATGATACTCACACAAATTAATTATTTCTCTCTCCATGGTCCCGCACATCACACTAATATACTGGTCCCACATATCACACTAATATACCTACCCACTTTACATTAAAATATTATTTCTCTCACCTCACTACACATCAAAATACTATATTATTTAATCTATTTACAGAAAACAAACGTAAAGTTTAAATCGGGACAGAAGGAGTATGTATTATTGAATAAAACTAATGAGTGAAAAGTATATACTACTTCCATCCCGAGATTATTTAAATAGAAAGTTATAACTAAATTTTCTTATTTAAAAAATAATATAAAATTAATTAATAATTATATAAGTAATAATTTTTTTAATATTTAATTAATTAAAATATTTTAATAAATAAATACTTAATGAGCCCGCGTGCTACGCGGTTACATGCTAGTGATCTCCTAAACTAACATCCAGCGCTCAATTAAAAATGTGTTTGTAAGATAATCGTGGAATTGAAAATCAGGCTTACATAACTATCTTCAAATTATAATCTGATAATTTTCACAGCTGAATAAATCCTTTACAAATTAGAAACCCAACAATTTCCCAAAATTATAATACAAAAGACAACACAATGATGGTTTCAACAGTTGAATCAAGCTTTCACCATTACTCAATCTCACAAAAATCGGTCATCGAAAACTATTCCGGCGTCTTCTTCAGTTCCCAAGTGTCAAAATCAGGAATCTCAATCGCTGGGCTTCATCGTGCCCGAGTCAAGGCCCAAGTTGATGCCGTCTACGCGCCGGCGGTAGGAACTAGGGAAACACTATATTAATTGTTGTGGATATCGGAAACAAGATGGCGAGAATGTATCATCCGAGACGTTTTGTTAGAGTGATTTGGTTAAGTATTAAACGATTCAACTCTCTATTAGCTTAAACTTTTAGATGAGGTGGTCATTTAACATGATATCAGAGCCCATGGTTAACAAAAGTCCAGGGTTCGAACCTCACCGCCACCCATTTATGAGAAAAATTGCACATGTAAGGCTTGAGATAAAATTTCTCCGTCTGCATGTGAGGGGGCGTGTTAGAGTGATTTGGACGAGAAGGTTTATTATGGTATGAAAACCTGTCGAATCCTCATACTAAAATGTTGTAAAATTAAATCCTAATCGCGGACAAAACACAAAGTTTGGTATAAAATTAATCGAAGAAGGATCAAAACGGCAAGTGAAAGAAAGTAGGAAAGTCAACCCAAAGCAGAAACCTTGGTTCTCAAACTAGTATTTCTGAAGCTACGTTCGCCAAATACTTTTGCAATCCTTTCTTCGCCACTAATGCCATCTCTAGTGTTTATCTCCAAATTTTGCAGAATGATTGAAGAGAGAAGGGAGAAGAAAATTTCTTCCACGCCACCTATATCTTTCAAGTATAGCATTCCGTACAAAAGTTAGTGGATGAAATTTACAGGATTTAGATGACAAAGATTCCGTACTTGTAATTGGGATTGATTGTGTTTTTCTGAGAAGGATGATATAGATCCATGAAACTTATCTTGCATAGTTTTGATACGGTAGAACATAGAATAAAATTTAAGAATAAGATTTGTACAGGATGCATATGATTATTTTTAAAAGAGTAGATTAGAAATTTCAGAGTTTGTCTATCTAATAAAATTAAGAAATAAAAAATTAAAGGGATGTGTATTTAATAAAGATGTGTACTTAATAAAGAGGGATGTGCAAATAACAACATTCTTTTCTTAATTAATGGATTACTTGAGCTAGATACATAATCCGTTCCTTTCGTGAGACGGTCTCACACAAAACTCATTCTTATACTTTTCATTCATCAATTTTTCAATGAAAAAGTTATACTTTTATTAATTAATGTTTATGCCTTTTAGAATAAAATCTTATACACTTATACACATTTATTAATGAATGTGTAGAATAAAATATTACTCTCTCCGTCCTGTTTCAGCTTTCATATTTACTGTTCCACGTTGTTTAAGAAAAGTTTTTTTTGGCAACTTTATTGACTTTTATGGGTATTGTAGTATTTTTAGGTAATAAATAAAGTGTAAAGTAATGTTATGAGAGTGAAGAAGGAGTGAGAAATTTGAAATTAAAGTAACTTTAATTTGAGATTGTTGGATAAAGTGATGTTCACTTTTTTAGGTTGTAAAAATTATTGTGGGACAAACAAATGAGAAAAGTATGAAAACTGTTATGGGATGGAAGGAGTATATCTTTATACATTTGTGTAAGTGGAGGCATAAGACACTAACACATACGTATATTTTAGTTTAGGGCATAAGACACTAACACATACGTATATTTTAGTTTAGGGACAGTCTTGAGACCGTCTCACGGTGACACTATTTTATATTTCATAATTAGTTATAACTTTTTATTAAAGATATTATCATTTTTTAAAAACGTTATTACTTACTCTATTATACTATAAATTTTTCATAAAATAATTTCCAGCACCATTACGACTTTCATTTATTATTTCACAAAAGTTATTAATTTAGATGGTCTCGACAACTCTTTTCCTTTAGTTTAGACAATTTAGCACGAATCCCACCTATTAACTAGTGGGAATATTTTATTTATATATTAATTTTGATAGACCAATTACAGATTTTATTTTGGGTAGATCTTGCGTGAGACTGTCTCACGTGAGACCATTTTTCACCTTTTAAAATATTTATCACTTTCGCTATAAAATGTTATCACTTTTTATTTATACTATAAATTGTTCATGAAATAACATTATCACTTTTCATTAATTTATTATCACTTTCCTATGTAAAAGTTATCACTTTCTGGTCGTCTCACGTAAGCCCTTACATGAGACGATCTCACACAAATCTTTGCCTTTTATTTTTTATTTGGGGCACCTCATAATACGAATATAAGATGTGCTTATTAAAGTAGTTTATTATATACTAAATAAATACTATGGCAAAGACTTGTGTGAGATCGTCTCACGTAAGGGCTTACGTGAGACGACAAGAAAGTGACAACTTTTATACAGAAAAGTGATAATAAATTAATGAAAAGTGATGATGCTATTTCATGAACAATTTATAGTATAAATAAAAAGTGATAACATTTTATAGCGAAAGTGATAACGTTTTATAGCGAAAGTGATAACTATTTTAAAAAGTGAAAAATGGTCTCACGTGAGACGGTCTCACGCAAAACCTACCCATGTTTTATTGGTAGTTAAAATATATTCACAATAAATTATATTATAACACCCTAATATCATATTTTAATGTATCATTCATTATATTTTAAGAAAAATATATTTTAAGTACCAATAAACATATTTTGCCTATATAATAGTAATACTTTAGCATAGTCTTACAAACCGTTTCACATAAATACCATCTCACAAAAGAATTTGTACTCTTTTTATTTTATTATATGAAATTTTTATTCATATTAAAATTTTAATTCTCCCTCTATTTCATAAACAAATTTACATTTACTATTTTCGTTCGTGCTAATTGCTGTAAACATGTTCCCACACTTAAATAAGGAAATAACACAATCCAATAACCCTATAATATATTTTAATTTTGAAATTGTCACTACTTTGCAACTTACATAACTTATTTTATAATTTATTTAATATTTAAAATATCAAATTATCCATAAAAGCAAGTAAAATTTTTTTTCTAGAACTTTGTTAATTGTGAACTTCTTTTTGTGACAGAGTGAATATTATATACTCCCTCCGCTCCACGTTAACATTTACGTTTTCCATTTTGATTTGTTCGAAATTAAAGTTAACATTTCATTTTCTATCAAGTTGAGCCCACATAAAACAATTAGTTATTTCATATAGGGCTCATACGCAACACTAATACAACTATCTATTTCACATTAAATATTATTTTTCTCACCCACTACACATTAAAATATTATATTTCTTAATGTATGTGCAAAAAGTAAACGTAAACGATTACGCGGGACGGGGAGTAAATCTTACATGAACCGTAATTAGAATAATTTATATTTTTTCATATTAAGATCAATCATTGACTTTATAAATTGGGATACTTTAAAATTGATGGAATTTTAAGTATTAAAAATTTTACTACTAAAATTTTAAAATTACTGATTTTGTTGTTATAATTAAATGGCAAAAACTATTGTACCGTAGGTGTTAAGATTTTAAATTTGACCCATTGACTAGGATATTTATATATAATTCATCCAACGGGTCATTAGTGATTGCGTCGTTCTTTCTTCATCTAATTCTCGCTGTAAAATCCTCTCGTTGTTCTCCTGTTCTCCTTCCCTGATAATGCTCACGCCGTTCATCCTTCCTCAGGCTTTCTTGTCGTCACGCGGCGGCCACTCCTTAATTGTCTAGCCAGAAGAAGGAGGTGGTTGAAGAAGATGGCGGTTGAAGGAGGAGGCATGTAGCAAGAAGAAGCGGCGGCTGCGATTGAAGGAGGCATGGTGGAGAACAATGGTTATGTCTCATTTTTCTTTTTATTTATTTTCTACATGAAGATATCAGCAGATTTGCTAGTGATGCCATTGGAAATCCACGCAATTGCCTGTTTTATTCAAACAGTTCAATCAATTTTTATCTCTTTTGTTTCGATTTCAATTTCATACCTTCTTCAATTAATTTTCGATTCGACGGTGTAAGTTTCTTTATTGTAATTTTTGTTGTTGTAGAGTATGGAATTGGTTGAATTTGTGTGATGAATTGATTAAATTTGTGTGATTGAACATGCGGTGGAGGCGACGGTGTAGTGCATCTAGGAGGCTGAACAAAGAGAAGATAAACCAACAAGGAGAAGATAAACCAATCTTCAACCCAGTTTGAGCGGTAGATCAAACTTTTCATTTCAAAGTTGTAGTATGTTATTGAGAATAAATGTATTACCTTTTATTCTTCAACGTATTTTATAAATTTCACTAGTATATATTTTATTTAATATAAATGTATATCGGTTTATTCTTTTATATATTTATTAATTTCCAATATAAATGTATCAAACATTTTTTAATTTTTTATTAGTAAATGTATAAGTTTTGATTAACTAGTGTATACATTATATAAAATAAATATATTATTTTTATATCTTAAATGTATTTATTAATTAAATAGAAAGACACATTTGATAACTAACTATATTAGTTGTAATTCAATAATGTATTTGTTATTCTTAATAAATGTATTACTTTTTAAATAATAGAAAATTAAAAATTAATATTGATATTTTAGATCAATATTTTTATCACATTCATTCATTTTAAGTTTTATATTTTAGTATAAAAATATTGATATTTAGTGCTGATAGGATGACTATGTTAATTTTTAAATACATACTCTCTCTTATTTTCTTTCCTCATCCATCATCAAGAATTGTATTTGATGAATTGTATTTTTTGTAACTATAGTGTATAAGGTTTTTTAATAAGTATATTACTTTTAAGTTTAATACACTTCCGTAAAAAAATAATACAATTATAAATACAATTTCATACATTAATACATTTATTCAAATAATAAATTAAAATTTTATAATTGAATTTCAAAACTTGAAGTATGTTAAAAATTACAGTAGGAAAAGAAAGAGTTAATGATTGCATATCCTTCACCTTCACATCATAAATTCAGTCATCGAAATACACTAAACTAACTTAAAATTACCACAAAATTAATTGATCCAAAAGAATTTCAAAATAGAGAAATTGAGAATCCAACCAAATTTCATCTACAACAGTGGGATCCTATTCGTAAATTAGAATGATTAGCGTAGGAATCCAGCCAGATGTATCCACATGATGAATAGGGTGAGAATCAGCCAGATTTTATCCACAACACAATGATAACACAACGCGATCCACCACCGACGAAATGGAGTGGCAAACATAGGTGAACTGAAAACACCGTAGGCAGAAGATGACAGAGATAGAGACAAAGGCGGAGCGGAGAATGAACAGCCGGCAAAACGGGGTGGCAAACAGAGAGGTAAACTGAGAACACAATTTGCAGAAGACAACAGAGACGGAATCATAAGAGGCCAGAGACGAAGGTGGAATGGAGAGACTCAGCAAAAGGAGGCAGCATGACGAATTCGCAGGCGGTGGAAGGAGGTGAAGGAGGAACTGAGAGTTGGAGAGGAGAGTGAGGCAATGAAATGACCTAATTGGTAATTTGGGCTTTATATATTGACCTATTTATGAATATGGATTATGTGGTTAGTGTACGATTGTGTACATTAGACCTGCTCTAATTAAATTAAGTGGTTTATGAATTTAGCTGTAGTAATACTATATTGGGTAGCTCTATTGTACTTAACGTATTAAGATACATCAAATTCATATTTAAAAGGCCTTTTTTAAAAAAAACTCATATTTAAAAGGCAATTTCTAATATATCTATATTATTAGTGTACAACCGATCTATCTGACCTATAATTTCTACTATATCTGTACTATTAGAATTCAACTGGATCAATCTGACCTATGACTCGAAGTATTAATACTAATTTTGGCTTGAGTATTGTTAAATACACACCCCTTCTTATTGAATACACACTTTTTATTAAATACACACCCCTTTTAAATTTTTATTTCTTAATTTTATTGAATACACTCCCCAAAAACTCCAATGAAACTCCAAAATTACCCTTAAGATTATACACACCACATCTAATCAATTTATCCTTCTCTTTTAGAAAGTGTTTTTCTCCATTTCCGTTAAAAACTTTATTAATATCGTCGCATGATACTTCAGCTTATTGTCGCAGCCGGATAATCCACAACATATCTCGAACTCAGTCATTCAATCATTCTTCAATGCATTAATTGTAAAAAAAATAAAATTGGGGCATCCAATTACAAGATTCTCTCTTGTAAGCTTATTTCTATTCTTCAATTACTGTGGTTAATTAACTTTGTAGCGTAGAGGTTCAGGGCAGTAGTCGGCAGTCTGATTGGCCGAATTTTCAAGATTCACAAGTATCCTCCTTGTTTTCTTACGAATTAGGAATAGCGGTGGATTAGGACAAAAGAACAACAACGCTATATATCATATCTTGAATTCAAACAGGTCCACGCGTCCATGATTCTGATCTACGGATGAAATCATCATCTCAACTCGCTATTTAGTGCGAATCAGCGAAATAACAGAATCTATAAAAATTATCCAGCAGGCTCTGGAAGGAATTCCAGGGGGACCCTATGAGAATTTAGAAAGTCGCCGCTTTGGGAAATATTTGAGTATCAATCTCATCGATCTCATACCAAATTCCACCAATCAAATCACTTTTTCGAGAAATACGAGACATCTAAGTCATACAAGTAAAGAGATCTATTCATTGATAAGAAAAAGAAAAAAGAATTTGGAGCAAAATAGCTATTCAACGATGACTTTGGTTTACTAGAGATATCGGCATATTGTTTTAGCTCGGTGGAAATAAAATCCTTTTCCTTAGAATCTTTTCAAATAGAAATAGAGAACAAAGTAACTAAAAATATTGTTAGAATGACCTTCTTCTAGAAGGATCATCTAGAAAGCAATTTATTTTGTTTGTATTCAAACAAAAAGCTGACGTAGGTGTTATGGGTATAATTTTATTCATTTTGTTCACATCTTAAATATACGAATTTACATGGTTCTCCTGCAGCTAGAACCTCCGGAATCACAAGAATCCTGAGTTAGAATGGGATTCCAACTCAGCACCCTTTGCTTTGAGTGAGATTTTGAGAAGAGTTGCTATTTGGAGAGCACAGTACGATGAAAGTTGTAAGCTGTGTTCGGAGGGGGTTATTGTCTATCGTTGGCCTCTATGGTAGAATCAGTCGGGGGCATGAGAGGCGGTGGTTTACCCTGCGGCGGATGTCCGTAGTTTTGTTGGTTGGTAAATTGGTCACATTTTATTCATGAAATGGCTAGGATTGGTATTAGTCTGGATACGTCAAAATCATTTTATTAGATCGAATAAGTACATTCGATCTAATAAGTACCTTGTATCGAAATTGAGAAATTCTATGGCTCGGATCTTTAGTATTCTCTCAGAGGCAATTTGTTTAGCTTTACATCCGTCCCAGGGTATCATTTCTAATACATCCGTGGGGCACGCCCGGACACATTGAGTACATCCTATACATGTATCATAAATCTTTACTGAATGTGACATTTTATCTATACATTTTTGAATGCCCAGTCTAGTAAACTAACTTATAAATGAATCTTATAGTTAGATACCAGATAAATCGATGAGTGATCAGAATCAATTTACTTCTGAATTGATTTATGAGGGATGGGCCAAAATAATTTATTTTTTACGTTTTTGCAATAATAATTATACCCTACTCTAGCGATATCAAACCCGCTAATGCTAATTTGGAATAATATTCAAATTAACATTTATATGATTATAAAATTAATACTATTTATTTGACAAATTGGATTGGTTAATGATCGTAAAATGATGGTGGATTTAATGAATTTTCCTATTGGTTTTACATGATTCAATTCTGAATTTGAAAAATAAAATTTCAACGCATCGATCATTGTGATTTTTCCTATGTAGAAGATGATCGATCCCAACAAAAAAATTTGAAAACCCTATTTAATCATAAATTCATAATATTCATAATTTAGGAAGCAATTTTTGCTTATTGAAACACAGATCATGAAATCTAGAATTATCATCTTCATTAATTACTTGTTTGTAATTTATTATTTATATATTAATGAATATAAAATTAAAAAAATTAATTAAAAATATGTAGGGTGTGTATTCAATAAGTTAAGGATAATATAGACATTTACAAAATACATATTTAAATTATATTGTGATAGGGTGTATATTCAATAATAAGGGGTGTGTATTTAGTGAAACCCTTTTAGCTTGCTTAGATCATTTGCAACCTAATTTAAATTGGGTTTCTCTATCTTCCCTCCATCTCCAGAAGACTCTCTCAGCGTGTATTTCTCAATTCTTTCAACTCTCCACTTAGGTTTCTCTCTCCCTCGCAGTGGATTTCTCAATTCTTTCCCCGTGAACTTACGGCAAGCTCTGAAATGGTTCCTACGATTGATTCCAATACTATAAATTCCTAATAGATACTTCTAGAATTAAGAATTCCCTTATAAGATTCTCTCTTAACCCTAAGTTCCCTTTTTAGATACTATGATCCTATTAATTTGGTTCTCTTCACTAGGTCAATCATCTGACTAGATTAATCAACCTAATATTCTATCTCTAGTGTTCCAACCATAAGAAGGTTTTGGTTAAACTTCCCTCACACTAACATGCATAAAAAATGAAATAATTCAATTAACTACCCTAACAACTAATTGGAATGACAATCATAATCACATGAAAGGGTAAAATCAATCACAGTTTACAATAAATTTAAGAAATGTAAAAATTGAGATATAAATATCAAAATTAAATCGTTAAACCATATAAATCCAAACGTCTAGAAATGTAAATCCATCATGCTTAGAACCTCATGATAAGACACTAGCAATGATTACTTGTGAAGGTGTTTGATTTAGGTGGGGGAGGGAGGGACACCAAACCAATAGCCTCAAAACCTTAGAAAGGAAACATAGGCAAAGGTCCCTGCCTCATAGAAAAAATTATGCGCGATAATATCTCTAAATAGGTACATTAATAGTCATAAGTACTTGTAGGACTAGTGAGTATTGGAGACACTCTTAAGAGTCTTCTAGGGATTTCCTTGGTTGTTAACATAGTCTACAACCTATTCATCTTGTGAAGGAGCTTAAGTGGAATTAGCGAGTGCCCTTAGTGCATTTATCCTAGAAAATAACCATAGCAATTTCATAAGTCTAGACCTACCCTTAATCATAATGTTACTAGTCTTGCTAGCTCCTTAGATTGACATTTCACCTGTATCCATTCCATCTCTTATGATTGTTACATTTGCTTACTTGTATTTCATATGTTACTATTATTAGATAATTGTTACTAGGTCACCTGAACATCACGATAGAGTACACTTGCTCTTAACACCTTGAAAATTCACCGATCAAGTTTTTGGCCCAATTTTTGCAAGAATCTTCAATGTTGGCCAGAAAATATTAGGTGCGCTGCATGTGACACTTTTATTGGGACGTAAATTAAACAATCAAATATGTTACAAGACTAAATTGATACAAATGAGTTGAAAGAAATGAGTTAAAATCATTTTTAGTCCCATAAATATAGAAAATTTTTGATTCCGTCCAAAAAAAGATAAAATTTTCAATTTCGTCCCATAACTTTAAAATTGGGCCAATTTTGGTCCCAAAATCGTCGAAAATTCATACATGCACCTCACTTAAATTGGGGCTTTCCGACAGTTGAATCCAACGTGGCAAATGAGACTTAACATAGGCCAATAAAACTGACACCTTACCTTCTATCATAAAATTTAAATTTATTTTGCATTTCTACATCACATATATAAAACATTAAAATTAAGGATCATTATGTGGTGAACTGGGTGCACCGGTGCACCTAGGGGTTAATAGTTTAAAAATAGGGGTTAGTGGGTAGTTATTATTTTAAAATTTTAATTATTTTATTTTATTTAATGGTAGAGATCGAATTAAAATATAATTTAACAGTTAAGATCGTCCAGGTGCACCGGTACACTCAGTGCATAACAGTTGGACTCTAAAATTAAATATATATTTTATAAAAAAATTTTAATAATAATAAAAAATATTTAATATATTCTGTTAATGAATCATAAAACAGAAACACAAATTAAAATAACAAAAAAAGAAAACAGATGCTCTAAATTTAAAGATTTTTCAATTTTTCCCCAAATCACGCCATTTCCCATTAGAAACCTAGGGTTTATGGTGCTGTGTTGAAGGCGGCTGTGAAAGATGGAAGAGACTTGAATTTGTTGACGGAAGAGGAATAGAAGAGCGTGGTGGGTACGAAACTGAGACATGGCTGGTGGCAGAGATGGTTGGTGCACGTATGCGCGACGACAGACGAGGAGGATCCATCATCAACAACTCCTCAATTTTGGGGCTAAATCGAGCAATGCACCACAGACGAGGAATGGAGTCACGAGTGGGAGTCTGCAGAGCACCAGTTCCGTGGACGATCCAGCCTAGTTCGATCCAATTTCAATCTTCAAATTTCTTCCCGACTACAAATACTCACTCATTACCGATGAAGTGAGAGAATCAATTTCTAGTGAGAGAAACCAGTCGTTGGAGCTGCTGTTGGATTGTATACTAATGGTCTAGCTTTTTGTATGAACAATGTTATAACAATTTATTTGAAATGAGAATCATATGTTCAAATAATTGCGCCTTATAATTTATTTATATGCACGATGCAATAGTCCACTTACTTTATACTGTAGATAATATGTTATGCGACAATACACGAAAGATCATATTATCAGTTTCCTTATAAAGTATAAACAGATGCTCACAACTGAGATAGACGGGGACTCTATCGGAATGGTTGTAGTGTGGTTTGGTATTAGCTTGTCTTGGCTATAGAATCATATTAGTGCACTCTGTGTGTATTGAGCAGGACCGCTTGAGATCGTTCGACTTATATTGACTTATAGGAGAACTTGATCTCAGTTATTATGGATGTTCGTGCTCTTAATCCCTATACAATAACCTCGACACGTAGAGATATGTATTTCTTTGATTCATCAATGAGTGAGATTTACATGTAATTACATCAACAAACTTGGTGAGTTGGGAAATAATGTTGTCTCTATGGTGTGCTGTTGATTGTAGAAGGAATCCGTGTCCGACATAGGTTGATGATGTCCCCTTGAGGAGCTCATAAGGATTATCATGTAAACCTGCAGGTGGATTTATTCCGGCATGATAATGAGGTTGAGTGGTACTACTCTCAGATAAGATATTAATTAATGGAATTGTCAGTAACTTAATTAATTAATGGACATTGTATATCTTAAACATGGGGAGGCTAACGGGCTCATAATAAGAAGGAGCCCATAACGTAATTATGGGATTAGAACGATAGTGCATTAATAATATTTTAGTGGTATATATTATTATTATTGGACTTAAGTATAAGCTTTGTGCTAAGCTTGGATACTTAAGCCCAATGGAGGCCCAACTCTAATTTCTCCTCCTGGTCCCTACTTTAACCCATATATAAGTCATCTCAGCTGTCCGAAAATCCTAATTTTTTTGATAATTCATGCCTAACACGTAAAGAGGGTAGACAGAACAGTAGATTGAGAAGATCTCGAAGATCGTCGCCCATACGACATCGAGATTGGACTTGGGAATACAGTAGAAGACCGGAAAGTTATTTATCGCTGTTGTCCGTCAACTTGTACGATTTTTATAAAATCATACAGAAGTTTGAATTCGATGTGTGATATACTGATGGAAAGTCACTGAAGAGAGGATCTTTTTGGCACGTAGATCACTCAAATCTGATATCGGATGAGAGAGTTATGCCCAAAACGGTGAGGCTGCAAAGGCCGGCGAGAATCTATCTTCTCCAACATACCTAGTGAAAGGTAATACGTTTCTTATTTTCTTACTTCCGCTGACTGTTAGAAACGTATGGAACCCTAACGGGTCACGTTAATCAAACGATCGAATGCCAACAGCTGCAACACGGCGAGATCTGCTATGTGATTGAATGGAGATCGTCGTCGTTGCAGCTGGAGTATGCAGATGATTGTAGGGTGCATTGCTCCCCACTCGGAAATGCCTCGATCCTCAACTTGGATTCGATCGACTGTAATGAGAATGATGATGTTCAAATTTAGGGTGAGATTTATGGACTCCAATTACGACGATGGAAGCTTCAGCATCAATTCGACGGTGATCGGAAAAGCACGGTGGGATGATAAGAACAACATGCTAGTCCGAGTTGGATGTAGACACTTGGATCAATTTTGAATTTTCTGTTTTATGATTGATTAATAGAATATATTAAATATTTTATTATTATTATTAGAATTTTTGTTATTTTATAAATTATAGTACAACTAGTATGGTGCCCGCGTGACGCGGGTTATCATATTTGTTATTTATTTATTATTTTTAAATCTAGAATAATCATATCGATTTAGGATAAGTGTAGAATAATCATATCTCATGTTACATGAGGGTGTATGGGGGACAAGTGTCCCATTTCACACACAATTGTGTATGAAATGGGACACTTGTTCCCCATACACCCCTATGTAATTGTGTGTGAATGGGACACTTGTCCCCCATACAACCTAATGTAACATGAGATGTAACATGGGGATAATAGGGGATTTGAATTACCTATTTGTAGCCTATATCTGGCCCTATGGGGATGGTACTGTCCTCGAAGCAGCCTCCTCCCATGTCCTTTTGATTTATTACTGCCTACTGCAACAATTTTTTTGTTCCTGTTTGTGGACCCCTACTCTTGCGTTCGGCTGCTTCTTCATTTTCTACTCTTGGCTGCTTGGATTGGGTCCTGCCATCAGCCTCTATTCCTAGGGGTGTGCAAAGTACAGTTGAAACCGAAAAAATTGATCAAACCGAACCGATTTTAATAGTTTGGTTCGGTTTTTGGTTTTCGATTCGGTTAACGATTTTGAAAATTAGTTTTTTCGATACTCGATTCGGTTTTCGATTTTTTAATCATGTAACTCTACAGTGTATTTGACGCAATGAGATTAATGAGTCTAGTGGCTCCAATAATCTGCTAATTATGTTTTGGACAACAAATTCAACAACTTTTATAGTGGGATTATTACAATGGGTAGTGTAAGCAATTAAAAAATTCTGAATTCCAATCAAATAATCTTCCAGTGTGCTTTGTCACATAAATTGGGTATTTTGGGTTTAAGAATCTCAAATTGCATTTATTTTTTAGCTTTATGATTTTAATTTGCAATTCATGTTTAAATTTTGGTTTACTGCTTCTTAAGGCCTTCGAATCTACCACGTATTTCATTCATTTATTTTTTTATTTTTTTTTAGATGTCAAGCTCAGGAGGAGAAATTGATGGCTTTATTGAAAGCAACAATTCTGAATTATTTTGTTATACTTTATGTCTTTAGGAATTATTATAGACTTGATACATTTGAAACTTGAATTATTATATTAGGATTTCTTATGAATGATGTTTTAATGATGGGGTTTGTGAATTTAGTAAGTTGTGAATGTTGTAATATTGCAAGTTTTAGGTGTGGATATGAGAAATAATGTGAAAATTATATATATATATATATATATATATATATATATATATATATATATATATATATATATATATATATATATATATATATATATATATATATATATAACAGGGATCGATTCGGTTAACCGGTTAAACCGACCAAAATATTTCGATTCGATTTAATCGGTTTTAGCTTACTTTGGTTCGGTTTTGATTTTCTAAAGAAAGTTAAGAAAAAGTTCAGTTTTGGTAGTTCGGTCAGTTCGGTTAACCGAACCGATCGATGCAAACCTCTATCTATTCCCAACATCCTTTTTCCATTCAGTCGTCGCTGCATGCCTCCCTTTAGGCTTTGATTTTTTCGACTGCTGTTCCCTTCAAGGCACTTCTTGGCTTTTATCTTATATGCATTTGGATCATATTGCTATATCCCATTCCCATGCATCATCCCTGGAGTCCGGAGTAGCTTTTTCGAATCTGTATTGGCCACGAATTACATGGTGTTAGTGCTGATTGATAACAAAGGGGGAGTAGGGCTACTCACTCCGAGCAACATCTCACTTTCTATGGCTTGCTCGCCAACCTAAGCCCGTTGCAGATTTTAAAGCCTGAGATCAGCCTCTTCTATTTTTACTCTGTGCCATCATCCATCGTTGGTCTCGGCCCATCCACTCGCCTCTGCACTTGGTTTTACTCATGATAATAGTCGTGCTCCATTGTATAAGCCACTTGCTTTGGCTTCCTTGATGTACTATTTTATCCATGCTTTATTTTATTTTGATTTTCGGAGCCAACTGTTTAGGCTCATTTTGCAAGCCACTTGTTTAGGTTTTTTTCTTGCTTTTTCCCCTTCATTTTTCTCTTTGTCTACCTTCTTATTTTCTTTTAACTTTTTAATATTATTGCGTAGTTAAAAAAAATCATATCTATAATATTTTTCACAACTTTTACCTAGACAAAATTTTCAGTGGACCCAAGTTCATGAAAGTATTTTATTTACCTAATTACTTCACTATCATTTCAACTTTGTGGTTTTATGTTTATCCTTTACCTTTTAGAATTTATTGCATTTTTTAATCATTGAATATGACCTAAATGTGTGAAATTATAATAATATTATTTACTTATGTGGTTTAAGACTTGTCTACTTTAAACTAAGAATTTTTTTTTTAGAAATTTTATCATTTATTCATTCAAAATAAAATAGGTGTACAAGAAATGATTGTGCATTTCAAATGTAGGGAATATTAACTCTTAAAAAAAAGGGAAAAAACTTAATAAATAGAAAAATTGCTAATTAAAATTGTTTGGTTTCCATAACAAAAATACCCTTTTATTAAGTCCCATTATAGTCATTTTTTCAACTAATTTGTGTTAATTTAGTTCTGTAACTTGTTTGAATAGTTAATTTACGTTCCAATTAGAGTGTCATGTGCTAACACGTGACGTTTTTCGGACAAGATTTAAGATTCCGACAAAAAAATGGACTAGAATTAACCAACTACAAAAAAATACGAAACTAAATTGACACAAATTAACTTTTATTTTAAAATTTTAAGTATCGTTTAGTTATGTGATCAAACAAATGTTTAATTCTATTCAAACTAAATTTTTTTTGAAGTAAAATGATTGAGTTCTCCACTGTTTTTTAAACCGGATCAGATCGATCGGTTGAACCGCGAACTGGAGTCAGAAACGATCCAAAACACCCCAAAACACCATTATTATGGTTAAATCGGGTTGAACAGGTCGGATCGAGTTGAACTGAAAAAGCCGATAAAATCGGTTGAATCTGTCCTACCTAATTTGTAGTACTTTTTTTTAGTTTTTTATTTTATTTTTATAATTTTCAATGTTTAAAATTTTTATTTTTTACTTTTAATGATGTTTCACTTTTATTTTTGTTTATTTTAGAACATTATACTCCATCCGTCCTGTTCTAATTGTTAAGTTTGTTTTTGCACGAGGATTAAGGAATATAGTATTTTAATGTGTATTGAGGTGAGATATATAATATTTTAATGTATAGTGAGTATTTGTATTAGTATTGTAGGTGGATCCCATGAAAATATCTTAAATGTTTTGTGTGAGTTCCATATATTAAAAAAAGAAATGTAACCATTAGGATCTGATGCCTAAACTAGAAATATGTAATCGTTAGGACGTGATGGATGGAGTATTTAAATTTTGAATTAAATAATAAATTATAGTATTGTGTATGTATGTGTATTATAATTATGCATGAAGTAAGAATTATAAACTATAAATATTAAATTATATTTTATTTAAAATGATTTTTTAATTTTGTAAAATAATTTTGGTGGTTATACATTTTTTATAAATGGTGATTCTATAAAATATAATTAAAAATATGTAAATCTAATTTTTTGGTTGAATCATTGATTGAATCAGTACGACCAGTTAAACCTCGAACTATTGTCTCCACCGATTCGATCTCCGATCTAATTATGAAAACATTTAATTTTTCAGGCAATTAATAAAAAGTATAAAATATCTACCATCTTCAACAATTGTCCTTAACGTAAAAGAAAATATCATATTGTTAATTCACATTTAAAGGATAAATTACTAATTTTATAACATTTTCTTAATTAGAACCCATAATTCTAAACATTGATATTTTGAAGAGGAGCAATGTTCCTTTTCTTCTTGGTCATGCACTCGTGATACCAATGCACCTAAACGATTTCAACCGTTAGATAAAATTCTAAATTAATTTTTACCACTAATTAATTAAATAATTAATAATTAAAAATAGAAATAGAAATAGAAAATTACTCACTACCCCAACTTTTAGTCTATAAATCATGCACTGGTGAACAGGTGCACCAAAAATCACTCCAAATTTAAAGGATAAATTACTAATTTTATAACATTCTCTTAATTCGAACACATTTTTCTAAACATTTGATATTTTGAAAAGGAATAATATTCTTATCATTCTTAACAGTATACCGCAAACAAATATAACTACCTTGAATAAAATCAATAATGTGGGTCATTAAATATTTTTTTTAATAAAATAAAATTGAGTTTTTTCGATCTAAGACCTGAAATATGTATCAACTATTGATCCAAGGCTCGAATTTTATTTTATATCGATTAGGGGACTAATTTTATTTATAATTATCAGTTTAACATCCACAACAATAATACCGTTAACTAATCTTTCAATAATAATTGATGTGTGAGATAATTTGCCACGTGGTATCCAAATTATATTTAAATAACAAACTAAAAATGATTTAAGCTAATCATGTTCGAGATCATCGTCCATTATTTTTCATTTTTTCTCCGCTTTTATTTTAATTCTCCTCGAAAATTATGCTATGATTTATCGTTTCTCAAAAATATCAAATGCTTCTCATGTCTTAGGCAAGAGGAATGCTTGTTTGATTTACTTCATGAATTTTAATTAAAAAGATCACTTTAAAATGATAAATTGAAATTAAATACTTCATCCGTCCCATGTTAAGGTTTACGTTTTTCATTTTGGGTTGTTCCACAATAAGGTTTACATTTTCTTTTTTGTCATGTTGGGCCCACACAAAACAATTAATTATTCCATGGAGGGTTCACATACAACACTAATACAATTACTCACTTTACATTAAATATTATTTGTCTCACCTCACTACACATTCAAATATTATATCTCTTAATCTCCGTACAAAAAACAAACATCAACATTAACTCGGAATGAAGGGAGTATGTATCAGACAATTTATCAAACACTTCATATATAATAGTTTAGAACAAAATGTCTTTACAATCTAAACTAAATCAATAAGAATTTTTTTTTCTAAATTCATTATCAATCTTCCCATCCACACCAAACATAAATTTTGACTTCAAAACAAAGAGAAAGAATGAAAATTATAAACATATTTAAAATCAAATCCTATTATATAAAAGAAAAAAACTTGGAAACTTTCTTGTAAAAAGTTGTAAATTTTTTAGTTAAGTAATTACTGCTCTAAGAGTTTCTTGACAACAAAATAGAATCGAATACTGCAACAAATAATTTATCAGACATTGATTTCATGTTTTGATATACCAATCGAAGATTTGAGGAAGGTGGAGGAAACATGGGGCATGATTCTTCCTGAAGACATTCTAACAATGTAGAAGTTAGTATAGCAAATATATGAGAGAATTTTTGTGTTTTGCGTATAACCCATTGATTTATTTTGGAATTCGAAGAGTTCTTCATACTTTAGGAAATGGATGAATCAGCTCGTCTTTCTTTTACTGTACTTACTAATTAATGGATTGATTCAAATTTTATTTAATTAATATATCATATTTAATATGGTGCCACGTAGGAAGTTAACAGAACAATTATACATGTCAGCTTATGTTAGTAGAGTAATTAACGGTGTTAATGATGTTGAGTGTTCAATCGATAGTTTTTAATTAATTAAGCCTTCAGGAGAGTTAATTAATATCTTTTTTCTTGATGAGTTGTCAACACAACAGGATTTAAACAATTTTCTATTGCCAAGGTGTCACTTCCACAATATTTAAACGCTGAGGTGTCCTTTTTTAGGTTTTTTAAGATTGTTTTTAAGGCAAAAGTTCATGCGCCACCGGACACTGAAGAAAGGACACTCCTTGTCCCCATATGAACAGAACTCTCCCCCTCCAATCCTATTTAAACTTATGTATTGCTAATGATCTAAATTGGAAAGGGCATGGAAATTGCAATTCCGTGTGCATAGGAGCTCACTTTTTTTTTAATCTTTTCTTATTTTCATTCATTCACTTCAGCACTCTCATCTCACGTAACGCTAATGTGTCATATTTTAAGCTTTTTTAATTTTTTTTCTTTCATTATTTTCATTCATTCACTTTAATGCTCTCTGGTGCGTTTCTTCAACACGGCTCTCTTCGTCTGGCGTTATGAATGGAGTTATGGTCACACAATCATGCCTTCCTCTCTCCGTCTGGTAGGTGCCTTTGGGCGTTATTTTTATTTATGAATGGAGTTATGGTACCACAATCACACCGCCTTTCTCTCCATCTGGGATCACTGGCCGCTTTATATCCTTCTCTCGCTGCTTGCTGCCCTCCGCCGTATCCATTATGGTTTGTTGTCCTCTTCGAAATTCCCATTTGAGATTTAGATTTGGGAAAGCTTTCACCTTCTCCTCCTCGATTTACCATTAATTTTCCCCAATCTTATTTTCTGCAAGACCGTAAATTAGAATGCTCTTTCTCCTGAACCAATTCGGTAATTGACATTGTACTATCTGGTGTCTACATTCTTCAAGAAGCTTTTCTTAAAATTTGGTTTAATTTTGAAATATAGGATTACATTGCTGAATGAGAAGGTGAATGAAGGCAAGAGTGGAACGCAACTCATTTTGATGTTGCAAAGGATATATCAAAGAGCTTGGCACCGCGCTGGTCACGCTCCTCAATATTTACGAATAGTAAACTTCTCCTGTATCAGGTTCTCTAAAATTTCTGAGAAATGTTACTTTTAGGATTTCTTTTTGTTACAATATGGAGTCTTTTTTAGAGTTATTAAATGAAATTGTCAATTGATTGTTTTGAGTTGGAACACTTTTGTAATGGGGGAAATAATCCTAAGGAAAAAGCTCCATATATTTTCATTGTCCCAATAAAGGGTGAACATTCATGTTTTTGTTTTTCTTTTGCTTAATGTTTTTTAAGCGATTATTTATCTACTTTTAACTCTAAAACTAAATATCTGAAAAGGGTATTTATGAATTTATTCCCATTGTTTTCTTACTGATACTACGTACTGAACTGTGTAGATTTCAACACCCAATGTAATTGGGATGGAATGTCAGTAGTCCAAGAAGAGAGCTTGATAGAGGTAGGGTGGAAAGGCAAAAGCTGTAGGTGCTTTACACATTAGTGATGACCAAGTTGTTCGAAAAGCTTATTGAAAATAGTTGAAGAATCTTATCATAACTACTCCTTTCCTGATAAATGATAGGAAGCTGAAACAGCTGCTTTGAAAAGCATAACAATCAACTGGCATAACAATAACAATTATTTATTTGTCTTTTTGATCATACAGAATGTATTTATTCTTAATCACAAAATCTTGGCAAGTCTCTAATTCTTTTCTTTCAAAATATTGGTATGAGTGGAATTTAGATATTATATTTTTCTGTATCAGTTTGCAAACTTCTCAAAAATTTTGAGCATGCAAAGATTCGGAAAGTTTCTGTCGAAGTCCAGTGAATTAGTCAGCGCAAAGACTTTCTCATTTCTATAAATTGCTGGTGGATTATGAGACGTATGTTACGGTTATCTTCTTGGCAATCATTTATGTCTATAAAATCGGATCTAATGATAAACCAGCTGACATTTGGTGCTCTCTTGCAGGTTTGAGTAATCTTAACACCTCATTGCTCAAAATTGGTTTTGATCTTTGCAGCCGATTAGCAGTTACCAATTCCATTTCATGTAAGAATCCTAAGGTACCACTTTATCCTCGACTTGCTCTGGAAAAGTAAATTCTGGAATGAAATAAATAGTTAATATATTTTAAAGGATAAATAATGGTTCAACATATTCATAGTGTTCTAATGCATATCTCATGGGACATTCAGCATTGAAAATTTACTAATTTGAATGGCCTTTTGTTGATGACATTAGCATGGACAAGTGGGTATTTTGATGCAGCCATGACTTTGATGACATTAACTTGGACAAGCTATTATGAAAACTTTCGGCTTTCGCTATGGAATTATTCAAGTTTTCCTAATTTAACATGGGAATTTTTTCTTCCTTTTTCCTTGATTTGAATATCCAATATATAGAGATTTCATAGAACGTTAATGTAAAATTATACTCCAAATCATTGCCACTATGTGCAATAAGTTATTTTAAGAATGAAATACTTTGATCTATTCCACATCCAAGAAGGTGGATACATTGTACTATGTGCAGATTTGATGCGTCTTTGATTATGCTTAATAGTGGCTTATATATTCTGAATTTTTGTCTTGATTGTCAGAGTCAAGAGTCAGTGCTTTGTGTTAGTGATGGTTACTTATATTTTTCACTTAATCTAATCCTTTTAGTGGCTAACTCATCATTGTTGTGTCTGTCGAAGGTGTGTTCTGAAGAATGGTGGGTACTCTTTGGATGTGTGAAGATCAGTTTCAATAAGATTTTAAGCGATTCATTTTTTTTCTTCATTTTGGCTGTTAACATCTATTTCGATGCAAAAAAAATGGAGTTGATCTACTGTGCAATTGATGTACACTAAAAACAAGATTCATATTTAAAAGTGGGTCAACTATATAATCCTAAAATATACTATCTGGGTCATTCACGCTCTATCCTCTCTCTCCTTTCTCTCGGATCTACACTCTTTCTCCTCTCTCACGCTAGATCTGTTCCATCACCGCCTTCCTCCACCTGCTCCGTGTTATGACAGAGCCTGTTCTGTTAATTAAATATTAGAAGTCGTGTTTCTTTCTTTTCAAAAGTGCTTAGCGTTTCTTAGTGGAGGGATGATACGACATCATTGGCGCCGTTATATAATTGAAGGCCAGCTCATTCACGGATTAAACATGACATAACAGCAGGTACAATTCCTTTCTTCTCTCCTGAAATTCTCTCTTTCTCTCTCAAATATCTCAATTATTCTTCTGTTCGTATCAGTGGCCTCAGAGCCATACGATTCTTGCTGCGCATTATTGAAATTCAATGACGACGGACAAAAATACCAGTTGAATTGAAGCTTTAGAGCTTCATGTTGAAGAAATATTGCAAGGACAGGAAGCTATGCTCACGATTCAAGCAGATTTGGGTCGACGTGTGGATGGAATACCAGACCTAATCAGGCAACAAATGGTAAAACCATTGAAGGAACTTGGATTGAGAAAAGGAAAAGAACCAATGATGGAGAAAGAGTCCATACCCCCCGCTGTGAGGAACACATGTATTTTGATTCACCCTTCGGGTAATACTCATAGTTCATATGGTAGGATGGATGGTGGGTTGTTATCTCCTAATCCGAGTGTGAAAAATCATGAGATGCACACTAATGCTAGGAATGATGGTGGATTGTTATCTCCTAATCCGAGTGTGAAAAATCATGAGATGCACACTAATGCTAGGAATTATGAGATGGGTGCAAACTACAGAGTTCCTAAATTTGATTTTCCTAAATTTGATGGTGGGAATCCTAGGATGTGGCTGAGGAAATGCCAACGATATTTTCTATTTAATCCGAAGCCGGATTATGAAAAAATTATGTTGGCTGCGATGAATATGGAAGGGGTAGCAGACCACTGGTATGGAGATTATATAGAAGGGAAGGAAAACATGATGTGGGAACGATTTGCTGAGTTGTTACTATGCAGATTTCAGAACAGTGATGGTGGCAATTTGATACGAAAATTTAACAAGTTGAAACAACAAAACTCAGTAGCAGATTACATTCAAGAGTTTGAGGAGCTGAAATCTTTCATGTTGGGGATGAACAAATCATTATCTGAGGAGTATTTTGTCAAGAGCTTCATTAGTGGTCTTAAGGAAGAAATTAGGCAGATGGTAGAAATTTTAAATCCTGGAAACTTGCTGGCAACAATGCAACTAGCAATCAAACAAGAGCACATGTTACAAGTGATGTCGAAGGGACATAGGATTGGAGTTAAAAGTTCTAATCCCAACTCATGGAAGACAGAGGATAATGGAGGATTGAAGAGCAACGACCCTCCTTATTCAGGGGAGAAAAAGCATTTTATGAAGAAATTAAAACCAGCAGAGATGGAAGCTAGAAAAAGGAAGAACTTATGCTTCAATTGTGATGAAATTTATCACATCGGGCACAAGTGTAAAAGATTATTTGTAATCATGATGGAGAACGATGAAGAAGATGACGAAGGGTTGGTGTTAGAGGAGCTGCAAGATACGCCAGAGCCGGTGGTATCTCTAAATTCATTGGCTGGACATCAAACCTCAGATAGGATTAAGCTGACCGGAAAAGTAGGAAAACAACCCATTACTATTTTGCTTGACACTGGAAGTACTCACAGCTTCTTGGATCCACACACGGCTGCAAGGGTAGGGTACGTTGAGGAGTACACCAATCCTTTACTTGTGACGGTCGCAGATGGGAGTAGAATGGAATGTAATTCGAAATGTGTCGCAATGGAATGGGAAATGGGTGAGTGCAAGTTTATTGCTCCTGTGAGAATTTTGAAGTTAGGAGGGTGTGACATGGTTATTGGAGTGGATCTATTGAGCCAACTTGGCCCAGTTACTTTTAATTTTAAGGAGCGAGTGGAGCAATTCAAAAAGAACGGGAAGGATATTAAGTTGCAGGGAAATACTCCGGAGATAAAACTGAGTATGATCACTACAAAACAATTGAAGAGGCTGATTAAAAAAGATCATGGGGAACATATGGGATACTTGTGCTTCATTAGAAGAGAGGAGGAGTTAAGAAAAACAAATCTGCAGTTGAACTGAATTCTTTGCTTAAAGAGTATAAAGTGGTTTTTCAGATACCACATGGGTTGCCTCCATCAAGATCGCTAGATCATAAAATTCCAATCAAAGAAGGTATGGGACCTGTGAAGCTACATCCCTATAGATACCCATATCTACAGAGGCAAGAAATAGAGAAATTGGTGCAGGAGATGTTGGAGAGTGGGGTGATTAAACCCAGCAATAGTCCTTACTCTTCGCCCGTGCTGCTAGTGAAGAAAAAAGATGGGAGTTGGAGATTCTGTGTCGATTATAGAAAATTAAATTCAATCACAATTAAAGATAGCTACCCAATAACACTCATTGAAGATCTGTTAGATGAATTGGGACAAGCTAAAGTCTTCTCAAAGATTGATCTTAGAGCCGGGTATCATCAAATTAGAGTTTCTCCGCCCGATATTCAAAAAATAACTTTCGTCACTGTATTGGGACTTTATGAATTCACAGTAATGCCCTTTGGCCTCACAAATGCGCCAGCCACTTTTCAAGCATTAATGAATAAAGTTTTTGCAAAACACTTGAGGGAGTTTGTACTTGTGTTCTTTGATGATATCTTAATCTACAGCTAAGACATGAAAACTCATGAAGAGCATCTAAGAGCAGTCTTCAACATCCTGAAGGAAAATCAATTGTTTGTTAAGGCTTCTAAGTGTGAATTTGGTCAGACGCAAGTGGAGTATTTAGGTCATATCGTAAGTGGTGGGGGAGTCTTCGCCGATCCTAAAAAATTAGAGTGATGATAAAGTGCCCAATTCCCAACTCTGTGAAAGCTTTGAGTGGTTTTCTGGGGCTTGACTGGGTATTACAGGAAGTTTGTTCGGGATTATGGTGTGATAGCCAAAATTTTGACACAGTTGACTAAGAAAGGATAATTTTCTTGGAGTAAAGAATCTGATGATGCTTTTCAGCAGCTGAAGCTAGCAATGTCTACAGCCCCTGTGTTAAAACTACCTGATTTTTCGAAGACTTTCATTGTGGAGACAGATGCTAGTTATGGAGGCTTAGGGGCAGTATTAATGCAAGATCACCATCCAGTGGCTTATATTAGCAAGGCATTAGGGGTTAAGAATTTGGGATTATCAATATATGAAAAAGAGTTCTTGGCTATTATCTTGGCAGTGGAGAAATTGAGAAGTTACCTTATACATGGCACTTTCATTATCAAAACTGATCAACATAGCCTAAAATACTTACTAGAGCAGAAAGTTTCCACGCCATTGCAGCACAAATATCTCACCAAGCTGATGGGATTTGATTACAAAATTGAGTATAAGAAAGGTAAAGAGAATGTAGTCGCTGATGCTCTATCAAGGAGAGATCATATAGTTGGCGAGTGCAAAGCACTAACGATCATGAAACCAACTTGGATAGAAGAGTTACAAGAGAGTTATGAAGGTGATTTGTTAGCACAACAAGTGATAACCAAGAGTTTGACTTATCCTTACAATATGTCGTTGTACACTTATAATGCTGGGATTGTCCGATATAAAGGAAAATTATATGTTGGGCCTAGCAAAGGGTTGAGATGCAAAATATTTGAGTACATGCACGCATCAACCAACGGGGGACATTCTGGGAGGCAGTGACATTGCAGAGGATTAAGGTTGTATTTTGGTGGCCTAATTTGAGAGATGAAGTTCATGCACTTGTTTCTGCGTGCCACAAGTGGCAGCTATGCAAGCACGAAAATGTAAGAACTCCAGGTTTAATCCAGCCGTTGCCTGTTCCGGAGCGTGCATGGGTTGTTATATTCATGGACTTCATAGAGCAATTACCAAAATCGAGAGAGAAGGACACTATATGGGTCATAGTTGATAGATTCACAAAATACAGCCACTTTATTGCTATTGCTCATCCTTATACAGCTTCTCAATTGGCCCAAATTTTCATGGACTCCATCTACAAATTACATGGCTTGCCTTCTAGCATCGTCTCCGATAGGGACAAGGTATTTACTAGTCAATTTTGGCAGCAGTTGTTCAAGCTACTCGGAGTGCAACAACATATAAGTACAGCTTATCATCCCCAAACGGATGGCCAAACGGAGAGAGTGAACCAATGCCTTGAAGGATATCTAAGGTGTATGTGTGGTAGTAATCCTAAACAGTGAGAGCAATGGTTATCTATGGCAGAATTTTGGTACAATACCAACTTTCACACCTCATTGAACATGTCTCCATTTGAAGCTCTATATGGTTACAAGCCAATTCCTTTATCTCTAGGGCCACATGTTCAAAGTACGGTGCAAGGGGTGGAGGCTACAATTGAGGAAAGACAGCTTATTCAAGCTCAACTTAAGAATCTGCTGCATAAGGCACAAGAGAGTAAAGGTTTTTGCTAATAGGAACAGAAGTGAAAGAGAGTTTTCAGTGGGGAATTGGGTGTATCTGAAATTGAAGCCTTATAGACAGATGTCAGTGTACGGGAGTGCTGTTTGGAAGCTTGGTCCTAAATACGCTGGTCTACTCCAGATCCTTGAGAAGATAGGTAGTGTAGCCTATAAACTATCTCTTCCTAGCATTGCCAAGATTCACCCTACTTTTCATGTATCCTTACTGAAACAAAAGGTGGGAAATTCTGATATTGTTGCTCAAGAGTTTTCTGAGTTTGATGAAGAAGGAAAAATGATTCTCCAACCATTAAAGATTTTGGCCCGTCGAATAGTGAAGAAAGGAAATGCTCCTTGCAACTTAAGTTCTAATACGATGGTCCCATCTACCAGATGCTGAAGCAACATGGGAAGATTATGGTGAAATCAGCACCAAATATCCACACTTAATGTCATGAGGACAAGCCATTTCTGAGAAGGGAGCAATGTTATGACAGAGCCTGTTCTGTTAATTAAATATCAGAAGTCGTGTTTCTTTCTTTTCAAAAGTGCTTAGCGTTTCTTAGTGGAGGGTTGATACGACATCATTGGCGCAGTTATATAATTGAAGGCCAGCTCATTCACGGATTAAGCATGACATAACAGCAGGTACAAATACAAGTGGTAGAGAGTTTAGACCTTTGACAAGCATATGGTAATGACATGCATTTGAATTGATTTTTGAGAGTATACACTTCTCCCATATACCCCTTGAGTGTAAGAGTGAAAAGCAAAATCTAGAGAG
The DNA here is from genome assembly GCA_023678885.1 of Pogostemon cablin. Taxonomy (NCBI): domain Eukaryota; kingdom Viridiplantae; phylum Streptophyta; class Magnoliopsida; order Lamiales; family Lamiaceae; genus Pogostemon; species Pogostemon cablin. The sequence goes on along the minus strand of CM042980.1, from coordinate 15,965,961 downwards.
GAGTAGTGGAATTCTCACTTGCTTGCATATTTCATAAGCTTAACTTGTATACATTTAAATTAATGTCTTGTCGCTTGTTTTGATTGAATTGAAATAGCTTTGAAGTGACTCAATCTCATTGATATCTTGATTCAATTCTAGGTGAATTCCCCTCCTCGTTCTTTCTTTTCTTTCATTGCTTGGGGACGAGCAACACTTTAAGTTTGAGAGTTAGATCGGTGTGAAATTCACCTAGGTTTTAAGTGGATTTTTGTGGCTTTAATTCAATAATTGAGCATGATTTTAATAAAAATACTATTAATTGCTTGATTATTTGGAGAAAGGTATTTTTGTTTATTTTTGCAGAAAATGGGTGATTTTAATAAAAATGGATTCTATAAGTGAAGAGGAAGATGTGGGAGAAAACGGAGCTCGATTTGGTGTTGAAAGCCCTCTACCACTACATGAACCCACTTGTCCCACATTAGAAACTCACTCAAATTTCTCTCATCCTTACTACTATAAATACCCTCTTCCATGAAAGCCACCATTGAACCATTCTCCACCCATTTAATTCCAATAAATTGAATCATTACTAGATTCAATAGTTGAGAGGGCTTTTAAGTAAGACCTCCATAGTTAAGATCCATCCCCCTTTCGGGGCGAGGGATCCGTAGTTTTAAATATTTTTTTAGATTAGGATTTTAATTGCTTTCCAAGAAGGTGGGGAGACCAAGAAAATGATGAGCTTGGTGGATGTAAAAACTTCATTCGGTCAAATCTAATCCTACTTATTTTCTTTTTATTTTCTTTGTTTTGGTTGTTTAAGTGATGCTTGAATTATGGATTAATTTATGATCTTGTTTAATTGTGTTCTCGGCTTTGATTAGTTTCATTTATGGATGCTTAATTGCTTAATTTATATGTTTGATTTGTGTGGTTAATTATCTATTGCATGTGGTTAGAACGAGAGTTCAATTATGTGTCTTAGGAATTAATTGAATCATTTCATCATGTGGGTTATGTGGATTAATGTGGGAAGAGTTGAAGACGGCCTCTCATATTTAGAACTACATAAATGGACACTAGAGAAGTAAGATCGAGAGGTCAATTAATCTGGTGAGGGGAACCTAACCTTAGTGAATTCATAGTACCTAGAAAGGGAATATACCTATGATTTAGTACCTTTTAGAGAACTCGTACGTGTAATTAGTACCTATTGGGATGTGTTCGCTATGGTATCGACTCTATGTTCTATTTTGAGGCCTTTGTAAGGGCCTACATCCTCTTCATCTCGAGAGAGAGTTTAAGTGGAATTTGTAATCGCTCTTACTATGATAGCTTAAATTGGGAGGCATTAGATGTGTTACATAATTGATTCATTTGAAGTGCATCATGAAAACTCCATTTGCATTGAAAATTTCAAAAAAATTATAATTAGTTTCTTTTCTTGTTTCTATTGTCCTTCCATCTCGGTCGTCCCTAACTAATACGAGACTATAACTTGAAGTCCACGAATCCTAAATTCCCAGTGTTTTGATAAATTCTTTAATTGGTCATCCGGACTATTTACGACCAATCATGTTGCATTTCCCTTTCCTAAAGCTTTGCACAAACAATTATAGATATTTTCTATTGTGGAGAAACTTGAAGTTGCTAGAATAATTTTTTGGTCTCTTCGTACCTTACATCTGTTGACCCAATCCTTTCTTAAACTAAGTGATGTGTTTTATGTTTTTTACAGCTCCTCTATTCTAAATGCATATTTGGTGCCAAAAGGTTATAATTTATCAAGCTTCTATTAGCTTATTGGTACTATCAATAGTCACAAAATTTTATATATAGCACAAAAGTTTGAACCCAAGTAGAAGTAGGGGGGATTAGGAAGGTATTGTTTTAGCAAGAGCTTGTTTTCAACACACTCATTATTGTCTTTCTGGTTGAATTTGCAGTCTTGAAAATGCTGGGGAAGTTTCTGTGTTGCCTATACTTAGGTCAGTCAGATCAATCATGGAACTGTTTGATTTAAGTAAATTGAAACCACCAATTTCCTCCTGTTGTGAGATTACTACTGAGGTTTGCTGCATGCTTCATTTATTTCAAGTATGTTGTATTTGTGCTTGTGACAGTAGGACATAATTACATATGTTAATTACTCATCTTCTTAGAGAACTACTTTTTCTTAAATTATCTATTAACTAGACTATATACTAGAAATGAATCGTATCTTTCATTAGTATATTATTCGGTTTAGTTGGAATAGAAAAATTGAGTAATGTAATGAATGAAGTATCAAAAGAAATAAGCTCCTTTAATTTTCTCCTTTTTATTAAAAAATATCAAGGAAACTGTGATCACAGGTTATTTCAATGGTCTAAAATTGTTGTTCTTTTCGGAGGCTGCTCGTGGATGTTGTAATGCACCTTTTTATTTCTCACGGGTCTTAAAGTTGAAGGCATGTCCTTCTACAAATTTTTTTTTAAACGCATTGAGATATCTGCAACATATGATGAGTGAATGCTCCTCCATGTATGGAAAGTCTGAGTTTTTGCTTACTTTCTTGTAAAGTATTTACACTTAAGAACTGCTTCATAATATATAAATAGTAGAGACCTCAATAGTTAGTTGACATGATCTTTTTCGATCCATAAAATGAGAGAAAAGAAGAGAGAGGGGCAAGTGAGTAAAGGGCAATCAAGTTGACATTTAACTTTATAATTATGAAAATAGAACACAGGAGTGAACAAAAATATGCTCCTGAGTTTTGTATGTAAAAATGTCAGCCATATAATTCCTCTTTGTTCTTCTTAAGTTATATTGCTTGGATAACTACCAATAAAATTCTTTCCTCTCTTTTGATGATGTGGCTTTTGGTTCATTCTTCATGGGTATTGCATACCATAATCCCTTCTCGAACCAAACATGAATCTTTCGATTCATTTGGCGATTGCCATATGCATGAGTTTGAAAATTGTCCTGGACCTTTGAAGTAGGTATGAGTTACTTCTATACTCTGTTAAAATATGTTTTACACAACTTGTTCAACATGTTGATGTGTTTATCATCAAATTTTCTGTTTATTCAGAAAATTCTCGAGAAAGGCACAAAAAGCCCGCGCACCATTCGTCTTGCTGCATTATATTTATGTGGGCTTTGGTTAGCTCATCCAAATATTTTGTAGTACTATATTAAAAAACTGAAGTTGTTAACATTTTATGGTTCAGGTATGCTACTGGGCTTTCAGTTTTCTAATTTCTGTACAATTGAATTGGAGACAATATCTTGATTAAGTGATCATATTGTAATTCATATTGCCAAGTCAACTATTTTCTATAGCATTGGAAACCCTCTTGGGCTATTTTATTTTTCTTTCTTAATGTGTAGTTGCGTTTGATGAGGATTTTGGAGCTGAGCTGACTGAAAATAATGATGTAAGGTTTGAAGTATCAGCTCTATCCAGAAGCCTACAACCTGAGTTGACTGATGTATTCCTCATCTCTCTCTATAATCGTTTGAAAACTCATATTATTCTCTCTATAATCGTGTAATGAACGAAGGAAATATTATCATAAGAGTTTTAATTTTAAATTAACATATGAATGCTGGCATAGTTTATAATTGGTTGTCTATTAGGTTATCTCTTATTCGTTTGACTGAACAACTTAACAAAAAAGCAACTCTTTTTGGGATAAAAAGGTTATTATTTGGATGATTAAATTGATATCACCTTTGTATTTTTCTCTCCTCACACAATCTTCATTGGTGCATATTCAACATGTCAAGCATTGTTTAGGAATGATGGAACCTAAGAAACTTTTTCTTTCATGGTTCTAAACATGCTGAACTATCTTTTTCTATTTAACGGATTAAGGTTTCAAATTCTGAGTTTGTCAATGATTTTACACTGAGCTTGAGCCTGATACTCCTGTTACTCAGGTAATTAATTAACTCTGTCATAACTGAATTAAGTAAAATGTAAATGTTAGTATTATGAGAGGCTTCATTTATAAATCAGTCAATTTTTAAAGAGAATGAAATTAGTTTTAACTACTACATGAACACTTTTACATGCAATATTTTAGCATAGCTCTTTGGTAATTAGGTGTTCATATTTAAAGATTGTGCAAATTGCTTGTCATGTAATTGGTAAGTACTCACCTGCAAGTTTGCTCTATTTTGCATGCTCTTTCACACACATTATCATTTTAGTTTTTTTATTTATTTACCAATTATGAATTTATCTCTTTTGTGTTGGCTTCAGAGTAGTTCATATTTCTTTAGATTGTAGGGGAGTCATATTTATATATAAAAAATTATCATGTGTAAAGAAATGGAGTGCAGGATCTGTGCATCGCGGCATCAATGACGGGTTAGGCATCGTATTATTCAGTTCGTGTGATAATAAAATGAAATACAGTTTAACTACAAATTAACAAAAAATTAAGATCATAGGATCCTTGTGGATAATGTTATATAGTGTTCACGTATTTGTTTATTAGGTAAATTTTCTAATCCTTAATTTTCTAAGATCTTTGCATGACTCCTTTGAACGCATTTCAAGTGATGGAGAGATATACTTGTGGTGCATGAGTTCATGTCAAGAAGTTATTTTGAATTGTCATTGTGAATGATTTGTGGTTACTGGCCGGTAAGGGTCATTGTGCTGAAAGTAGTGAAGAAAGTACAGAAACAGAGTAAGTTTATTCACTTAAATGCCATATTTAGCATGAAGTTAACCATCTGCATGAAGGTTCAAAGCATGTAAGTTTTATGTGGTTGTGTTTCAATTGTCTTTCGAATCTTCATTTTATTTTCATTTGAAAATATGTTGTGCATTGCAAAAAGTTTATTACATGACAAATTAATTAATGGTGGTAAATTTATAATATTTTTTTTATGAGCTTTAGAGAGGAAATCCACTTGTGAGTTTTCTTGAATACTTTAATAGTTTTAGGTCTCTATTATAAGGTTAATATATGCACCAGGAAGTAAAATACACTAATAAGAGCTGGTAACTGGTTAAAAGTCAACTGCTTATATGTGCGTGCACTATCGTCTTTGGTAGAAATATGCTATGAATTTAGGAACTGGCAGTTAAAGGTTAAGTAACAGCTGACATTGCATAAGATTTTACAATTCACAAATAGAGTG